>OZ023262.1:160544802-160942302 GCA_964006375.1 Tillus elongatus
AAATCCACTATTGTTAGAAATTTACAGCTATCAAAACTAAATATGTCAATATGTATGACTTCGAAGGGTCTAGAAGCAACTAAGGGTCCTTGAAATGGGGGCTTATAAGGGTTACGGTCATATTTTGCTTGTAAACGTATGTCGCATTTATTTATAAAGTCATTAATTTGAATTTTCATATTTGGCCAATAAAATTTAGTTTTTAATTGTGCATACGTTTCATTAATGCCGTTATGATTTCTTTCGTGGTAATCCTCAATTTTTCCTTTTTGTTCTTGGATTTTCGTTACGTCTTGTAAGTGTCTTGTACATTTAATCATTTTAACAGAACTATTGAAAAGCGTGGAAGCTATTAATCTAAAGTAGTGTTAAAGTTGTGGGTCCAAAAATACTATGCCATAATTATTATTTGGATTAATAAAAGACTTTAAAAATTCAGTTATTTGCTGTAATTGATGTTGGCGTTGAATGTATACTCTATATCGTTTATTTTTAAAGACGGTGTCTGTCTTTATTTCGTTGTTAACGCCATAATACATAACTATTTGATATTTAAAATGATTTAAGGGGTTTTCTGAAATAGGCATATTGAACACAGGATTTTCAGCAGAGGTGTGTTGTGTTTGAGTGTCGGAAGATTGTTCGTCTTCTTGAATGTTAAGTCCTAGTTCTTTGAGAGCGTCATCAGTTAATACCCTAAGTTCCGATGGATCTAAATTATTGAATATTGACGCTAGATCGTCGTCGTCCTCAACTGCGTTGATTTCCACGCGAGATAAGGCATCAGCTACGACATTTTCTTTACCTTTCTTATACTTTATATCATAGTCATATTCTTCTAATTTTAACCGCCATTTTACTAAACGTGAATTTGGTTCTTTAATGAAAAATAACCATACAAGTGGTTTATGATCCGTTTCTATTGTGAATTTATTGCCAAAGAGGTAGGGCCTAACGTGTTTGGTATTTTCGACTATTGCCAACAGTTCTTTTTCTATTGTCGAATAGTTTCTTTCAGCAGAATTTAGAGTACGACTATAATAAGCTATGGGCTTGTCATTTTGTGACAAAACACCTCCTATAGCGATATTACTAGCGTCGGTGGTTAAGTGGAAACTTTTATTAAAGTCAGGGTAAGTCAATATCGGAGAATTTGTGATTAGTTCTTTTGCTTTTTTAAAGGCGTCAATGTATTCGACATTTTTTATGTCAATTGTGGATTCTTTCTTAAGACATTTTGTTAATGGGAATACGACTTTTGCGAAATTTTTAATGAAACGTCTGTAATAACCTATCAAGCCAAGAAATGATTTTATTTCTTTTTTAAATATTGGTATAGGGTAATTTTGTACACATTTAATTTTGTTTGGATTCGGTCTTACGCCGTCTTTATCGACCAAATGTCCTAGAAACTGAACTTCTTTTCTAAGGAAATCTGATTGATCTAATTGTACCTTTAAATTAACGTCTTCTAACTTTTGAAATATTTGTTTGATATGGATAAGATGTTCCTGAAGGGATTTAGAGAATATTACAATATCGTCCATGTAGACAAAACAACTTTTGTACAAGAATTCTTTTAAAACATCATCCATTACTTTTCTAAAACTTATTGCTGAATTACGGAGACCATGGGGTGTTTTAACATACTCATAATGGCCGTTATTTACGCTGAAGGCCGTTTTTTCTCTACTTTCAGGCGTTAACTCAATCTGATGAAAGCCTGGGGCTAATTCGAGGGTAGTAAAATACGTACATTTTCCTAAGTTATTTAGAGTCTCGTCGACCTTTGGTAGGGGGTATTTTTCAGGTATGGTTTTCTCGTTAAGTTTCCTATAATCAATGACTAATCGCCATTTTTTCTTTTCTTACGATCTTACGTTTTTTGATATAATCCATACCGGAGAAGAATAGGGAGATATAGAGGGCCTAATAATTTTTTATTATCTAATAATTTTTGGATTTCTTTTTGTATTTCAGTGTTTAAGTGGTAGGGGTGTCTATACGATTTTACATGTATAGCATCATTATCACGAGTTCTTATATCGTGTTTGATGTCACTTGTAAACGTAAGGTCTGAATTTTCATGATAGAATATGTTCTTAAAGCGATGGCATAAGCTAATTATTTTTTGTTTTTCTTCAGAATTTAAATGGTCAGTTCTAAGTTGTTGTCGTGCGTCAAAGTGAATTAAATTGGGAAATTTTGATGTTTCTTCAAAATTTTGAATGGGTTTGACTTCAATTTGTTCAGAAAAATAAACTTGAATATTATCAGTTGTATTTTTTGTTATAGGGATGGTACAAATACCTGAATGCGAAGTAGCTATAGCTTCGTCTACAGTTACAGTGTTGTCAGATATTTGGGGAACTAAAACTGTTCCTTTTTCACTGGAATTTGTATGTGATTTACACATATTTGCTTAAAAGGTTTAAAATTTTGTGAGTTGAGTTCAAGATAAAATGGAATTTCTATTTTGCCTAATTTTATAATTTGTTTTTCATAATTAATGTGTGCCTTAAGTTTTTGGAAGTGGGCCGAGCCAATTAATGCATCGAAGCGATCGTGCCATTCCATAACGTGAAAATTAAGTGGAAATTTGACACCATATTCCTGTAATAACGGGTATTGAATATTGTCGATACCTTTGGTAATTTTTCCAACAGATTTCATGGCGAAAGGTTTCTTGTAAATATAATCGCTAAAAAACTCGTAGGCCGGACCTGGATTAATAATACTATCTGAGGCACCACTATCTATTAGACTTTTTAGGTCGAAAGAGGGAATACAGAAAAAGGGCAGTTTAGGCTGTAAGGCAATATTATTCAGGTCTATCTTTATAGATTTTCCGAGGCAGCAATGTGAAAATCCTGCTCCTCCTCATATTGATCAGTCGATTCGTTTATTTCCTCATCATAAGGATTTTCATCATCCAGGTAATTCTCACCTGGTTGTTGGAAATAAACAGGCTCTTGTTCCTGTTCTTGATACGACTGGTTATGGTTTAATTGAGGAATAAACTGATTTGGACGGGGGCGATTATTGGTGTTATTTGTCGAAATTGACATAGGGGTTGGTTGAGATGTATGGCGTCCAAAAACTTAAGAATTTGTCGGATATGTCCTATGTTGTTGAATGGGCCTAATATTAGAGATCGGTCTGCTAGGAAATTGTTGCTTGACAGGTGGCTGTTGGTAATAATTTTGTTGAGGGATGTTTCTGAATTTCGGGTAAAAATCATTTCTCATTTTGTTAATCACAGGTATTTTTTGTGGTGGTGGATTTTTATTGCCTTGACGAAAATGCGCTTCGTCTTTCTCTTTGATTACCTTTAGAAAGTTTACTTGCATCTGCTCATTGTCAATACGGTGACATTCGAGCAGTGCTGTTTCTAAATTGGGAATATTTAAAATACGTAAATGACTATGATAGGGCTCAGAAATGCCAATTTTAAAAGCAGTGACGGCTGCTGTTTCGTACTGTTTTTTCTTGTACGTTTTTATGACTTCGTCCAGTGCTTGTAAAGCAATATGTTCATTCAGCATTTTTTGCTTTTCTTGAATAACATTATAGAAGTCTGTAGCTGTCTGAGTTTTTCTCATGTAGCTAGTCGTTAGGTCTGTCATTAATAAGTCTTCGGATCTTGGATCTGTATATTGAGATTTTAACGCGTTTTCAATATTTTCCCACGTGATGGTATCCAATTTCATTAAAATATCCCTAGCTTCACCAGTAATTTTTGCTTTGATAAATTCTATAATCATGCGGTTACAGTGCAGGTCGTCAGATGTGTCGCCTTGTCTTTTATAGCAAAGAATATAGGTTCTGCATTGATTTAGAAAATAGGCCAACTCTTTTTGACCGCCCTGGTATTCAGGCAACATTGCAGCAGCTTGGCAAATTTGTGTGATTGATGTTTCAAGCATTTTGTTAAAATGTAAAATTTCTCGTGAAGGTGAAACGGATAGTTCCGTGTCTAAAAGTGACTCGATTTTTTCTTCTAAAATGTGTGGGAGTCTGATAGGGGATCTGTCGCGATAGCTCATAAAATTATGGTTGTTAAAATCTATACACAGAATATAATTGTAGCTTTGTAAATAATCAAATCATTCAATAATTAAAAAATCAATATTACCTCTTAAAACTACAAAAATAAAATACTTAAAATATCGTTATTTAAAATAATCAATTGATAAATCACTTCACTATAAGGTATTCAATAGAATAATAATTGGTATATAATTTTCTACTGAAAACTGAAATATGTACTGTAAACTTGTTTAATTAATTCTTAGCTAAAGTTATTTGTGAAAGCATTCAAAACCTTTCAACCAACAATTATTATAAAACGCGAATATTTTATTTAATTATTTTACGTATTTATGAACGAATAATGTTATGAAAGACGGTTAATTTGGTACTTAATTATTAGTTGCATTTACGGAAAAATCAAATTTTTGTGGAACACAATAAGATACAATTGTATTGGAAATGAAAAAATGGATAGACTTACAGGAGCTTCATCCCTTGTAGATCGTCTTGACCAGTGGCTTGTTTTCCAACACTTGCACTTGAAATTTCGTGAAATTTTGGTTCGTTGTCAAATAAATTATTAAAATAAACCGGCGATTATCTGTAGTTAATGCCGTTTTGACATCCGGTTCTAAGCAGCGCCAATTAGGTTTTGAACTTCAGGAGTTTTGATAAAAAATAATTTATTTAAACTCTAAAGTACAAACTTAATAAATTGAATATTACAAAGATTTTTAAAGGAGCGAACAAGAGTTGTTGCTACTAGCAGAGACAATGTAATAATAATTCCTTAATTTAACACTGGTATTACTTATAAACTAAAAGTGCTTACATTGCGGATCGCACGGTGTGCTCAAGCCTGGATTCTGTCCATGTTGCAGAAGCACGGATTGTCTAATGTAATCACAAGTAAAACCGTGGGAACGGCTCTATAGCAGACAATCATCTGATGACGTATTTATAATATATATATATATATATATATATATATATATATATATATATATATATATATATATATATATATAATTGAAGCAGACCACTGATCTGGGGTAAGTGACTTTTATTCGAAAAGTTAACAATGCGTGTAAAGACAATTCAATGATCTATCAGAATAAAAAAGTGGGTTTAAACCCTCAACGGGAGATAGTCATGATAGCTAAAAATTATCAGCTCAAATTATGATACCTAGAAATTATAAGCTCAATCTACTTCAAATCTTGATCAACACAGTCTAAAAATGATGCAGCCTTGTCGTCGCAACCATGACTCTCTGGTCCAGCAGCTCTTCTTATGGCACTGTAGCTTGCGCACCTCATCAGTTACGCCAGATTTTCCAGAAGTTTTTCTATTGGGCTGCCTCTTCCCCTTTTCCAAGCATGTGCTCTTGAAATAATGTTGTCAGAAAACTATTATATATAAAAATATGTCCGCCTAATTTAGCTTTGCGCCACTCGATTGTTTTCATAGGAACATTTCTTATCTTGCCTTTTCTAGTACACTTGTCTATGTCCACATCCCAAAAGTTTGTATTCTGTTTATCTATTGTTTATAAAAGTCCAGGTTCAGTCCCATAAATTATGCTATTCCATCCTGTAACCTCTTGATCAGGGTCAAATAAAATACTGTAGTAGGACAAACAAAGGTTTCAATAAGGCAAATTTGATGACAGAATGGTGTGTCTATCTGCTGAGAGTAAAATATCAGACCACGAAAAATCTAGAAGGGAGAAAGATAACGTGGTGGGCTGCCTCTTAGTGTATTGTGTGTAGATTTGTTTTTAAGATTTATATTCTAAAATAACAGAAAGTATAAAAGCAGTACATATTATCTTCAAACTTTCTTTTCTATACGGAAAACTTGCTGGAAAAAAGGTTTTAGCGAATTTTCGTAGAAAAGAAATCACTAATGGGGAAATCCCAACTTTTGAATTTTGAAAAAATTTCTTCAAATGAGCGCGAAGTAGGACCCCTAGAACTCATGTCCGGGGTCAGTATTAATTTATATATATATATATATATATATATATATATATATATATATATATATATATATATATATATATATATATATATATATATATATATATATAATTTTGATTAATACTTATTTTATAATTAAATAAATATAAATATATTTTGTTTTAATTTTAATGGGTACAATTCAGGATGATATTATTTCTCTTTGTTGTATTTTAAAATGTACACACAATGTTTATGTATGACCCTGTAGATTTTATTAATGTATTTGTTTGTTGAATGAATATTTATGACTGTGGAGTTTTAATTACTTGAATTCATACCTGTATATATGTTATATTAAAAATTAACTTTAGTACACTATTGGTTGCATATCCCCGTTAATCCTCAAATGTAATAATTATGATAATTTATTGAAATCAATTTACCTTTTTAATTTACTTACTTCTGTGCTAGCTCTCTCTCTTCTCAATGGTAGGTTCGGCTAATTAGGAGAAAAATAGCCTGCTAATATGTAATTTATCTTACTTTATGTTTTTATCATTTACGCAAAGAACTATCTCTTCAATTTTTTTTAACAAATTTTATTTCATAGAATTTTAAATTGAAACCTAAATCGGATCCTCTATGAAAAAAATCTTAAATCTTATTAACAAAATAGATGATTAAAATTACTGACAGAATTTTTATTGGTTTATAATATTTATGAACAATATTTAAAATGGCCTTTCGATTTTACACTGCGGACTTCACGCCCTCTAAGTTTGTAACTTTGAACTATTGTGAGAACGCAAATAAGATTTCTGTTTATTTATGTAGAAATTCTAACTTCCCACAAATGCTTTATATTGATTGATGTCTGACAGTATTGACTGTCTTTATTTGAGGTTTTGGCCCCCTTGTTATGATTTAAACAAAATAAAATGGATTTCAGACCTTGATTCCTGGCTAGTTTTGGTAGGTAAGTCTGGACGTGGTTATTCTTTATAAATATAACTGTTTCCATAGTGTATTTCTTACAGCAAACATTCATTTAATAAATTATTTTGGCTCCAGGCACACAATGGATCTTCTTTACACAAAATATACTGTAAAATACTGAAATTCTTTGGGATGTAAAATATGACGCTGCCTATCGCATCTTAATTCATTAACAACCAACAATCAACAACCAAAAAACGGAAATCTCGTCCAATTTCATCTGGAATGTCGTTTCCTTTATTTTCAGACCATTCTTCCTTGAAATAATTTGTACCATTTTCACAGCTGTTCATCTTTGAGAAAGCCCGGTAAGTTCAAATCTTATTATTCTACATCGTTATTATTAAAATGACATTTGGCATAACCTTACTTCTAGACAGTAACAAATAATACTAATTTTAAAACGAAAACAATTTTACATGCTGCAATTCTTGATAAAGAGTTTCACAACACAAACACTTCGTCTTTGATAAACTTTAGTCTATTGCTTACATAAAGAAAAACACTCATATATATTATATACAAATTGTTTGTTTTTTATCACATCTTATTCTAACTTATCAAGGTGAATATTGTTTTTAGAGCATAATTCTTTAGTTTGAATGTCATGATTAAGAGCTTAAGCTATTTGCATATAGATTTTTGGCTCATTTAAACCCATTTAAACTGAGATATTATCCAAATTTGCTAGTTATAATCTCAAAAGTTTCATTAACGATTATTTTAATAAACTATGGCTTTATACCTGTCATTACTCATCCAAATAACACTGACTAACAATAATAGAAAATATGCTTGTATATTAGTGTTTTTATTTTGTTTTTATGTTTTAGTGTAAAGAAAATGTCGAACGATATGGATATATACACAATTTACTGAGAGCCCATATACATCACGTGTAAACCGTAAGTATTGTACTTACTACTGACCAGTGGTCAAATTTTTACAACAACGTTGCTAAGATAACCCCCAATATACGTAGGTCTGAACATTTACATAATTTAACCAATAATCGGAATTTACCGTCATCAAACTATTTTTCCGTAAGGGTTTGCCTTTTTTGTTTTATAGTGAAATTTATTGGGATTTCATATTATGTACACTCTGATGTACTAATAGTTTATAATGTGCAATTTCCCAGCACAGCACAGCACAGCACAGCACAGCCCAGCACAGCACACACACACGCACACACGCACGCACACGCACACGCACACCCACCCACACACACACGCACACACACACACACGCACACGTACGCACACGCACGCGCACACACACACACACACACACACACACACACACACACACACACACACACACACACACACACACACACACACACACACACACACACACACACACACACACACACACACACACACACACACACACACACACACACACACACACACACACACACACACACACACACACACACACACACACACACACACACACACACACACACACACACACACACACACACACACACACACACACACACACACACACACACACACACACACACACACACACACACACACACACACACACACACACACACACACACACACACACACACACACACACACACACACACACACACACACACACACACACACACACACACACACACACACACACACACACACACACACACACACACACACACACACACACACACACACACACACACACACACACACACACACACACACACACACACACACACACACACACACACACACACACACACACACACACACACACACACACACACACACACACACACACACACACACACACACACACACACACACACACACACACACACACACACACACACACACACACACACACACACACACACACACACACACACACACACACACACACACACACACACACACACACACACACACACACACACACACACACACACACACACACACACACACACACACACACACACACACACACACACACACACACACACACACACACACACACACACACACAGAGAGAGAGAGAGATATATATATATATATATATATATATATATATATATATATATATATATATATATATATATATATATATATATATATATATATATATCACACCGATAACTCAACAAATAATTGGCCGATTTTGATAAAAAATTTCAGGCACCTTCTTTTTGTAAGTGGCTTATATAAGTTTATTAGCCAGGAAAATCGGACCAGGTTTTCCGGGAAAATGATGAGTTTTTTTTAATTCTCTGAAAATAACAAAGCTGTGGTAACTAAATTTGCTACGTAGATTAACGTTATTAGAAGTAGACTAGGTACATACCAAAATTTAGATATCTATGTTACAAGGAAAAAAACTATAAGCATTTAATAAAAAAAATGTTTGGTGCCAGATCATTTTTATGGAAATTCAGTACCATAATGCACGTGCTGCGTCCAGACTTTTTTAATATACTTGTATATCAAACCAATCCATTTCTTTTTGGGATTACTGGCAATAATCGAAGCCTAGAGCCAACCTTATCTCCATAACATGGAATTCTTATCAGCTTCTTTTTGATATTAAGAGAAAACAAATACTTGACTTTTCCAAAATAGTACCATATACCCAATTATATTTAAAAGTCTGGACACAACAAGTGTGTTATGGTCGCGAATTTATCCCACTAACCGAGAAATTTCAATGTTGATGTACACGGTGTTTCCTAATTATGTGTAGAGGCGTGTCCTTTGGCTAATTTAAAAAGAAAAGTCTGTATGAACATTTATCCAATAATCCTTCGTTTCCGACATACGGCGTGTTCAAAGCACAACGTGACAAACACTTGTCATAATTTTCGAACGCTTCATTACATTTCATTGAATTTGGCACGCAGATTGAGTTACTCGTTTGCGATGAAATGGTGTCAGAGAAAGGGAAGATATTGGAAAGTTATTCATTAGCCAGAGACAGAATGTAACATAAATACGTTTAAACAGGTCCAATGATATGCTAAGGAGATAAGGTTAGTTGCGTTATGTATTCCAAAAATTCAAAAATTTGCTGTTCTAGACTTTTTCAGTATTAACTGTGATTAGCGGAGTAATAAGTACTTGCAATTGCTCATAACATCGCAAATATGTTGTAAGATGTGTTTTAAATGGGTAGTAACAAATCCCGATCCACTTTTTATCTTTTTTTTTTTAATGCCTGGGATATTGCCTGTCCACGAGTTTTTTCATATACATTTGAAGACCCGCATCTCGATTTGATATTTATGGTCCATATTAAAGTAAGCTTGGGACAATTTTAAAACAAATTTTGAAAACCACTTCTTAGAGGCCAAAAAGAAATTGTGTGTAAATAATGATTTTGCTTGCTTAATTCTATTTAATTTCTACATCTAAAACTAGATTCTTCGTAATACAGCAGCCAAAGCACTAAAGAACGTGATACTGTTTCTTTCTGGTATAGAACCGCAGGCCTTACAATCTCAACTGATTAATTGTTGTGCCCTTACTTGATAAAACCACCTAATATAGACGTAGACTATTTATCTGGCTTCACAAATGTTTTGTAACCGGCTTCGCTGCTTAATGATGATGACAATCAGCGAAACCAGTTACAGAGAAGAAAACAAACATTTGTGAAGCCCAAGAAATAGTCTCTACGTCTACATTTACCTTACAATCCCCTTTAAGCATTATTATTTATATATAACTTATTCTAACTAACTAATTTTTGTCCAGCATTAGATATGAATGCGTTGTCAACATACCTTCCGTCGTTTAATTTTAATACCGCAAAAAAATATTAAGCAGAAAACCAACATTAAAACACTGACGCTTGTAACCTAGCTCTGTATTCAGATAAGAGTCTCTCGACTAATTACCACACTGATAAAACAGTGCATTACAGGTAATCATTTTCATTCAATATACTAAGGTATACTTGTTAAATCGAACTAATCAGTATGGCATGAAATAAAGCAAATTAGTTCGAAATGTATAATATAGTAGCTTTATGAATTATGGATGTAATCCATTAATTTCGGCTAATTAACGGGGATAGACTTTAAATTCGATAAACTTTAACGCTGGGCAAAATGTATCCGAACTATAAAATTAATGATGTAGGCGTAAGGCAATATGACACTTAAATTTATCCGATTTATGTCGACTTAACGCACTTTCACCTTACCTTCAAAATCCAAATCCAATTCCAAAACATTTTAATATCTTATTAAAATCCTAACTGTATGTCTCTCTGACAACCATTTTTTTGTTAATTTTTATTTAAAAAAAATTCAGTAATAGAGAGGTATCGATTGTGAGACTGCTAAAATCTTTTTAAATGAGCGCGAACTAGATGCCCAGAACCCATATCCTGGGTCAGTTTCAATTTCTATATGTCTATATATATATATATATATATATATATATATATATATATATATATATATATATATATATATATATATATGTCTATATATATATATATATATATATATATATATATATATATATATATATATATATATATATATATATATATGTATGTATGTATGTATGTATCCAACCGATAACCCAAAAAATAATTAACCGCTTTCGATGAAACTCGGCAAGTGCCTTTCTCTTTTTAATGGCTTGAATGAGTTCGTTATCCAGGAAAATCGGACAAGGTTCTCCGGGAAAATTTTAAGTTTTCTAAAAAAATTACAATGTTATTTTAATGAAATTTGGTGGACATGTTGCCTTGGGAAAGACATTACTACGTACCAAAATTAAACTTTTTAAATCTATAGAAAATTGAGTTATTCTAATTTTGAGTTTTATTTCGAAAATAACAAAGATATTTTAATGACATTTGGTGGATATGTTGCCTTGGGAAAGGCCTTACTACATACGAAAATTCAACTTTCTAAGTTTATAGAAAATTGAGGTATTCAAGTTTGAAGCATTTAATAAAAATTCACTACCACTACCATAGCTGCGTCCCAAACCTTTTTACTTAATATAATAATAATAATAATAATAATAATAATAATAATAATAATAATAATAATAATAATAATAATAATAATAATAATAAAATAATAAATGTTGGAAACACAATTGGCACGCCTCTGTCTCTTTAACCTGCCTTCTTTTTCACTGATCTTTTAATTTCTACCTGGAATTACTTATCTCTGGATTTCACAATCCTTTTCAATTTGCTGGTAATCTTTATCCCCTGGGCTCTGTATAAATGTCTGCATTCACTTTCCGCCTGAATAATGCCATACAAAGATTACATATTTACCGTTAGGTCCTTTCCTGTAAATAGCTTTATCTGTATTTGACGTGTTTTTAAAATGTACCCATTTGATGTCTTTACACGGAATAATACTTTAACCGGTTGACCATCCTGCATTACTGACATTATGTCAACTATGTCAATCAGCGCTACCTGAAAGCACTATAAAACCAAGCCTTTTAAAAGGCACAATTCAGTTCTGCAACGAATCTCATCTTCTTAGCTTCTGGGGACTCCGATATCCCAAACTTCCACTTAAACACCGCTCGTGTGCTTAAGTCGGTTCCGTTCTACAATTCAGTTCTACGATAGATCTCATCTTCTTAGCTTGGGACTTCTGAGATCCCAATCTTCTACTTAAACATCGCTCGTGTGGTTAAGCCAGTTCAGTTCAGGTTCCAATATTTCGACTCAAATTCCGTTGGTGCAGTGATAGCGTAAAAATGCAGTGTTTTTTTCTAAATTAGGAAGTATGTAATTAACTTCCATCGTACGCGCAATTAAATAAATGCAATACCAGGTAGCTAATAAGATTGTGAAATCTCTTGAGTAACTCATTTAATCAAGTGCAAAACCACAAATTGTAAATAATAATTAAGTGAAAAAGTGTACAAAGTGATAATACAACATATATAAAAATAAAAAGTGCATCATTGAAATCTCCTGGAATCCAGTGCACCTAGAGTTAAAAATACAGTCCACAGCTTCAAACGCTAACTAACAAAGCCGACTAATTAGCGATGGTTGGATCAATCCACCTGCAAAACATTGGGGAAAGAAAACAAGCTCTTTCTCCCCCATTTGATGGTCCTACACGCACCGGACAATAAGAAAAGTGCCAGAGAAATCAACAACAGTCAAGTTCCAGTGCAGCATCCCCATGACATCGTTAACATAAAAGTTAAAATTTAACCAATTTGTGCATAATTTCTGATTCACTTTGTAAGAAAAAACATAATCTTTCCTTTTTTATTATATTTCAACAACACACCACGATGACTTATAGCCTAAATACTATCGTACCGAAAAGGTCGACAAGGGGGAAAGAGGCTACTTGTTAATTCTGGACTTGAAGGTTTGGAGGTTCGGAGGAGAAGGAAAAACATGCGCCGGCAACGAATTCCACAATTTGGAAGGGGCAAAAGAGCGGGCACAACAAGATGTTCTATGTTTGGTGACCTGGATAGTAAAAGGGTACATTCGCTCTGATCCCCTGGTAGATCTGTTGGGTACAGCAGGTGGAGGAACTATGGAAGAAAGCTCCTATGAGCAGTGCCCGTGCAGATATCTATAAAAGAGAGAGAGAGGTCACCAACGACACGTCGGTTGGCAAGGGATGGCAGCCTTTGGGTGAGGGTAGGGTCACCGATGAGACGTATAGCTCTCTTCTGAATGGAGTCTTGGACAGCGAGTGTAGAAGCGGAAGCGGCACCCCAGATGTGGGAGCTGTATTCGAGGTTTGGCTTTATTTGTGAAGTATATAAGGAATAGAGATTAGCTGGTGAAAAGTATTTGCGAGCGCGAAAGAGGAAAAATAATTTCTTAGCAGCCGCTTCTGCAGTTTATGTGACATGTTGGTGCCCATTGAGATTTAGATCCACAGAAATGCCAACAAGTGAAAAGGACTCATTACTTTGAATAACTTGGTTGTTCATTGTAATGGGTCTAGGGCTGGTGTATCTCTTATGAATGAAAAAGCAAGACTGATATTTGGTGGAGTTGAATTGTACAAGATTTCTACTTTTCCAGTCTAATATTTTTTTGGAGATCCACAGAGACAGATCCCTCCGTGAGTCTGCGATCCTCATCTAATTGGGGAAAAGAGACAGGCTTAGAATATTGTATATTTGAGTGGAGGTCATTGATGTGGAGAAGAAACAAAGTAGGGGCTAAAGCTAAACTTTGAGGGACTCCTGCATTAATTGGATACAGTTTAGAGGAATGGCCATCCACGACAACAGAACTGCTCCGGTTGGAGAGGAAATTTGCTGTCCAGGTACAAAGTTTTGGTGGTAGGCCATAGGCCGGAAGTTTGTTAAGCAGCGCTGCATGCCAAAACTGGTGGAATGCTTTGTATATGTCTAGAGCGACAATGTGGGATTCAACGTGTAGTTCCATAGACTTGATCCAAGAATGGGTGACAAAGGAAAGGAGGTCGGCAGTTGATCTGCGCTGACGGAATCCATACTGCCTGTCGTGGATTAGACTGTGTTTTCAAGAAATTTTAGTAATTCGGTGTTTATATACTTTTCCATCACTTTAGAGACGACTGAAAGGAGAGAAATAGGCCTGTAGTTGCTAGGAAGCGCTTTGGATCCTTTCTTGGGGACGGGTTGTACTCGAGCAGTTTTCCAGTTACCAGGGAATATGCCTCTGTTGTAAGATGTCTGAAACAGACGAGTCAGGACAGGAGCAAGTTCTGGCGCGCATTTTTTGAGAACAATTGCTGGGATCTCGTCAAGGCCAGAGGCTTTCCTGGTATTAGGAGAAGAGAGCATCTTTTGTAGCTTTTTAGTTTTAAAAATGATATCCGTCATTTTACGCGCGACATTGGGGACTGTTGGTGGTTGAACATTTAGAGGTGGGTTGAGAGTAGAATTGCCGGCGAACAACGAGGCAGAAAGTTCAGCCTTGCCCAGGGCGGTAGAAACAATTTCATCCCCTGAAACGAGATGTGGGAACGTGCTCTTGCAGAAATTGTTCCCAATAGATTTAGCAAGAGTTCAGAAGGGTTTTCTGCTGTTGGAGCTTAAGGACTTTGTTTTTGATGTGGTTACTAACCGAGTTTTTGCCTCAGAAAAAATGCGGACATAGCGGTTTCTTGCGTCGTTAAATGCTTGACGGTTTTCTTGACTGTGATTGTGTAGAAGCGTTTTGTGAGCTTTGACCTTTCAAGTGTGGCCTTGTCACATGATTTAAAGAACCAGGGCTTTTGAGTGGATAAAGAGGTTTTCTATGTACGTTGAATAAATAATTCCATGCCAGCTTGGATACTTTCGGTGACGTTTTGGAGATATCAGAGGGGTCAGAATGAGAGAAGCAGACAGACGCCCATGAAATTAAGGAAAAGTAATCTCGCATTTCGTCCCACTTCGCGGAGTTGTAGTGCCAAACGATACGTGGGTGCGATGATGTGTGACCTCGGGTTTCATTGCGCAAGAAGCAGTGACCATGGCGTGGTCTGAGCGACCAAGGGGGGCGGTGACTGATGTTTCATGGCATTCAGGTTTTGTAGTAAAAAGGAGATCCAAGGGATTTGAGCTGTGTGTTGACATACGAGGAAAGTAAGTAGCTTACTGAACCATATTGGCTAAAGAATTGCTGACTGCAAAGGCATCCGCTGCTCTCCCTTGCGGATCGGTTTTTGAAGATCCTAGCCATTCCTTATTATGGACATTGAAGTCACCAAGAATAGTGACCTCGGAGGAAGGATATTAAGGATATTCAGAAATCAGATGGTCGGTTTTTTCAGAAAGGTAGTCGAAGAGCTGTGCAAAGTTGTTGTCAGAAGGTGACAGGTAAATGTAACAGATGAATTTAGTTGCAGCCCCGAGAGAGAGTTTCATCCAAAGTATGTCTTTTCTTCCAGCTTGTAAATTGAGGAGTCGGGTGCAGGGTAGATTGCTACAGACGTATGCGCACACGCATCCACGCAATCTAAAGGAAGTAAGGAGCTCATACCCCGGGAAATTAAGGTGATTAGTGGCTGTTTTGGCACTGATTAGGGTTTCGGTGAGGAAGAGGAAATGGGGCCTATTAGCCTGGACGAAATGGTGGACGGCGTTCAGGTTAGAATTTAGGGCACATATATTCGAGAAGGATATGTTAAATCTTGATGCCGGCGCGTCCTGCACACCCCTCTCCCGGACATCCGAATGGAGGGGTATTTTATCTCCGGAATCTCTTGTACAAGGAGCCACCATCATTTTTGTTTATAAGGTTAACCGACTCATACACCAGAACTGGAAACGTCCGTTGGGAATTCACCGGCCACTTGATGTAAGGGGTGGTATCTCCTCGGGCGTGAAAGAATCTTTTACTATCACGTAAAGAAAAACTCCACTACCACTTCCTGTATTTAAATTAAAATTTCATTTAATTATATAATCATGAGCTTCCAACAATTAAAGTCACAAAGATTACGAGCTAAAGCTTCAGTTACAAGACTTTACAATTTTTCAAAATTATCTTGTTCATGAAACTCAGGTTCTGCGCAATCAAAATTGAGTTATTCTAAATCTAGTGCTCCAGATGAAAAACTTGAAGAGCTCTCTGAACTTGTTACTTCCAAGGCTAGTTTTACAGATGAAACAATTAAGAAGCTCAGTGAACTTGTTACTAAATTGGCTGAAAATTCATATCCACAACAGAAAAAAACCGTAATGTCAAATAATAACTCAAAAATTCAATTACCAGATATCAAAATTACAACTTTTTCTGGCCAATATGCTCATTGGCCCTCCTTCTTTAAAAGATTATACCAATTAATTCTGTCAGAAAAAGAGATCCCAAATTATAAGAAGCTTTTCTATTTATCATCAGCTCTTGTCAGGTGAGCCTCTAAAACTAATTGATGACCTAACTGTAGACGCTGATAATTTAGAGATAGCATTAGAAACGCTTAAGAAACGATATGAAAACAAAAACCATATTTTAAATGTATTCCTTTCAGAAATTTGTAATACTCAGGAGATGAGCAAACCTTGTTCGCGCACATTACGTGAAATTGCAGCTAACACTTTCCGCACAACAAAATCTATTCTTAACTGGAAAATTGAAACGGAAAAATTGATCGAGTACATTTGCATTTATCTAATCAGCAAAAAACTAGATACGACTACACGAAAACTATTTGCGCAAAGCAATAAATCTTACCCACTCCCAACACTGGCGGAGTTCTTTGATTTCTTACAAGGGAGCTGTACAATCCTGGAGGATAGCGATTTCTCAAATCAATAAATTTCAAACAAAAAACACTCGAAAACCCCAAGAAACCTATTCTCATTTAATAACAGAAGAGGGCCTTTCAAAAAATATACCTTCATGTTATTATTGTAAAAACACTTCACACCGCATATACTTATGCGATTCTTTCAAAAATATTTCCACTGAGAAAAACAAATATGTAAAATCCAGACAACTTTGCACATATTGCTTGGGTGGCTCAAATCCAGTAGAAAAATGCGGATCATTCAGAACGTGCAGGGTGTGTCAAATGAAACATCATACTCTCCTTCATATCGATTTTAAAGCCTCGGCCAGGAATTCTAACTTCAATTGAAATCAGGTTCACCCTCGAACATCTGAAAGGTCAGACGAGCAGTTTAATCAATATTCTTCTACGAATCATGTCGAAAACGTATTGAACCTAATCAAGATGTCTTCCATGTCTTGTCCGCATTGTCTGAACAAAATTCGCACGTTCTCTTAGCCACGGCACAAGTATTCATCATTTCCGCCCGTTGTTTCGCTTTTACTGCAAGGGCGCTGCTAGACAGCGGCAGTCAAACTTCGTTTACTTCATAAAGGTTCGTAGATCAATTACAATTACAGACACGGGAAAGAATTCTAAAAATATCAGGCATTTCGCAGTCTAATTCTTGTTCCAACACAATGGTAAACATCGCTATTCATTCATTCACAAAAACAATTTTCAATCTTCAAGTTTCTTGCGCAGTGTTGCCACGTATAACCTGCAAACTTCCGCAAGTGAGGGTAAAGGTGGAAAACCTCAAGATTCCGCTAGACTACAAGCTTTCAGACCCTGAGTTCCATAATCCTGCGGAAGTTGATATTTTGATAGGTTCAGACACATATTACGAACTTCTTGAGGATGGACTAATAAAATTAACGTCAAATATTCTTGTTCTACAAAACACCCATTTAGGTTGGGCAATTGTAGGTGATATTCCCAAACAATTTATCTCCGCACATAATGTAATTGATGGTGTATCGGTCTGCAATCATGTAACGATTTCGAATTCTGAGTTGGACATTACGTCGCAATTCTCGTAAATGAAGAAAATCCTTCCCACCAAAATTATTTCTACAAGCACACTACCCTAAGAAAAAAGGTCGTACTAGCTTCGTTAGTTGTAACTAAGGTAAATCACTTCTGGGAAAGGAGTAAATTCCTCCTAACAAAATTCCTTCTACAGCCAACGAACTGGCTGAACAAGTTTTCTCTTCAACCACAAAAATCCTGGGAAACTGTCGATTCCAGGTAAATATTCCATTGGAAACACATCGGAAAATTTAAAACTAGGCTACTCCTTTTCCATTGCCAAACAATTCCCTTCTTTCGAAAAACAATTTTCCAGTAGAGACCAGTTGAAGCAAGAAAATATTGGTAACGCAGCTTTGAACTTTAAGGGACTCTCTACTGTTTTATCACAAATTGAGGCAATTCTAAATTCAAGACCCATTACAGCCATTTCTAGCGACCCCTCTGACTTATTTAACACCAGGTCAGGTCAGGTCAGGTCAGTCCCCGAGAAGGATTTAACAGACATCCATGAAACTAGACTTTCTTTCTGGCAGAGATGTTCCCAAATGCAACAGCAGTTCTGAAAACGCTAGTAAATCGACTACCTAAACCATCTTCAACATCGCCCAAAGTGGCTATACCCTTCGAAAAATCTAGAAGTCAATGACCTAGTACTCCTCAAAGATGAGTTGCTTTCTCCGCTAAAGTGGTCTACAGCCAGGATAGTGGACGTGATACCAGGGAGATATGGCAGAGTGCGAATTGTCCAAATCCGTACCCCCAGCGGTACATACACCCGACCCATCAGGAAGGTCTATCCTCTTCCAGCTTCCGAACAACCAGGATAATTTTGAAGCTAGCCACTTTAACAGGGGGAAGAATACTGGAAACACAATTGGCACGCCCCTGTCTTTTTTACCTGCCTTCTTTAACACTGATCTTTTAATTTCTACCTGGGATTACTTATCTCTGGATTTCACAATCCTTTTCAATTTGCTGGTAGTCTTTATCCTCTGGTCTCTGTATAAATGTCTGCATTCAGTTTCTGCCTGAATAATGCTATACAAAGATTACATATTTACCGTTAGGTCCTTTCCTGGAAATAGCTTTATCTGTATTTGACGTGTTTTTAAAACGTACCCATCTGATGTCTTTACACGGAATAATACTTTAACCGGTTGACCATCCTTCATTACTAACATTATGTCAACTATGTCAATCAGCGCTACCTGAAAGCACTATAAAACCAAGCCTTTCGAAAGACACAATTCAGTTCTGCAACGAATCTCATTTTCTTAGCTTCTGGGGACTCCGATATATATATATATATATATATATATATATATATATATATATATATATATATATATATATATATATATATATATATATATATATATATATATATATATATTTGTGTGTGTGTGTGTCACACCGATAACTCAAAAAATAATGGGCCGATTTTGATCAAATTTGGTAAGTACCTGCCTTCTGCAAGTGGCGTGGCATGCATAAGTTCGTTAGTCAGAAACATCTGCTTGGTTCAAATAGATTAAACAACAATTTGTTTTAATTATACAGTCGGATTCCCCCGGTCAGTGTCAGATCTGAGCTGACCTTAAATGTATGGAATTTTGACGAGGAAATTATAATGCACGTTTGTAAGAAAACGAATTCGGGACTCAGCAAGTGAGTTATCGTAGCAAATTTTTATTGAATGCCTCAAATTTGAATAGCTCAATTTGCTATTAACCTATAAGGTATATAAGGTATGTATGTATGTATGTATGTATGTATGTATGTATATATATATATATATATATATATATATATATATATATATATATATATATATATATATATATATATATATATTAAGACGTTTCCTCAGTCTCGCCGCATTCCTGGCAAATGGGATCACTCTGGACACCCACTAACGTAAAGTGTCTTCTGAAACTACAGTAGCATGTTAGCATCCGATGATGCGACGAAGCGCAGAACGAATCCTACTGAGAAGCCATACAGTCTTCTACTTGAATAAAAATTAATAGTTTCTAGTTATAAGCAGTTGTCTGATTAGATGCATTATCATTCTTGTTTTCATCCTCCGGAATCCATTCTAGGAAGCACTAGTTTCAAGGTTGTTTTTAGTAAATAAGTATTATTGCCTGAAGCATCAAATTCTTTGCGTGCAACAATTTGTTCCGTACTATTGGAATTTAGCACACGCCATGATGCGCAAATATATTTTTAGTTGAGTTACCTGTCTTAAGAGATGGCGATATATAATAAAAACCTGCTACAAAATAGCTGACAAAAAATATACCAGAATTAATAAGACTTAGTACTACTTTGTTGTGAACAGCATTTATTTTGTGTTTTTTTTTAAAGATTACCTTCGAAACATTTCTATCTGTACAGCTGTTTTTATAGGATACTGAGTAATATAGATGGCATTAAAATTTCAAATTTGTGTGTAGAAATTACACTATATGTATTGCTGTTCGAAAACTCTGAATGTAATGGAGCGTTCTTTCGTTTTCAGAAAGTCACCAACTAAATGCTCTCTTCTTGTTATGGTAAAAACTGTCTTCGATATTGCGCCTTTTTTACTACCCCAATGTTAGTAAGTATTTTTACTTCTAATACTTATTAAGCATTTTAATAACGTTAACTTAAACATAATATATATATATATATATATATATATATATATATATATATATATATATATATATATATATATATATATATATATATATTGTGTGTGTGCGTGCGTGTGCGTGCGTTACACCCAGGTTATGATTTTTTTAATCTACTGAAATTTTCCTTTCACTTTCCGAGTTATAATGTCATATATTGATGAGCAATAGGTACCGACATTTTAGTAGCCACTTTAAACTAAAGTCATCACCAAACATGCTATCTGCTCCACTATGTCAAAAGTGGTTATTCTTCAACAGGTACTCGATCTAAATGTGCACTATTCCCACCGTACTACGTGTACGGTTGTCACCATTATAAAAAATTTCAAATATGTTAAAAATATATATTATGTTTTAAATTAGGCAAATAGTTTAAATCGCATTCTAAGTAATAAGACAAAGCACGAGTAAAACTGTGGGGAAGGCTACGTAAAATGTTGCCCTTTTGTCACTTTTCGATCATTATGACCAAAAAATGATTTTTTAGGAGATTTCTACACCAAAAGCCCTCATGTGTTTTTATAATTATTTTATTAGAAACATATTTTGGGGAACGTCTTCTGTTAGGAAATCTTTACGTTTCCACTACGACATCCACTAACAATATATACTTACTCCCACATTACTAACATAACCAATTTAACTTAAAGGAATTGATTACTTTTACACATATAGGATCGGTGGCCCAATGGTAAGGACGTACGCCTCTGAAGCAACCTTGCCCAAAAAACGAGAGGTTCGGCAAAACTTCCAGGATAGAATGGTGAACATAGTTCCCGGCGTTGGTGATTGTCATAGTCGCCGAAATAGATCGACGTTTAACAAACAGAAACACAGTACAATAATTATTACTTTCAAAAACAATAATAAAACTAAGCGACGGTAGATTTCAGAACAATAGAACCAATTTGTCACTTGTTAAAACATTACAAGCAAAACACACTATGTTTACATAACACTAGTGCTATATTACCTAATAGTCCTTTTTATTCACTTAAAATTAATTCGATGTAGTAACAAACAATTTCAAAAACGCTTTATGCCAATAATTGACAGCGGCCAAGAGCCATCTTCACACATTACCTAACTCTTTACTATTATTTACCAATTTATTTTTTTGCTGGAAAACTGAAAAAACTTATAAAATAATAAATATTAAAGGCCAAAAAACTTAAGTCTCTCTTTTATTAATTTACGGCTAAAAAATTAAACTGGTAAAATTTGTGACAAGAAAGTAAATGAATAGATAATAATAATAAATAAAAGTGCAGGTGAATCCTGCCCGCAGTCAATTAATGTGAACAGATAATTAATGTTAAAAACTCCCTAGCGCAATACTGTACCCAGGCTCTCCCAGGGTTACACGCCGCCTGTCGAACCTCCTTTATGGTCGTTTTGTTTTATGAAGCCATCGCTTAGAGTCTTCCGTGTTAGTTTTTTAAACTTCTTTACAGCCTACCAGAATGCTAGGCACCGTACTGGCTAAAATGTTTAAATCGTGTATGACAATGTTCGTATTGTTTTTTTTTTACTTCAACGTTACATGTTTTAAACAATAAAAAAACGTTTTTGTTCTTGTTATAAAAAACATGTTTTCTTAACCCTAAGTTTGCCTCAATGACTTACACTAATATAGAACAAAGATAGTATAGTCAATAGTGGATTCCGAACAACGAAATGGGTCAAACTGGCTGGGCAACCAGTCATACTTCGGCAGATACAAGTTGCTTTCCGAAATGAAGCTATTCTACACAGAAAAAAAAACATATTGAGAATATATACAACCATTTTTCCCTTTTACTTTGTAAGGTGTTACACGTTTTGAGACTCGCCCATTTTTACATTAATAATTATTCTTATATTACAATTTATTAGTCAAGGAAATTTGCCAACATAAACCGAAGTCATCACCTTGGTCCACAGACTTATGTTTATGTCATGTCAGAACTACCTGAATGTTGGCTATAGCACGTGCCTGTTGATTACAAAGCATATATAAACACCATAAACTCATTAATATTTCTGTTTTGTTAATATTATTAGTTAATAATAAGATAATGCAGGGCTAAGAAGTTACGTTTGTTCGGTTCAGGTATGTCATTTTTAAATATTTACACTTCTAAGATTTTTATATGTGTAAAATATTTAACCTTACTTTAGTTATAAACTAGACATGTGAGTTCTGGTTGTGCACAATTTAAAAACAAATATTTTTCTTTTAATTGGAAATATGATTATATTTGAATGACACAATTGCATTAATATGCTTTTAATGTTTGTTCTTTTGTACATATTGATACATTGTGACCGTCCGCTCAATAATGATCATTTCACTTTAATTGTTCACCTAACAGCAGATTAAACTTTGTTTTTTTGTGCAGACACGTCCGCAGTGGTATCAAGCAAGTTACCAGTAAAAATCAGTATTTTAACTACTCTGAACGTTTTCAGCTATCGCGTTTTATCCCATTTTATACCGTTTTTCACTGATTTATGCTGTTGTATACCGTTTTATGTCATTTATTTCACTGTTAAATACATTATGCATGAGGGCCTAATTAATCTGACTATAGAAGAGTTTCGGCAGCTTTGAATAACCGTCAATATTGTAATAGAAGCCCTAGACGTGCTGGAAGATCTCAAACAATCTCTTCTGTAATCACACGTTACGTAACTCTGTTTCATCTGTATAATTTATCCTCAATTTTGCTTTAAAATTATCAATTTGATTAAAAAAATAACTGCTACAAGATGTCATGGTGTTTATTGTTAAACATTTTTAATGCTTTTGATAATACAGTGTGTCCCAAACTGGATGTGAATGTATTCCTATCTCAGTTATTATTAGTGATAGGTTAAATTGGCAATGTTTTGTAAAATTTCATGCTCGTTCCAAATATGACTTGTATTTTGCCCTGCCTCTTTTCGTTTTCGAGTTATTTTGAATATCAGGGAAGCTATAAATCATATTAACCCAAACACCCTCACCAGAGTTGCAGGCATGTTTCAAAAAGGTGTATAAAGTGCATTGAACAAAACGGTGGCCATATTGAACAATTTTCTATTTAGTGTATTTTTAAGTTTCTATTTTATTATTTGTTGAGTTCCGTTTTTAATTGTGTTGTTTTGTGGAGTTTAAGTTTCTATTTGCTATTGCCGGGTTTCATTATTAAACTGTTTCACAGAATATTACTTAGCATTATTACCTATTAAGTATTGTAAATTAAGTAACAATTTTTTTTTTTTCGTGAATCATTACGGAAAATTATGTTAAAAGTAGAAAGTCTATTGTTAGACTCCATGGCCTACTGCTTTTTGAACACTTTTTTTGTCATTTGTTTTCTGGTATTGGATTTCATAGCCTACTACCCTCAAAACGGTTTTTCTCAAAATTGTCTGTGCAATTACAAGATTTCTCAAGCATGTTGTACATCATTGGAAAACTACTCTTACAGGATATCACATGCGCAAAAAATCCAATATGGCTGCCATAATAAAAACAAACGTTGATACCTGTAGCTCAAAAACAAATGACAATCCACATTTGAAAATAGCACAAAAATATTACTCTGTAAAAAGTGTCCTGCTAATGTAAAAGTCTTAGACATGTCATATCAACGCCTATTTAGATATTGAAGAAAAAATAAATCGACAATTTTTGTTCTTTTTGCAAAATAACTCGAAAACGAAAAGAGGCATGGCAAAATACAAGTCATATTTGGAACGAACATGAAATTCTACAAAACATTGCTAATTTAATCGTCTCCCTATCGCTAATAATAACGGAGATAGCAATACATTCCCATCCAGTTTGGGACACACTGTATACTTAGTTTCTCTTTTTAATTGCCTTCCTTGATAGCATATGCGAAAATAATGGCGACAACCTATGCCTCTATTTTATTTTGTTCCCTGCTTTGCTAGCCAAGTATTTTGAAGGTGTCGAAATAATGCAAATTGTTTCGATACTTTCCAAACACGCAATTTTCATTTCATTGGGCTCACATGTTTAGTTACACAGGATGTGATGTTTCACAGGTAGTTTTTTATATGTTCTGTGCTCCTCTACAACTAATTTTGTTTTTACCGTAAAGCCGGAACCGACTAAGTTGCGGATCGGCAGTAGTGAGTAACTGAGTAAGTTAAAAAAAGTCTGGACCGAGCAAGTGCGGTTATGTTAGCGAATTTTCATAAAGATATTTCAAATCACGGAAAATAATTTGTTTCTGTAATAGAAATTTGTTGGCGAAAAAACTTTTTGATTGTGTTGGCTAATGAACCCCTTCAAGCGATTAAAGACGGGAAAATTATGAATTGGGCAGGTTTCTTACATTTTGTAAATAGCTCACACAATCGTTAGCCAGCCTGACGGAACGAGTTTTTCTGTGAAAATTCCAGAAATTGTATTATAATAGATTATGTAGTTGATGTAAAAAAACTTTAGGTAATTAATATTATGTTGAATGTAAATGAACAAAAATAAATATTATATATTTAAGATTTCCGAAAAATGGTTTAAAATTTCGATAATTCTTTTCTGCCAATCTTAGATGGCGCTATATAGCAGAAACGTTTACACGGCAATTGTCCTGCAATTTTCAGATATATAAGTTACTATGTTCGTCAATTTTAAGTTTCAACTGACATTTCTCAAAACAACTTGACAATTTTTAATATAAATACAAAGTTTCTGAAAATGTGCTACCATAATGCACTTGCTGCGTCCGAACTTCTAGTACTAGTTATTTATGGTTTGCCCGTTCATAAATTTATTGAATAACGATAAGCATTCTTTTCAATTTATTTTGTTAAGTTGAAAATATAAATATATTAAGCCGCTGCCAAAGCATCGTACAAGGGGTCTATTTCAAATAAATTTATGGAAACATATAAGTCAAATGAAGAACAGTAGCTGTTAAAACAGAAACTTAAAACGTCGTTGAACATACTTGTAATATTTATTATCCATAAGCTACATTCGTTTCAAAAACTTTGTTTAAAAATCATCAAATCTTCACTTTGACGTATTTAGAAAAAAACTAAAATTTTCCAAGTATATTTTTTTTGGCACATGACCTTTTGTCACCAAAAACTCAATCCCGTTCTGCAATATTCAATAGCCACATACAAGATTTTGGTCTTGTGGCTTTTTTAACCAATTTTTTGGACTTCGGTGCGACCAAAATCTTTTTTCTTTGAACGGTTATAACTTTTTCTTTTCTTTGGACTACAGTTGTGGACCCGTATTTAGTGTAACACAGTTTTACCAAATGAGGGTAACTACGATCAACGAAAATTTCAGTCAACGATGGAATTGATATAGGGCCTCTAACGAGATAATAAGATACATATAACAAGGGCGATTCCAAGGTATAATACACCGACATTGTTACCTGAAGCGTTGCTTTCAAATAATAAAAAAGTCTGTGCGCAGCAAGTGCGCTTGGTAGTGAATTTTCATAGAAATGATCTGACACCAAATATTTTTAGAACTTTTTTCTTGTAACAGAAATATAAATTTTGATGTATAGTTTGCTTTTTATATCATAAACCTACCTACCAAATTTGGTTACCATAGCTTTTCTATTTTTTGAGATACAATTTTTTTTTCGAGAGAAAACTCAAAAATTTTCCCGGAAAACCTGGTCCGATTTTCCTGGATAACGAACTTATCCAAGTCACCTACAAAGGAGGATACATGCCAAATTCACATATAAAAATTGAAACTGACCCCGGATATGGGTTCTAGGCATCCTAGTTCGCGCTCATTTGAAAAAATTGTTTAAAAATTCAAAAGATGGGTTCTCCCCATTAGTTAATTTTTTCTACGAAAATTCACTAATACGAAATGGCTTAATTGTGTTTTTCTGGAAGGGCTCTAGGTGTAGGAAAATAACGTTTCTTAGGAAAATAAATCAACGAAAAATATGTCAGTAAACAGTGTTGGTACTTTGAGGGAAATCGCTAAATTTGGGGGATTCAGGCGGTTATTTAGGTGTAACAAACTCCTTTGGGAACCCTAGCGACTTGGTACTTTCAAGTATCGTTTGCATATTCGTTTTCATTCGTCAACTATGTCACCTGACTTACTCTCAAAAACATTGTATGCATGGTGATAATCATATGCTGGTGGATATTATCATTCATTATATGGATTTTGTACATATGTTGACATATATAATGTTCATCATCATCGTCATCACAGTTTAAAAGCGACGTCGCCTTGTAGTAGCAACTATGGATCTAGGTGTACGGCAGCTCTTTTCACTTACATTATATCCTAATAAATTCCAATGAATGTGAGTGAAAATTTGAAAATAACAATAATACAGCAACAAAAATCGCAATAGTAATAAAAAATGTAACTCTTAATTGCACAAATTGGCTACCGTTAACTTCTACAGATAAGTTGACGCGCCGAACAAGACACTAGGCCTTGCCACAAATAAGAACTAATACATCTTGGCGAACAAGATCCGAAGCATGCAAAATGCGTTCCCATAGTTAATGTAGAGTTTCTACAGGTGTTGCATAAACCTTGCCCAATTGCGGAAGCTTATTTTGAATAACATCCGAATAATGGGGCCCATTCAGACGCTGAGGTAGCACAATCGCCCCTAAGAGGCAATTACCAACAACTCCAGCGCAGACGTTGATTCTAAACTGGTATTGTGAATGATTAACAATGATAGCACGTGGATTTTCGTCACTTTATTCATGGAGATTGTGTAGATACATTGCACCGCTTTTCGTAAAACATGCCTCGTCAGTCATTGGTATCGTGTTCACAAAATTGTTGTCTTCGTTTTGTTTACCTTTGAACCAATTACAAAAATTCAGTCTAGAGTTTGGATCTTGTGGTAAAAGTTCATATATCCGTCTTAAATGATACGAGTGCAACTGTTGTTCTTTCGGTACTCTGTACACCGTCGATTTTTGAACTTTGCAGCTATTCGCCAAACACTAGTACGTGGGTGTTCTGAGACAGCATTCAAAATATTTTACAAAATTCGGGGTGCGGGCAGAAAGTGAACGAGAATGTTCAATGGTATGATGAAAAGTCCCCTTCCATCGAAATATCCTATTAACATCAACAGCGACAAAAGTGCTTGAATTAAGAATCCGTATATTGGGAATTTTTTCAGCGTACCGCCTTCCCGACGCTAAAGAATTAGAATTGCGTTCTCAGCATATCAAATGCATATTGACTAATTCATTCAAGGTGTATTGACATTTGATGATTTGATTATTATTAATTTAACTATCTGATGCTTGTTGCCTAGGAACTAGATTGGCACAGTGACATCTGTGTTATATGATAAAAAGTTTTGTTCCGGAGCCTCCAAAATTTTAGTGAATTTTTATTTTTAAAAATTCACTAATAGAGAGGTATCGATAGTGAGACTTTACAAAAAAAATTCAAATGCGCACGAATTATGACACCTAGAACCCATATCCGGGGTCAGTTTCAATTTTTATCCGATAACTCCAAAAATAATTAATTGTAACTGCCTTTCTATTAGTAATGGCTTGGATGAGTTCGTTAGCCAGGAAAATCGGACGTGGTTTTCCGGGAAAATTTTGAGTTTCCTTTTGGAAAAAAATTTTTTCTCCGAAAATCACAAAGCTGTTTTCATGAAATTTAATGAATATATTGCCTTAGGAGAGACCTTACTACGTACCAAAATTCAACTTTATAAGTTTATAGAAAATGGAGTTATTCAAATTTGAAGCATTTAGTCCCGAACTTTTTTATTATGTCTGCGTTTTAATTCTCACTTATTGTGATTTATCTTTAACTTATTTTTGTTAATAAGTACAGAATAAGAATGTATTTTTGATACCAAGCCCGCCATAAAATCAATTTGAAAATAATACAACTGATAATGTTTTTCGTCAACTCGAATAAAAAATATTATTAGTTAAGCAGTGATTCGCTGATATGTGTTTTTTTGGACCCACCATAACTGATAATTTCAGTCATAATTATTTTGAAAACAGTACACTCTAAACAATTTTAACAATACTGTTATTTTTTAGTGAAACAAAAATTTAACAATACTTTTATATTCTAGTGAATATATATTTTTAAATTGGATAAGATTTTGAAAACTCGAAACAAAATATTTGGTTTCATTTACCTACTATACTTTTTGTAGAACTTCAGCTTTGTATTTCAGTCAACAAGCGTCTAAGAGACAAATTTTATAGGACAAACTCACATTATTTTAGCGCGAGGTACCCGCACACGGATTGTTTTGAACCATAAATGTGATGTCCTGTATATGTCTATACATAAAAATAAGTAATATAAGTTATTGCATTTTTTCAGGCGTTAAGGTGTAGTTATCCCCAATAATCCATTTTAATGAACAGTAACGCTAGGTGAGAAATATTATGTTCGACACTTACTTTCATTGCAGAAAAAAATAAACTTTTTAGCTATTTTCAATGTATATATTGTTTTGGAACATTTACCTTTTAAATTTTACCATACCTGTCAGTAAATTAAGTCATAAACTCGCCTTAGATTCTCTATCTAGGAACTTGATCATTACAAATTTAAACTAAAACGTACTAATAAAGAAGTAGCTTTCATAACACTCAGTGTTAATCAGGTTAATACTTTTGATTTACATCAATGGTATTACCCTACATCAGCTACTACGTTTCCTGGTTAGATAGTCAATTATTAAATAATTATGTGCAGATTATTAAGGTTTTAATTTTAGATTGATTAAAAAAAATATCAGTAGTCTATAAAGAAAGCTTATCGAGCATCAGAATACAAACAACGGACAAACCTGCAGCGATGTAGTTTAGGGGGTGGCGAAGATAGATAGACGAACAAACTGCGGTCACATGTGATGTAATCAAACTGTCAATTAGATGTGCTTGTGTTTAATTAGATTCGGAGTCGTCACGTCTGTAAGCCTCTCTCTGCCACGTCGCTCATTAATAACTCTCGCAAATTCCACTCCATTAAAAAAAAAATCAAACAAGGGGCGTCGTTACAACTTGCACTCTAATAACGTAGTAGGACGCTACTTTGTTATCTAGTTTATTTTTAACCAATTAGGCTATTCACTAGTGAATAGTCTATAACTACATGATTGCGTAATTCTAACAGGCATAAAATGTATACATTGATTCAAATTTTTTAATAAACGACCTTTGAGTTCCATCAAAATGAATTAATTTGTGAGTCTGAAGAGCCTAAATAAACAACTAATTAATCTCAACTGTCTTTGAAAGCCATAATCTATATTTTCTCTTAAAAGCACTTATATGGAAACAAAGATAATGACGCCGCACATGGTCGAGAGTATGATTGGTATACGACTTACGTAATTTTAATTGAATGTCGTAATTAAAAACTGAGTGAAGGAGGAGTTTAGAACAGTGGTCACCTTTTTAGCATATTGTAAAATATTAAATATGTATGGCTTTTGCACCAAAACAACATATTTAACATAAAACAAGCGTCTAATACGGGCAGTTGCGTGGCTAAATACACTTAACAATTAGAACTAACAGATGGACATGCCAATTAATATAGAACATAAAAATAGGAACTGTACCTCCGTTGAAGATACTGTGGAAATTAGTGTTAAATAATAGGTATATGGGAGGAAGTCACATTTGCAAAAAGTTTCGTGGAAGTTTTTATTCTGATAAGTAACAATATTCTATAGGTTACCCAGCATACCTAATTTCAATATAAATGGAAGTTCTTATTTAAACAAATGACATAATATTCTATAGTAAGAAACCTTCACTCATTCACATTATAAGTAAAAGTATAATAATAATAATTTCAGAACGTTAAGAAATTTGATGTTCTACCAGTCTAACCAATTTTCAGTGACTCACGTAAATAAATGACCATATCATTTATGTGTAGAAACTTTGGCTACATCAAAAGCATTGGGAAAGCTGAAGTTGTTACAATCGCGAGTTAACTTTCTTGTTAACACACTCGAATTTTTAAAAGATTTTATTGACTTATAATACACAAAATACGAATAGAAAAAAATACAAAGATAAAATATGACCACTTAAAATGAGACTCAAGCAATAACAACGTAGGAATGTTCGTCCGTGGTCTGTTTATTTGGTTATAGTCTCTGGTGGGGCGTGGACCGAAAGGCGGTTTCCACACGAGGTTGCTGTTTTGTAGGTGATCTTGGCAGGTGGCTGGTTGCTGAGTTGGGTCTAGTTGTTTACCCATCTATAAGTAGTCTATTCTTATTGCGCTTCTATTATTTAACCTATTCGTCAGCAACCGTGGGGGTTGAATCGGGATCTGTACTTCTTATATACAATGTATGAGTTGGCTATTGTTATCTCCTCCATCTAATTTTAATTCTGGTAATTTGTCTGGGTGCTTTTTTTGTTACCAATTCGATGTTTGGGACATTAAATGACTGTTGTGTTTCCGATGCCATTTGGACTGAGCTAAATCTTTATTGTTGATGCTACGTTAGCATTTGGGTTTCAGAGTCGCCAATTTTGTTGCGCTGGTTATTTTGGTTTCTTCGTTTTCTTCACAGCTAAGTTTGATATTCATTTCTTCTGGTGCCACTATTATATATTGTGTATTTCCATATTTAGAGACTGTTGTTTTTGTTATTTTGACAAGTTCTTGCTTGCAATTGTTTATTGGTTTCTGGAAGTTGATCAGTTTAATTTCGCATGGGTTGTTTTCGTTTGGTGCTGTCAGGTTGCCATTTTCAAAAAAGTATGTTTGGTCTTTTAGATTCCTACACTTTTTGTTTATGTAACCGTAGTCTTTGCTGCTAAGGAGTGGGTACTTGGTTCTAGGGGCAATCATTCTAAAGGTATATGGATTTTTAGGGACTGGTAATGCATACAATTGATAATAAATATAGTCTGACTTGTCTACTAAAGGTATATCTATTTGGAATATAATTTTATAGTCAATTTGAACTGTTTTTATTTCAAGTATTTTGTGAAATGTCGGATTTTGTTATTAACCTTGATTTTGTTATGTGATTTTCAATGTTTTCTAATTCTTTTGATATAAACTTGGTTTTCAGTGTTGACGTATGATACGTGTTTAATGTTTAAAAGGTAATTGCACTCTCTGTTATTAATATTATGTTTAGTACATTGTTTGCCAAATAATTAATTTGTGTTAGTAATTCCAAATGTTTTACTCTATGAAAATTTGTTAGTTGGTCGCTTTTGAAACTATCTATTGTATACTCCAAATCATTTATTCTCGCTACTACGGCTTCTTGGTTATAGTTCAGGTTGTCTATTGTTTTATTAAACTCTGATATAGCATGTATCATTAATGATGTTTGGGAGCTAAAAAGTTGATGTACTTGATTTTGGTGTTCCCTTAAAATTTCCAGAGCAGAATATATCTGTCGCCGTCATCCGCATCTAAGTTCCCAGTTATTGATGTGAATATTGATCCTAGTCAGTTGATTATACCTCTTTCGTTTCTAAAAGTTGTTGGAAATATTCGATAAAATGTGTCGTCAATATTGCTAATGGTGAAATTAATTAAAATAAAATTTGTATATTCCAACGTGTACTCTGCATTTATTACGTTTAGTATGTTGTCTAAGTAAGTTTTTAGTCTGTTAAAGTCGTCGTATAGTTGTCTCAGGTTATGTATATGAATCATTCTCCATTTATCGTTCTCTGAAAAGGCTTGTCCCAGTTTACGTGGTAGTATTCCTGGATTGTCTGTTAGATCGTCTAATTGTAGCTTTATTCTTGTGAAGAGGATGAACCCGCAAGGCGAAGATTACGTAAATGAGCGATGGTCTGTTCGTCAGTTTTGTGGTTTAGTATTATGGCTTTATTATGTTCTATAAGAGAAATTATTGAATAAGGTCCAGTGAAAGGGTTTTTGTGTTTTTTTGTGAACTCCTGGAGGGATTTTCTTGTACACTATGTCTCCTTCTTTAAAATATAGTGCTCAATTATTGTACTGTAAAATCTTTCTATCGGACCATTTGACATAGGATTTTGCGGTGTTGTCAAGTCTAACTCAATTTCGTAGGCTTTTATTTTTACTACCATATTTGAGAATTCAGTCCCGGCGTCCGAAATTATCGTTCTACAGCTTTCATACTGAGAAAAGTATTTAATTACATTTTTTGAGATTTATCTTGAATTTTTACTTTTTCTTACTAAAGGGGTCGAATATCGTTAAAAATTGAGACGTTTCATTTTGAAAGTGTCAAGGTGCAAGATTTCTAAAGGCCGAGATGGTGTGGGTGTGTGTTCTAGTGAATTTTGTATCGGGTTTCTGTTGTATTTACATGTTTTACATACCTCGCAATTTTTTATGAACTCTTTGTTTCGCTTTAAATTCGGAAAATAGTATTTACGTTTTATCCTTAAATATGTCTCGTCAGCACCTCCATGATCGCTTTTTCCTTCGTGAAATAATACTATTTTCTCTCGGAGTTCTTCTTCGCTATTTATTTATTGTCTAGTTTCTAAGCATCTATAAAATTTTGGTGATTCCACGTTATTAAAATTTTGATTGATTACCGAACTTACCAGTTCATAATCTCGTTCATTCACAAATAGACAGTAATACTTTCTTTGTGGTAGGCAATATTCTTTGATACATTTTTCGATTTGACGAATCGTTTAAATTAAAAGTGGCATGAATAAAGTTCCTTCTGTCTTTTCTTACTGATAAAATCTCAGGGGTTTCAGCATTTAAAAATAATATATGGTTTGTTTTACTGTTGATTACTTCTAAGATCGGCATGCCCGGCGCGGAATATGAAACTGCATTGGAATTTCCTGTCTCCCCGTCACCTATAGTTATAACGTCGTCATTTTCGTCCACATTGTTTATCATTGATTGGTTATCTACGTCTAATGAGTTTATCTCTACTCTCGAAAGTGCATCCGTTGCATTATTTAATTTACCTTTTTTATATTCTATTTTGAAATCGTATTCTTCTAGTTTGAGTCGCCACCTTAATAATTTTGAATTAGGTTATTTCAGAGAAAATAGCCATTTCAATGGTTTATGATCTGTATATATTGTAAATTTCCTGCCATATAGGTAGGGTCTAAAGTAGTTTGTGGCCCATACTGTGGCGAGTAGTTCTTTTTCTATCGTGCTGTATCTAGATTGTCTCGTTTAATGTTCGGCTTGCGTAAGCTATTGGTTAGTCTGATTTTGAATCTCATTGGCTTAAAGTCGCTGCGATTGCCACGTTTGATGCATATGTTGTTAAACTGAACTCTTTTGAGAAATCTGGAGCTGAATTCATCAATATGTCTTTACATGTATTAAAGGCATTTATGTATTCTCCGTCGTTGATGTTGATGGCTACGTTTTTCTTTAAACACTTGGTTACCGGTTTTGTAACATGAGCAAAGTTTTCTATAAATTTCCTGCAGTAGCCTGTAAGTCGAGGAACGATTTGATATCTTTTGGTGTTTTGGGTATTGGAAATTTTCTTACCGCCTCTAGTTCCCTAGGGTTGAGCTTGATGCCCTCTGAAGTGACTACATGTCCCAGAAATTCCGCTTCTTTTTGCAGAAAGTCGCTTTTGTCTACCTGTATTTTCAAATTACTTTGTCTAAATCGTTCAAATACTAACCTTTATTTTTCTATATGTTCTTGTAATGAGGTCGAAAATACGATCACTTCATCCATATATACCAAGCATGTTTTTCCTATTAAACCGCTCAAAACGTGTTACATCACTCTGGTAAACGTAGCTGGTGCCCCTGAAAGCCCGAACGGCTTTCTGAGGTACTCGTAATGACCTGTATCGGTGCTAAACGCCGTTTTTCAATGTCATTTGGGTCCATTTCAGTCTAGTAGTAGCCCGAAATTAAATATATGGTCGAAAAGTATTGTGCACGCCCGATTTTATCCAGTATCTCTTCGATTTTCGGAGTAGGGTGCCTATCAGATATAGTTTCTTCATTTAGCTTGCGGTAATCTACGACGATTCGCCATTTCTGTTTGCCACTGGCATCTGTTTTTTTTTTTAGATCACCCATATCGGACTATCATAAGCGCTATGACTATTCCTAATTATTCCTTGATTTAGCATTTCATTACTTTGTTTGTCTACCTCTGGTTTGTGAATATATGGATATCTATATAATTTTGCGTTTATTTATATAGCCTAATTTTGTGTTTAATGACGTTTGTATGCGTCAGCGGTTCATTGTCTTTTGCAAAAATATCTTGAAATTCTGTACAAAATCAATTAAAATTTCTTTCTCCTGGCTACTTAAGTGACCTATCCTAATTTCATCTACAATATTTTTTGTACACTCCCCGTATAATTTTTATTAGAATTCTGGCGATGGTAAGAATTATGTAATATCTCATTCGTTTTATTCTTAATTTGATGCGTTATATCTTTTTGTATCATCCTCGTATCACTGTTATTTTTATGTCCACGATACTCTTATGTGTTTAGTGAAACTCTCTCTTTTACGTTTCTTGTAGCTGAACATTTCTTCCGTTACATTTATGAGCTTTTGAAATCCTGGGTCAGCATTTAGTCTCTTGTGTTGATGCTTAATATTAAGTTCAAGTTCAGTGAGGCGTCTGTCTATTGTATTACTTACATTAAGGTGATTCATTTCGTCATCTGCTTTGATGTTCCCATTTATTCGATTCTTATTGCTACTACTATCGTTGCCCGTGCTTTTATCGTGACTATTTGTACAGGGAAAGTTTATTCTAATGCTTCGATTTATTAAATTCAGTCTCTTATTTTTAAAATCAACGTTCGCTTGATTTTTTGATATTAAAAAGTCTATTCCGATTATGCCTACATAATTATTATTAAAGTTGAACATGCAAAATTCTTGTTCACTATCCGTTAGTGATTTTAAAATTATTTTAGCGCGATTATTGTGGCTGGAGTAGCCATGCGCTGACTTTATCAGAAAGGGATGACCATAAATATTATTATCAAAGTTTGTATATGTTATGGAGTGGTTTATAGGCTCTTAGTACTACCTGAGTCGAGCAGTATTCTTTCGGGTAATTCTTTTATTGTGAAGTAGGGTAGTTGGGATACTGTGTTAAAATTATTAATATCGATTACGGGTCTGCTGCTCTTGGAAAATTATGATGCTGTTCGTCGTATAATTTGGAGGGTGATTGTTCGTTATTTGTTACGTCATAGTTTAATTCCTCCAGTATGAAATTTTGTCTTCGTTCAAAATCATTGGAAGCAAAATAATTATTTGTTTCGTTATAGTTTAATTCTTCTGATATATTTTGTGGTTGTTGAAAATTATTGGAAGGAAAACTGTTCCGAATATTTTGTGAAAGTTGTCGGTTGAAATTTGTATGTCTTGTGTTACCACTGCTAATATCCATAGCTTGATATATTCTATTACTGACATCAGGGTTGTACGTCGGTCTTCTCATCGAGTATTGATTTGAGGGGCTTCCTGGGAATTGCTGGTGAGATGTTTAGGGTCTATTTGAATTATAGTGAAAAGGTGCAAGATACTTTTGTTGGAAAGGATTCTGAAATTTAATGTTGCTAAAATTTGGGACATTCATCTGCAAAAACCGTTTTTGTTGCGTGTCTTGTCTGTTATTGTTATTATTATTGCTTAAATTTGATTTTTGTAATAATTTGTCCATATATTCATAATTTTCCTCGGAATATATAAATTTTAACGTTTGTTCTATGCTGCCTGGATGCGTGGATCGCACGACCATACCTAGCGGATTTTTGAAGCCCCCGATAAATGCTTTGAGTGTCTGTTGTCTGTACATGTTTTGTTTTACTGCTAAAATTCCCGCGTTACGTTGGTTTGATATTAAATTAGAGATAAGTCATCATTCAATGTGCCTGCATCGGTTACTGAACGCTAAGGCGTCCTCGTTATGTTTCTGTGTCAATGTCAATAATTCGCCCAGTAAGCTAGTATCATCGCGTTGATACGTAAATTTCTTAACAATACCACGTCTTAAGTATACCCATATGTTTATGATTTCCGTTAATAATCAACCTTGCCCGTCCAGTTAGTTTCGCTTGAATGTAATTTAATAGAAAATGGTTAAGATATAAATTTCGATTATCTGCATCATAGAATTGATTCATTACTAGATCACAAGCTTTTAAAAAGTTCCCTACATTTTCAGGCTATCCGTTAATTTCGGAAATTGCCTTAAGGTAAAACTCCTGGAATTGATTTGTCATATTTAAATTGTTTCTAGAATTATTTATACCAGGTTGTTCCACAATATCAATTTCGACAACACTAATATATATATATATATATATATATATATATATATATATATATATATATATATATATATATATATATATATATATATATATATATATATATATATATATTGTCACGAAGTGACGTAATTGCCATTAGATAATCTAATTAGTTAACAGGGGAATAGATCCGTACCATCTGCATTTAATTTAATTTTGTTATTAAAACATTCGCAAATGTTTGATAAAATATAGTTTCAAGAGCGCGGCGCGAGATCGGTGGAAAGGTAAGGATGGTATCGGGTTACGATCGCCCAGGCGGGTCCTGCGGTATGCGAAGCGATGAAAGCGGGGACGGATGGGCTAGTCCACTGCATACCTACGCGCACCTCGCAGCGCATAAATTGTGAACCGTACGAGAGCCAGCTGATCCGCCGTGACGCGCTGAACAATTTAGTTCTCTTTCAGAGAGCGCAGAGCCAGGTCACAGAGAGGAAGCAGCCACCGTCCGCGTCTCGATTCTTGGTGATGGGTTTTATTGTGTATTTCAGGCTGGCCGTGGGAGAGGAGTAAGCAGCGGTTCGTTAGCTACACCAGCTTAGTAGAGTTAGCAGCTGTGGCAAGTGGAGAACGCCGTCTTCAGCAGGCCGTTCATTTCCGCTTCGTTTTATGTAGGTCGCTGTATCTATAGCTGTACGGTGCAGGGCCTGTATGAAAGGGGTTTTCCAAGGATCGGCGTCTCTCTCTCTCTCTCTCTCTCTCTCTCTCTCTCTCTCTCTCTCTGTCGACGGGCACCTTGGTGCGCTTGGTGGCCTTCGCCAGAGGTGACGTTAAAAGTCCAGGTGTGGAAAAGATTTTGAATGTTGCTGTGTTTGTCAGTGGTTTTATTTCAGAGAGGCGGCCGCAACGGAGCTTCGCATAAATAAGTCCATCGTTCACTTCTGTCGGTATCAGCGGAGCGACCTGAGGGAGCCGGGGCTCGCTTTCCAAAGCTGCGGTCTTCCCGAAAGCGTGGAGGCACTAGCAAAACGGCTGACTACAAGTTGATTTGAACCCGGTGGCGGTCTAGTCAGGATCAAGTCACCCAAAGTGGTATCCCGTGGAGCAGCCCCTACGGTTTCGGTGACCGACTACAGTAAGGGTACTTCGGGCTGACATAGATTCCCAACAGTGTTGGTAATCGAAACAGCCCGGCGAGACTCGACCTCCTGGACGTTCGGAGGGGGTGTCCCTTTCAGTCTTCGTGGGAAAGTTTGTTTCCGTCGGGAGGCGCAAAGGGTTGCGTTCCTGAGCTGGAGTCTTCCCGAGAGCGCGAGAGCACTAGCAAAGCGGCTGACTGCACGTTGATTTGAACCCGGTGGCGGTCTAGTCACGATCAAGTCACCCAAGGCGGTCTCCCGTAGCGCAGCTCTCGTGGTCCTGGATCTGGACGACAGCTGAGATATTTCGGGCTGCAGTAGGTCTCCACCATTCCTGGCGATCCAAACAGCCTGGCAATTCCCGGTGTCCCGGCCGTTCGAGACATTATTGGAAAAATCTGGCCGTTTTCAGTCTTCGTGGGAAAAGCTTTCTTTGTTTCCGTCGGGAGGCGCAAAGGGTTGCGTTCCTGAGCTGGAATCTTCCCGGGAGCTCGAGGGCACTAGCAAAGCGGCTGACTACAAGTTGATTTGAACCCGGTGGCGCTCTAGTCACGATCAAGTCACCCAAAGTGGTCTCCCGTGACGCAGCTCTCGCGCTCCTGAATCGGGACGACAGCTGGGATATTTCGGGCTGCAGTAGGTCTCCACCATCCCTGGCGATCGAAACAGTCTGGCGATACCCGGTGTCCCGACCGTCCGAGCGACATCATTGGGAAAACCTTGCCGTTTTTCAATCGTTGTAGGAGGGCTTTTCTTTGTTTCCGTCGAGAGGCGCGAAAGGGTTGCGTTCCTGAGCTGGACTCTTCCCAAAAGCGCGAGAGCACTAGCAAAGCGGCTGACTGCACGTTGATTTGAACCCGGTGGCGGTCTAGTCACGATCAAGTCACCCAAAGTAGTCTCCCGTGACGCAGCTCACGTGGTCCTGGATCTGGACAACAGCTGGGATATTTCGGGCTGCAGTAGGTCTCCACCATTCATGGCGATCGAAACAGTCTGGCGATCCTCGGTATCCCGACCGTCCTGAAGGCACTGTTTGGAGGCTGTGTTTTCTTTTAACTTGATAGGGAGGACTTTCTTTATTTTGTCGAGGGGAAATTTCCATCTCCCTAGGGAGACACTTCATCAGGTCGTAGAGAGTCTGTATGACTGCAACGCATGCTTGAGGGTCCGTTAATTAAGTGATAGTAGAAAGTAGAACAAGCTGTTAGCTGATCTTGATATTGCACCTAGAGTTGGCTTTTAAGTCACATATTGCATGCCTGCTTAAACCGACCACCTGTCCGGTGCCTTGCTTTGGCGATCCCGGGATGCTTCTGCCCGCCTACAGACCGCGAGTTTACAACCCCTATTCGTGATACCGTCCCTATAACTTGCGAATATTTATGTTTCTGCCTCTGGTCTCTAATAAATTGATTTGTTATCCAATAAGTTAGTTTAAACGTATGATATTCCGGGAGAATCCCTTGTGTAAATATTTCTTTGTACATATTTTTGTAAATATTTCCCCACCAATACTTTTGTAAATAGATTATATGTTTTATACAGTATTTCATTCAACGCTTCCCAACCAATCCACCCCAACCTAATACGCAACATTCTGCTCTCTAATACACAGGCCATAACTAAGGAGTCCTGAGGGACTTTGCCTGAGGACTTAGGCGAACCCTGTCTCCACTGGAGTTTACCCCAGGTCCGTGTAGCTGTAAATAACAACCGAGGACAGAGATATAGTCCTGAGGGAGCGCAGCGTCTTCCTTTAAACCCAGGCTGCTGGCGCCTGAGCAAATCCCGTAATAAAGCCGTATTGATAAGGTTATCCCGTGGAAACCTCCCCATATTAGGGAAAGATAGCCTTATCCCGATTTGACCCCTCACAATATATATATATATATATATATATATATATATATATATATATATATATATATATATATATATATATGTATGTATGTATGTATGTATGTATATATATATATATATATATATATATATATATATATATATATATATATATATCTTTTGGAATATTGCACACTTTATTTGTTTGCTGTACGTTTGTGATTTTTTATTACGTGGACTGCAGTTTCGAACCGCCCCGTTCATCAGCACGCTACTGACTGTTATCGCTCCTGTATGGTCTACGTCTGAGATTGTACGTGGCGCCTGCGCCGTGAGCTTCTATTGGTCGGTTTACTGTTCTCACATTGATTATGCCTTCGGACTGTGTCGTGTGTATCGGTCTCTTGTCTTGATCACTGTGGTTTGATAATTGTATGGCCTTTATTAAGTTTTGTTTAAATGTTTGTACTTGGATTTGTTCTGGAATTAACTGTTTCTTATTGTTTGTTTGTTGAATGTAGTATTGTTCCCAGAATTCCATTTTTTTGTGGTCTTTAACATGTTTCATTAGTTGTAATTGGTTGATGTCTGGTTTTTGGTGTTTTGTGTTGTGAATGTGTGTAGCCACGTTTGATTTGTAGCTAAGTATGTGGATTCTATCTAATGTTGTTATATGTTCCTTGAATCTTGTTTCTATTGATTTTTTTGTCATTCATATATATTTTTTATTGCATGTGTTACAATCTATTTGATACATTCCGTTTAATTCATGTGGGTTGTGTTCTTGTTTTTTATTTATTTTGTTTATTATTTTCTTATTGGTTTTGTAGCTCATTTTTAAGTCATATTGTTTGAGTATTTGTGTTATTTTTTTGATGTTGTGGTTATAACTGAATGTTGTGTATTTTGTATTTGTTTCTCGTGTTTTGTTTTCGATTTTGTTGATTTGTTTGTTTTTGATTTGTTTTACTAGCTTTTCTATTGTTTTCTTGTATGCATTTCTTTGTGCTATTTGTATTATGATGTACTCCTTTTCTCGTTCGTCGTTATGGAGTGGTACATTTAGCATTCTGTTTATTAAGTATCTGTATGCCGCCATTGTGTGTGTGTGTGTGTGTGTGTGTGTGTGTGTGTGTGTGTGTGTGTGTGTGTGTGTGTGTGTGTGTGTGTGTGTGTGTGTGTGTGTGTTGAGTCTTTAGGTATAGTGATGTCTGTTTGTGTAGGTTTTCTGTATATTTTGTATTCAATCTGGTTTTCTTTTCTGATTAGTGTTAAGTCGAGGAAGTTTATGGTGTTGTTAGATTCTTTTTATATTGTAAATTTTATGTTGTTGTTGATTTGGTTTCTTTTTTCGAGGATATTGTCTATGTTGATTTTTTGATTGTCGTATATTATTAATATATCATCGACGTATCTTATCCATTTGATGTTTGAGTCTGTATCTTTTATGATGGTGTTGATTTGTGACAATATTCAACCAAAAAACAACACATTATTATAACAATAGCCCTAAAGAACCACCAATGACAGGAATAATAAAAATACACAAAACGGGATACCCAATAAGACCACCATCAACTTCAAAGATGCACCTTCACAAACATACAGAATTTCCAAAGAAAGATCAAGCAATCATTTTTCCTTCCATTTAGGGTGTTTCAATTAAAGAATATATCGTGGGGCTTGGGACAATAATAGGTCCCAAACATGTGAAATTCGCGTCAAAAATATCAAATGGAAGAGTGTGTATATTTCTTTCTTCTAAAGACACCGTTGATGATTTCATGTCGCAACACGCTGGAATAAGTATCGGCAGTATATTTGTAAATGCACGCAGACTGATTACTCCTGCTAGTCGTATTGTACTTTCCAATGTGTCACCAATAATACCACATAACGCTATCGAAGACGCTCTAAAAGTTTATGGTTTAAAAGTCGTCTACCCTGTAAACTACGTAGGAGTTGGGCTTGGAATTACAGATTATCACCATGTGTATAGCTTTAGGAGACAGGTATTCATTGTTCCCGATGAAAAGGAAGTTCCATCTCCGATAATTGTTAATTTTGACGGAGACCGTTACAGGATTTTCCTCTCCACCGAAGAACTGCGATGTTTTGTTTGTAGGAATACTGGCCATTTATCCAAGACTTGCCCAAATCAACCAAAGACAGTGGAGAGCGAAACAATACAAACGACTTCCAATATAACGTTAAATCAAAATTCTGAAAATAACACTGTATCCAATCCACCGCAAAATGAACAAACCCAACATGCTGCGGGTTTAAAACGCTTAGCCTCTACAGAATTGTCCAAAAGTGATGTAGAATACGACCACCAAGGAACATCGACCGCTACACCAATTCCAAAGACGTCGGAAAAATTTAAAAAGCCGAAAAAGAATAGATCCAAGAAGCACCCGGACCCACCTAATGTATATGACTCGTTTAAATACATGTTTGAAGAAAATACCTACGCCCTTGATTTTCAACAATTTAAGTCATTCCTAATGGAAGTAAAAGGTAGTAGCAACCAGACTGAAGTAGCTAAAAAGTATACCAATGAGTTGCCTTTGCTAATAAAAATGATAGCAGAAATTTTTCCATCAGTTGAAACAAGAAGGCTAAAAGAGAGATGCAAAAGATTAATTGTATCCCTAGAAAAGGGGATTTCAATGAGTTCATCGAGTGAATCCGATTCATCTGAACTTTCTGATAGAGCCACCCGATTGTTCTAGCCTTTATGTTATCCAAAATTATAATTTTTCCTTTTCTTTAATTACGTTCGATTCGATTCGCGTAATGACGCTTAACACAAAGTGTTAGAAGCGAACATAAATGGATTATGTTACAGTGCTTTCTAGACTATGCTCAACCTGACATAATCTGTTTGCAAGAGACAAACACTTCATAGGCGCCCTCTAATCTATCTTGCCCCTTCTGTAATCTTTATTTTAATTCACAAGTTTCTGACTATTCTGGTAATATAATAGGTGTCAAAAACTCTTCTCCACTTCAATTCATTGCTCACCAAGTCTTACACGAGGGTTACCTGCAAAAATTATCTGTGGGTGCTGGCAGTAGGGTGATTCACATTTTGTGCGTTTACTTGCCCCATGATGCGGATATTGCTCACTCTGTTCTCCAATCAATAGATTCAACATTGCAAAGCCTGCCCGCTTCGGAATCGTCTGTATTGATTGGTGATTTTAATTGTACCTTGGAGCCTAACAGGGACATATACAATTCTTTCGAAAGAAATAGCTCTGTCTCTAGCACCCTGAGAAATATAGTTATACACCATTCATTAAATGATATGTGGCTTCATACTAACATTACTAAGGCAGGATATACATACTACACAAGGGGATCAGCTTTCAGAATTGACCGAGCTTATTGTACCGATAATTTGATCGACCGAGTAGCCACCTCTAAGCTCCTAGCAGCGTTTTCAGATCACCTTGTATTATCGTTCCATATTCAGTTAGGGGAGTCAAGAAGGACCTCTCCCATATGGCGTTTTCCCAATACCCTATTAGACGACTCAGAGTATGTTGAACATCTTAACACTTACCTAGAAGAAATATTTATAAATAACAGTGATCCACTCATCTTTTGGGAAAGTCTTAAACATGACATCGCCTCATTTACAAGACAATATATAAAACAAAGGCGGCAACGTGAGAGGGCCTCTTTGAATCTCTTATATCAAAGTTTAAAACGCATACTTTCTAACAATGAAAGCGACACTGTTCATGTCGTTCATTTAAATAAAGAAATACGTGACACTTTTAAAAACATTAGTCAAATTAAACTCGCTTCATTGGGTATGGAAGGAATGTATAATGCGGATAAACCCACTGCTAAAACAATATTACCTATAGTATCCAAGAGAACACACCTTATAAGCCTACAAACAGACAACGGTACAACATCAAATCCTTTGGAAATGTGTAAAATAGTAAGAGATTATTATACCCACATTTATAATATTCCCGAACAACCAATTGATAAACGCAGTATTCTTTTTGATGACCTTCCTATACTAGGTGCAACAGAAAAACAGACTATTAACAATCCAATGACATTGAATGAACTAACTGTTGCCCTTAGGTCATTAAACAGAAATAAATCACCAGGCATTGACGGTCTAACCGCGGAGTTTTACATAACCTTTTGGGAAAAATTAAAGATACCGTTTTTAAATATGGTTAATGCTTCTCTCGTCAAAGGGCTTCTCCCAAGATCGGTTAGATCAGCTGTAGTGTCCCTGTTACATAAAAAAGACCAAAAAGAACTTCTTGATAACTGGCGCCCTGCTTCCGTGTTAACAGCGGACTATAAAATAATAGCCAAGTGTATTTCCAACAGACTATCTACTGTGGGCAATAAGTTAATACACCCTGATCAAAGTTACTGCATACCTGGTAGATCAATATACGATGATCTCCACTTGTATAGAGAGCTTATAGCACATGTGAACAGATCTAACACCAACATGTGCATTCTGTCGCTTGACCAAAACAAGGCATTTGACAGAATAAAACACAGCTACCTATTTCATATCTTAGAGGCCTACAACCTAGGTGACTATATTGGTGCGTGTATAAAAATGTTATATGCCGAAGCAGTATGCATGTTTCGTATCTCATCGTTGTTAACTGCTCCTATTATTGTTACTAGCGGTATACGTCAAGGCTGTCCATTGTCAGGAATTTTGTTTTCTCTTTGCATGGAACCGCTACTTGTGTTACTAAGAAAAAACATAACGGGTTATACAATACCAGATGCAATTGACAGTTTATGTGTGAAAGTTACAGCATATGCAGACGATGTCAACGTAGTAATGTCTTCGCCACAGGAAATCACCACTGTACTTACTTCTTACAAACTGTATTCCGACATTTCAGGTTCTATATTGAATCAGAAGAAATGCTTTGGCTATTGGTTAGGTAGTCTTAAGGGTCCTTTGATAAATCACAGCGGAATTCCCTTTTCTTCTGGAAATATAACGATTCTAGGGGTTACGTTTAAAAACGATATTGATGTTGTCAGCCATGAATTCCTAGATACGTTGACAACAAGCTTAAATGCTCGTGCTGAGAAGTGGAAACACATATTTCCATCACTTTAATGGAGAGGAAGAGTATTGACGATAAATCAGATAATTGCTCCTCGTCTTTGGCATGCCTTTCAGGTATTACCAGTTACTGAAAATTATTTGTCAAAAATACAAGAAATTCTTGTTAAACTCTTTTGGGCCTCTAGAAAGCACTGGCTAACAGCTAAACATCTTTCTCTTCCTATAAGATTCGGTGGTCTCGGTTTAGTCCATGTGCCTTCTAAGGTACGTTTATTCAGAGTAAACTTTGCGATTAAGTACCTTACAACCCAAACAAAACAACCCTGGATGACGGTTGTGACCTACCTACTCCGCTCTACTTCACTGGCTAAGTTATCATGGCAATATTTCTTTGTAAATGCTGATTGTCATATTGTTACCAACTCTCCTTTCCTCACCACTGTTTTAAATTACTTTCGTTCAGCAGACATCTTTATTAAAGACTTTCCATCCTCAATAAATGAGATTAAACAGATACCCTTGATTAACTCTCTTTTTATACCTAATTCAAATGTATTAAGTCTATGGTTTAGATTTGGCATATACACCATAGGAGATCTTCTATATGAAAACAGACTTAAGTTAATAGAAGAGCTACAACTTCCTGATAATAACAACTGCATTAAGAATCAAATGATTGAAAATTATGCCTACATTAAAACCAGCCTTTTGCAACGGTATAATTCAGAAATGTCAACAACAGACTCAGTTACAAGAATGATGACTTTGTCTTTTAAGGGTGACGAACGTGATAATACTAATATCAATCTTATGGACAAAAGACCGTTGCTACAACATCTTATATTACAGTATTTTAATACAACTGAACCCTTGCATGGAGCCTGGACTGATGATCCCATCAACTGGAGCTGTTTTTACACATTCCCTACATTAGGATACGAAGGAGATGTTGCATACAGATTGGCGAAAAATCGTCTAGCTGATCGTATCTTTCTTCAAAAAATAGGGCAGGTTGAAGATATTTTCTGTAGTTATTGTGGCGAGCAAGCAATTGGATGGCACCTTATAGTGTCCTGTAGACTGGTTCAACCACTTTGGTCATTTATCAGCAACGTAAAGAAAAATCTGATAAGATGTCCATTAATGACTCATGAAATATACGGAGGTATTCAGTCATGTGGAAGCAAGTCAACTGCAAACTTAATGAACTACATGTGTAACCTGGCAAAATACACGATATACAATGGGCATCTGTCATCCATAAGAAATAACACCACAAGTCCTCCCTTTTTAAGCATGTTCAAGAATAGTTTAAAATCAAGAATTGTACATGAATACTCTTGGTTCGTAGGTAGAAATTGTACTGAAGCTTTTGAGTGTAAATGGAATAATGACAAGGTTTTATTCTCAATCCAGGATGACAACATTTTGTTTACATTTTAAAATTGCTTTTTTTATCAAGGTTCTTGCTTCATATTTTAAGAAATATTTTATTGTAATTTGTATATATTATTTTATTTAATGTAATTTAGTTTTATATTTTATTCCTCCGTATAATGTACATATTATAACTAAATTGTATATTGATGTATATACCTAACAGTTACAATAAATAATAATAATAATCACACACACACACACACACACACACACACACACACACACACACACACACACACACACACACACACACACACACACACACACACACACACACACAAAATGGCCGCATACAGACACTTAAAAAACAGTATGCTAAATGTACCACTCCATAACGACGAACTAGGAAAGGAGTACAACATCATAATACAAATAGCACAAAGAAATGGATACAACAAGAAAACAATAGAAAAGCTAGTAAAACAAATCAAAAACAAACAAATCAACAAAACCGAAAACAAAACTCCAGAAACAAAACAAAATGCACAACATTCACTTTTATCCACCACATCAAAAAAATAATACAAGCACTCAAACAATATGACTTAAAAATGAGCTACAAAACCAATAACAAAATAATAAACAAAATAAATAAAAAACAAGAACACGACCCACACGAATTAAACGGAATATATCAAATAGAATGTAACACATGCAATAAAAATATATATAGGAATGACAAAAAAATCAATAGAAACAAGATTCAAGGAACATATAACAACATTAAATAAAATTAACATACCTAGCTACAAATCAAACGTAGCTACACATTCACAACATAAAGCACGAAAAACCAGACATCACCCAATTACAACTAATGAAACATGTTAAAGACCACAAAAAAATATGGAAATCTGGGCACAATACTACATTCAACCAACAAGCAATAAAAAACAGTTAATGCCAGAACAAATCCAAGTACAATGTGGTCCGGGACTAACTAAAAGAATAGGCCCATGGTAATTCCTGCCTGTCGTACGAGGGAGTCAAGCAGGTGGTAGTGGAATTTTCCTTTGCGTGATAAATGATTTTTTCACGCCCGAGGAGGCGCCACCCCGTACATCAAGGGGCCGGTGAAGTCCCAACGGACGTTTCCGGTTCTGGTGTATGAGTCGGTTTCCCTTATAAGCAAAAATGATGATGGCTCCTCCTTGTACACAAGGTTCCGGAGGTAAAATACCTCTCCATTCGGATCTCCGGGAGAGGGGTGTACAGGGGGTGCCAGCATCAATATTTAATATGTCCTACTCGAATATATGTGGCCTAAATTATAACCTGAACTCCATCCTCCATTTCCTCCAGGCTAATAGGCCCCAACTTCTCTTCCTCACCGAAACCCAAATCAGTGCCAAAACAGCCACTAATCACCTTAATTTCCTGGGGTATGAGCTCCTTACTTCCTTTAGATTGCATGGAGGCGTGTGCGCATACGTCCGCAGCAATCTACCCTGCACCAGACTCCCCAATTTAGAAGCTATAAGAAAAGACATACTATCGATAAAACTCTCTCAAGGCTGCATCTAAATTCATCTGTTGCATTTACCTGTCACCTTCTGACAACAACTACCTTTATGAAAAAACCGACCATCTGATTCCTGAATATCCTTCTTCCGAGGTCACTATTCTTAGTGACTTCAATGCCCATAATAAGGAATGGCTAGGATCTTCAAAAACCGATCCACAAGGTAGAGCAGCGGGGGCCTTTGCAGTCAGCAATTCTTTAGCCAATATGGTTCAGCAACCTACTTACTTTCCTCGCATCCCTACACACAGCTCAAATCCCTTGGATCTCCTTCTTACTACAAAACCTGAATGCTATAAGATATCAGTCACCGCCCCCCTTGGTCGCTAAGACCACGGCATGGTCACTGCTTCCTGCGTAATGCAACGCGAGGTCACACAGTCATCACACCAACGTATCGTTTGGCACTAAAACTCCGCGAACTGGGACGAAATCCGTGATTAATTTTCCTCATTTCCATGGGCGTCTGTCTGCTTCTCTCATCCTGACCCCGAAATTATCCAAGCTGGCATGGAATTATTTATTCCACGTGCACAGAAAACCTCTTCAGCCACTTAAAAACCCTGGTTCTCTAAATCATGTGACAAGGCCAGACTTTAAAAGGTCAAAGCTCACAAAACGCTTCTACACAACCCCAATTAAGAAAACTGTCAAGCATTTAACGACGCAGGAAACCACTATGTCCGCATTCTTTCTGAGGCAAAAAACTCGTTTAATAACCACATCAAAAACAAAGTCCTCTTAAGCTCCAGCGGCAGCAAACCCTTCTGGACTCTTGCTAAATCTACTGGGAATAATTTCTGCAAGAGCACTTTCCCACCTCTTGTCCCAGGGGATGAAATTGTTTCTACTGCCCTGGGCAAAGCTGAACTTTTTTCCTCGTTGTTCGCCGGCAACTCTACTATTAACCCACCTCCAAATGTTCAACCACCAACAGTCCCCAATGTCGCGCATAAAATGACGGACATCATTTTCAAAACTAAAAAGGTACGAAAGATGCTCTCTTCTCTTAATACCAGGAAAGCCTGTGGCCTTGACATCCCAGCAATTGTTCTCAAAAAATGCGCACCAGAACTTGCTCCTGTCCTGACTCGTCTGTTTCAGACATCTTACAATAGAGGCATATTCCCTAGTAACAGGAAAGCTGCTCGAGTATAACCCATCCCCAAAAAACGATCCAAAGCGCTTCCTAGCAACTACATGCCTATTTCTCTCCTTTCAGCCGCCTCTAAAGTGATGAAAAAGTATATAAACACCGAATTACTAAAATTTCTTGAAAAGCACAGTCTAATCCACGACAGGAAGTATGGATTCTGTCAGCGCAGATTAACTACCGACCTCCTTTCCTTTGTCACCTATTCTTGGAACAAGTCTATGGAAATACACGGTGAATACCAGATTGTCGCTCTAGACATATCCAAAGCATTCGACCAGGTCTGGCATGCAGCGCTTTCGGCGTATGGCCTACCACCAAAACTCTGTATCTGGACAGCAAATTTCCTCTCCAACCGGAGCATTTCTGTTGTCGTGGATATCCACTCCTCTAAACTGTATCAAATTAATGCAGGAGTTCCTCAATGTTCAGCTTTACCCTCTACTTTGTTTCTTCTCTACATCAATGACCGCCTCTCTAGCACATCCAACCCAGTCCACAGTTACGCTGACGACAGCACCCTCCACGCAAATATACAATATTCTAAGCCTCTCTCTTTAACCCAATTAGATGAGGATCGCAGACTCGTGGAGGGATCTGTCTCCGTGGATCTCCAAAAAATATTAGAATAGTAGAAATCTTGTACAATTCAACCCCACCAAATCCCAGTCTTCCTTTCTTTCTCATAAGAGATACACCAGCCCCAGACCCATCACAATGAACAACCAAATTATTCAAAGTAATGAGTCCTTTTCACTTGTTGGCATTTCTGTGGATCGAAATCTCAATTTGCACCAACATGTCACATCAATTGCAGAAGCGGCTGCTAAGAAATTAGGTTTTCTTTTCCGGGCTCGCAAATACTTTTCACCAGCTAATCTTTATACCTTATATACTTCACAAATAAGGCCAAACCTCGAATACTGCTCTCACATCTGGGGTACCGCTGCCACTTCTACACTCGCTATCCTGGACTCCATTCAGAAGAGAGCTATCGGTGACCCTACCCTCACTCAAAGGCTACCATCCCTTGCCCACCGACGTGCCGTTGGTGACGTCTCTCTCTTTTATAGATATCTGCACGGGCACTGCTCAGAGGAGCTTTCTTCCATAGTTCCTCCGCCTGCTGCCCCCAACAGATCTACCAGGGGAAGAGAGCGAATGCACGCTTTTACTGTTCAGGTGACCAGACATAGAACATCTTATTATGCCCGCTCTTTTGTCCCGAGGACGTCCAAGTTGTGGAATTCCTTGCCGGCACATGTTTTTTCTTCTCCTCCGAACCTCCAAACCTTCATGTCCAGAATTAACAAGTTGCCTCTTTCCTCCTTGTCGACACCCACGGTACGATAGTATTTAGGCTGTAAGTCCTCGTGGTGTGTTGTTGAAATAAAAACAAACATTTAAATAAAACTTAATAAAGGCCATACAAATAAACAAATTTAATAAACCACAGTGATCAAGACAGGAGACCGGTACACAGGACACAGTCCGAAGGCACAATCAATCAGAGAACAGTAAAACGACCAATAGAAGCTCACAGCGCAGGCGCCACGTACAATCTCAGACGTAGACCACACAGGAGCGATAACAGTCAGTAGCGTGCTGATGATGAACCGGGACGGTTTGAAACTGCAATCCACGCAAACCAATAAAAAAATTACAAACGTACAGCAAATAAAGTATGTATATATATATATATATATATATATATATATATATATATATATATATATATATATATATATATATATATATATATAGTGTGAAACACACTTATGGGATAAAATTCATTATTCAGCAAAAAATAGTTTTTGTGGAAAACGCTGAGACACGTGAAGTTTAATTTGTCGAACATTATCTTATAATCAGTTAAAAAAATAAAATCCCACCACTTTATTCATTTTTTTAAAATAGCAACCCTACATTTTTTCATTACAGTTCGATGGATCGCATTTTTCTGAATGCGGAGATACCCCATATGTATGGTCTAATAGTACAGTTTTCAATACAGGGTGGAAATTAATACCGGAATATTAAAACTAAACACTTTACCCTGAGATTCAAATTTCGAAAATAAACTTAATAAACACGTCCCATTCTTATAATAAATGTTCAAAATGTTATCCACTGACATGCACACAACGAAATAATCTACTCTGGAATTCTTCCCTAACACTGTGTAAATACTTCGTGTAAATACTCCCGTACTTGAAGAGCAAAGTGGGGCGGTGCACCGTCTTGTTGAAACGATATCCTTTCATGGGGTATATTAGGTTCCATTACATTTGGATACAATTCTGCTAACATTGGGACAACCTGTTCTCTTAGCATTTCTAAATATCTTGGACCGTTTAGATTTTCTATATAAAAGGTCAAACTACGTAATCACCAATGATACCAGCCCAAACGTTCAAATTCTGAGGACGCTGAGTGTGTGTTTGTCGCATCCAGTGGGGGTTTTCGGCAGCCCAGTATCTGCAATTTTGCCTGTTTACATCGCCATTCAAAAGAAATGTTGCTTCATCGGAAAACAGAACGTCAGCAGAAGAAATAACATTTCAATGTAACATGTTCAGCAGTTGTTCACTAAATTGTAGTCTTCTATCAGAATTACCGTCAATCAACCCTTGAACGTATTGTAGTTTATAGGGACGCATTTTTTTCGTTTTTGAGACACCTTAAAACTTTTGATTGACTACCATCATTTTCACGTGCAACTTAACCGGTAGAACTTGTTGGTTCTTCTTGAAAAGCCAATAAAATATTGAGTTTTAAATCTTCTTCAACAAACTTGGGTCTCCTAGGCAGTGGTTTAACGTGTCCATAATCACGAAATTGTGAATGTATCTTAACACAGTTCCCTGGGTTAGTGGGGGCAAATCTGGGTGTTTTTCATTAAATAGGTTAACAACTTGTTCCTGTGTTCTACACATATCATTATTAATATTTCTGTTCGCATAGTTTCAGTAAAGTATCGCATTATTAGACCAAAAATTAATTGATATTATTGGAACAAAATTAGGACCAATGTATTAGGAGACCGTGCACTCAACACAATACAAGTACGTTTTAGATAAAAGACAAGATAAGATATTTAAGATAAGAGTCAGTGAAGAATTCCAGAGCAGATTATTGCGTTGTGTGCAAGTGAATGGAGAACATTTTGAACATTTATTTATAAGAAAGGGACGTTTTTATTAAGTTTGGGACGTTTTTATTAAGTTTATTTTCAAATTTTGAATTTCAGGGTAAACTGTTTAGTTTTAATATTCCGGTAATACATTTCCACCCTGTATTGAAAACTGTAATATTATACCATACATATGGGGTATCTCCGCATTCAGAAAAATGTGATCCATCGAATTGTTATGAAAAAATGTATTGTTGCTATTTTTTTAAATGGATAAAGTAGTGGGGGTAAAATAGTAGGAAATTAATTTATTTAGCTATTATTATAAGATAATCTTCGACAAATTAAACGTCACGTGTCTCAGCGTTTTCCACAAAAATTATTTTTTGCTGAATAATGAATTTTATTCCATAAGTGTGTTTCACACTATATATATATATATATATATATATATATATATATATATATATATATATATATATATATATATATATATATATATATATATATATATATATATATATATATATATATATATATATATATATATATATAGGAAAATAAAAAGTAAAGGAAGCAAACAACTTACAGAATTGATGCTATTGCTGCTGTCTTCATGGTCTCTTCATTGATCGGTTCTTTGGCTGTTAAGCGCTGAAACTCAAATAATCAACATACTTTTGGTACTTTAGCACTATCCTTTGCGACTGCGCGAGTAAACTTTCCTGTTAACACACTCGAATTTTTAAAAGTTTTTATTGGCTTATAATTACACAAAGTACTTATGAATAGCAAAAAAATACAAAGATAAAACATGACAAGTTAAAATGAGAATCAAGCAATAACAATGTAGGAATGTTCGTCCGTGGTCCGGTTACTTCCATATATAGTATCTGGTGGAGCGTGGACCGAAAGGCGGTTTCCACACGAGGTTGCTGTTTTGAAGTCGATCTTGGCAGGTGGCTGGTTGCTGAGTTGCGTCTACTTGTTTACCCATCCATGAATAGACTATTCTTCTTATTGCGCTATTATTTAACCCATTAGTCACCGACCTTGGGTGTTGAATCGGGATCTGTACTTCTTATATCTGATGTATGAGTTGGCTATTGTTATCTCGCGTCTAACAAAACTCAAAACGCATTCTTCGGTGTCATGCAGAACATCTTGCAATACAATATTTCAAAGGTTTTATGGTTGAAAATTTCAACAGAACAGGGGAAGCAACACTTCCGCGGTGTTAGTTTCTGAAAGCAAGTCAACATAATTAGAACTATTGCCATAGCCTAAGTAACTACTACTTAGATTTTCTTCATCAGAATCTTCTGATCTTGTTTTTTTACTTTCGTCGAAACCTACACTAGCTTCCTTTGTCTTCTTGACTTCCTATTCTTCTTGATGCCTATTATAAATAGAAGTGCTGGTTAAAATTTCAGTCGTTTTTGGTCTTTTTTAACGAAAGTCGCATTTTCTGTTGGTTAAGGTTTTATAACGAAGGGGGCAATAAATTGTTTTCCAGGTATTCTGCTGCCAAAAATATGAACAAGATGGACTGGACACTAACTGGAGAGATTTGCGAATATGGTGTTCGAGTTCAGATTAATAAAGGCATTCCGCCAAACTCAGTGGGTTTTCTTCTGTTCTATCTGGTTCGGAAACAACAAGATTAGTGGAAGATAGTGTAATCGTCATCACTAAAAATCGTATTATTATAGGAAAAGATTCCAGTAGTTCTATATTTCTATAGTTGCTGGGAGTAAACGAAGGTGTATAACATTCAGTGACAGAGGCTGTAATCTACATTACTAAAAAAAACATATTATTATAAGAAAGATTTTAGTAGAACGGAACCCAGTTCTCTGGTTTTTGGGAATAAACGAAGGTAGATTTGTACATCTACATGTACATTTATCTAAAATTTCAGCTATATGATTAATTGTAACTCTTTAGCCTGCATTATTTAGTAGGTAACCAACCTTGATAGCTCTGACTAAAAACTTTTTTTAAAGGACAGTAGGCACTTTTGTTGGGTGGCTGAAGTTTATGGCTTCTGTGTGATGGTATTGTTAACAAAATAGTATTATTCTTTGTAGCCAGTTTTATAACTTCAAATAAAATATGGTTTTCATGGTTATCCATAATCAGCAATACTGTTGAATCTGACGTTGGCTTGGAATATCTAATAACGTCGAGTAGGTACACTTGTTATCCACCCTGAAGGTGATGCTGCTTCAATTATTCCATAAGAGGCACTTCAATCATATTCCATTTGTAAAACTAGAAATAGGAGTATTTTATTACCAATATTGTTTATGTAACGAACCATTGTAATGATTTTTCCTTTTACATTACTTATTTCTCTCCTTTTATCTAATCAACATTGTATACATAAATGGGTTCCAAATTATATGTCACAACAATCTAGATTGTCAAAAAACGCATTACCTCATTACACATCGAAATCTATGGCTCTTCCTATGCTGTAGCTTCTACAGTTCTTATAGTTTCCTATGCATATGCGATGTAGCCATTACTGTATGGTTTTCAGCCCACGATTTGGGTACTCTTTTCCGTTGCTGTTCCAACCAACTTCATTTTCCATGTCCGGGCATGTTTTTAAATAAAAAAGTGTTGTGCGGGGTATGTTATGACCAAAAGCTGCTGCCTTGGATAATTCACCAATAGCATTGTAAGTTGCTTTCCGCATTGCTTTTGCCACCGTTTTTCTATCACAAAATCAGTTATCGAGTTATTTAGCTACTTATATAAGTAATAATTAAATAAGTCAACTGAAGTATTCAGTAGATTGACTCTTATTGTTGAAGGAAATGTGTCCACTTTTTCCAACTTTTGATATGGAAGCTGTTTCTTACACCTTTCAAATCTCATATAATTGAAAACTCAAATTATTATAAATAAAAACATAACAATTTTTTCAGTTAGTAATATTGAATATGATCAAAAATATTTCAATAACTGAAAATGCCAGTGCAAATACCAAGGTGGCATTAAAATTTTGTTTTGTGAAGTATAACATTTCTAAATAAGTCCCCTGATAAATCTACATTTGCACAATATCCTATCGATATTAAACATAGACGCACAATAAGTAACCACATAACACCTCAACATTTTTGTAGGACAATTCTTACTGGGAGCTTTAGACAACAACTACATCGTTTCAAATGACCAGACTAATTTGATAGACTTTCCATTATTTGAAACTTCCTTTTTAATAAGAATTAGCAAATGCCAAACCAAACATGTCTAACCGTATTTAAAAATCTTAGTGAGGTGATTCGTAAATGACACCTCTCCTCCTCCTGTACGTACGCACTAGGAACTAGTACTCCCAAGACAAGGGAACGCAAAAGTATTTGTTAAATGTAAAAATATTAGCATGTATTACACAGATATTTTAGGGAAGTAATATGGCATTTTATTTTAGTTCTCAAAGAATTTTTAGATCAAAATACTCTAGCAACGTAGTCTTATTTATAGTTGTGATGGGTGCGTATAAACATTTTCATTTTTCTTGTGCCTGGCGATGCCGTAAAAGGCTAAACCAGTTGCAGAGAAAATAAGAAGACGGATAAATATGTAAGTTTATGTAAGTTCCTAATTCAAAAACAAACTTACAGAATCATTAAGATACCAATGGCACTTTTCTTACGAGCTAATCTTCAGCGTATACCACAGTTATGTAAATTTTTACGCAATAAGTACATATTTTTTTATCATTTCATTGCCTAATTATCATATTGTAGATTTACCGCAGTCTCATATATTCTAAGTGACTTTGAAAAAATTTAAGATTATTAAAACAAAACACAATATTGACGGCGTATTGTATAAAAGATAAACAAAAGACAAACAAAATATACTACCAACCTACAAAATAAAGTTATTAGTGAATTTTCGTAGAAAAAATTCACTAATGGAAAGATCCCGACTTTTGATTTTTTTTTGCAAATGAGCGGGAACTAGGACCCCTAGAACCCATATCCGGGGTCAGTTTCAATTTTTATATGTTATATATATATATATATATATATATATATATATATATATATATATATATATATATATATATATATATATATATACAGGGTCGCTGATAAGTCTGGAAACGGTCGATTATCCGGGAAAATATACAAGGTGTCGAAAAAAGTTTTATACAAAAGTTTTTGGGTTCTTCAATGTCTACTAGGCGGTGATAATTTTATTTATACAGGGTTGGTCATACAGGCGTGGCACACCAATATTAATTTTTTTTTTAATGGAACACCCTATATATTATTCGATATTTCAATACTTCTCTTAATTTATGAGAAGCATAATGTACCTAAACTCAATCGTTTCCGGGTAAAAAAATAAATAAAAATAAACGCTACTGTTTTTAAAATCTATTGGATGTAGAACAAAAATAAATGAAAAGTAGAATATCTCTTGAAAACAATCTGTGAGTGTGAAAAGAACCGGTTGCGATGTTTTTAACATTGTTTGGAATCCCAAGATAAGATAAGATGCCCATAAGAAACGCAGTATTATTCTCTTGTTTTAAAATGTTTCCAGGACAACGAATGTCAAACATTCATTCAGTGTCAACAGTTTTGAAACATTAGTAATTTAGTGTCAACAGTTTTTGTGCAAAATGGCAAGTTTAAGTGAAACCGAACGTATCGAAATTTTAATGATGATAGGGTACGGTGATAGAACACGAAGTTTTGCTCAAGTGGTGATTATGTTCAATGAGTTGCATCCTGAGCGGGAATCGATCTCCAAATCCACAGTTTCGAAAACTTTGCATCGTTTTCACGAAACTGGCGGTATCAAGGATAAACCTAGAACTGGAAGGCCAGTAACCGTTACAAATGAAGAAAATTCTTTGAATGTAATATTGGATGTGGTGGAAAATCCGAAAACTTCGGCACAGCAATTGGCTTTAAATCACAATATGAGTCGATATTCAATTCAAAAGATTACGAAGCGGGAAAAGTTCCGTCCATATAAAATTCATTTATTGCAAGAACTGAGTGAAGACGATTTTGATCGCAGAATCGAGTTCTGTTAACTTACTATGGAGAAGTTACGCCAAAATTTTAACTTTGCCAACCACATTTTGTTTTCCGACGAATCTACATTTTGTTTGAATGGACAAGTCAACCGACACAACTGTAGGTACTGGTGACGAAAACCCCCATTGGATGGAACAAATTCACACCCAAAGACCGCAAAAAGTAAATGTTTGGTGTGCTATTATTGGTGGACATATCATAGGACCTTATTTTATACACGGTAATTTGAACTCTGCTCGATATTTGACACTTTTGCAAGAATCAATTGTTCCAGACGTTAGTCGATTATTTCCGAACAATAACGACCCAAATCTACCAGCGGAAGAAATATGGTTTCAGCAGGATGGGGCACCCCCTCATTTTGGAATTGAGGTACGGGAATATCTGAATCAAACCTTTCCTGGCAGATGGATAGGGCGCAGGGGAACTATTGAATGGCCAGCTAGGTCTCCCGACATGACGCCGCTTGACTTTTTTTGTGGGGTCATGTAAAAAATTTAATTTACCAAAATAGACCGCAGAATATTGAAGAGTTGCAAGCAAGGATTGTGCATGAAATTAATAACATTCCTCAAAACGCTCTTGTAAATGCAGTGCAATGTTTTGTTAAGCGAATTCATTATTGTCAGGAGGTCAATGGAGAACACTTTGAACATCTTATAAAATAGGATTTCAAACAATGTTAAAAACATCGCAACCGGTTCTTTTCACACTCACAGATTGTTTTCAAGAGATATTCTACTTTTCATTTATTTTTGTTCTTCATCCAATAGATTTTAAAAACAATAGCGTTTATTTTTATTTATTTTTTTACCCGGAAACGATTGAGTTTATATACATCATGCTTCTGATAAATGTTGCTCAAAATTAAGAGAGGGATTGAAATATCGAATAATATATAGGGTGTTCCATTAAAAAAAATTAATATTGGTGTGCCACGCCTGTATGACCAACCCTGTATAAATGAAATTATCACCGCCTAGTAGACATTGAAGAACCCAAAAACTTTTGTATAAAACTTTTTTCGACACCTTGTATCTTTTCCCGGATAATCGACCGTTTCCAGACTTATTAGCGACCCTGTATATATATATATATATATATATATATATATATATATATATATATATATATATATATATATATATATATATATATATATATATATATATATATATATATATATATATATATATATATATATATATATATATATATGTGTGTGTGTGTGTGTGTGTGTGTGTGTGTCACACCGATAAGTTTTAAAGCTGGTCAGCAATTTAATAGTTGACTAGTGCGGTATACTTACAATATGGTAGGTGGTAGTGGAATTTTCCTTTACGTGATAGTAAATGATTTTTTTCACGCCCAAGGAGGTACCACCCCTTGCATCAAGGGGCCGGTGAAGTCCCAACGGACGTTTCCGGTTCTGGTGTATGAATCGGTTTTCCTTATAAGCAAAAATGATGATGGCTCCTTCTTGTACAAAAGATTCCGGAGGCAATTCGGATCTCCGGGAGAGGGGTGTACAGGGGGCGCCAGCATCGAGATTTACAATATCTTTGTCGAATATATGTGGCCTAAATTCTAACCTGAACTCCGTCCACCATATTCTCCAGGATAATAGGCCCCAACTCCTCTTTCTGACCGAAACTCAAATCAGTGCCAAAACAGCCACTAATCACCTTAATTTCCCGGGGTATGAGCTTCTTACTTCTTTTAGAGTGCATGGAGGCGTGTGCGCGTACGTCCGTAGCAATCTACCCTGCACGAGACTCCCCAATTTAGAAACTGGAAGAAAAGACATACTATGGATAAAACTCTCTCTCAGGGATGCAACTAAATTCATCTGTTGCATTTACTGGTCACCTTCTGACAACAACTTTGTCCAGCTCTTTGACTGCCTTTCTGAAAAAACCGACCATCTGATTTCTGAATATCCTTCCTCCGAGGTGACTATTCTTGGTGACTTCAATGTCCATAATAAGGAATGGCTAGGATCTTCAAAAACCGATCCACAAAGAAGAGCAGCGAAGGCCTTTGCAGTCAGCAATTCTTTAGCGAATATGGTTCAGCAACCTACTTACTTTCCTCGCATCCCAACACACAGCTCAAATCCCTTGGATCTCCTTCTTACTACAAATCCTGACTGCTATAAGATATCAGTCACAGACAGAAACAGAGTTGTTTGTTTGTTTTTCCAAATGTTGCTGCAAATGTGCACTGGTTGCCTGTTGTGACTCCGTGTATTTTTGCATCTTCATCCAGAGTGTTCTCATCTTCACCTGGCTATACCGTACTGATGATGGCTAATAAGCTTGAAACACGTGTATACGGTTGTCTCCTTGCGGCTTTGTCCTTAACCCTTTTCCCTATATATATATATATATATATATATATATATATATATATATATATATATATATATATATATATATATATATAAGGCACTTGCTGCGCGCCGACTGTTTTATAAGTAACAAAGATATATTAAGATTAAAGTATTGTTTTAGGCCTAATAAATTAACTGCAAAATAAAGAAGAGCCTCTGAATAACAATTAAAAATGAAAAAGGCTTTGGACCTACTAGATAAAATGGACGGTAGAATCAACCGCACATCGCTCTAATGGAACATCTAATTTTGATAAAGGGTCAATCCACTTAATATCTGAATTATTTATATCATGATTTACGTTACTAAAGCTAATTTGAAAGCAAGTTAGAACACCGTATATTTTAAATAATTGGAACTAGACTAAACAAAACAAATACCTATAGTAATATTAATAATAAAATTTAAAAGGTTATCATATTAAGTTCAATCATCGTTTGAAGTAATTTATTCTAGTATATCTCAGACGTAACCAATTAGTAAACTGCTGATAATATTATTAATGGCAGTTACAAAGATGTTCATAGAACTAAAAATGACTAGTTATAAAACTGTCATGAATAAGTGCATCGTAATCATACATAATTCACTGTATTATTCAGTGAAAAACCAGACTAAAATTGGACCCAGTTGTTTGAAATAATTGCTAAATTAGGAATAATACCACCTTATATCTTTTAGCTAAAATATTACATCAAATGCAGTCAAACCCTAGGAATTTCAACTGAAATTATCCAATTTTTTGCATAACAATATCTTTCTTTTATTTAACCTGAATCAATTCTCCTTATCTTCAATTGACTCCCATGACAGTTAGGAACGGATCTTTAAGCTATAGTTATCATATTGTGACATTTAAGTGCTGACATTCCTGTCAAAGTATGTATATTTTAGTCAGATACTAATAAATCTGAACGAGCTTAAGTGAAGCGATTACACGTTATCAGTTGGAGATGGATAGAGCGATGATTAATTATCTACAAAAAAAGTCTACCAGTCCAGCTAAAATTTACAAATGCATGGCGGAAGCTGCTGTACCTTATGACGTAATCAAACGTTGCCATCGGGAACTCAGATGTGGTAGGACCTCTTGCTAAGATTAGCGTGCCGGTGGCCCTCCGATAATAATCACTGCTCAAGAAAATGTTGAAAGATGCCATGATCTTGAGCTGCATGATCGACGCATTAGAGTCAGGTTGGTACGAAAAGAAACGGGCTTGAGTCACCATACAGTATATATATATATATATATATATATATATATATATATATATATATATATATATATATATATATATATATATATATATATATATATATATAACATGATATCAAACCAACTGGATATGAAAAATTTGTCTGTAAGATGGGTACTACAAATGTTAATAAACGACCAAAAAAAAAAACCGTGTTTTTATTTAAACCAGATTTGCAGACCAGACGATAGTAACTTTATTGACTATTTTGCAACTATTGATAAATCTTGCGTTCATCGCTGTTCCTATAATCCTAAGATCAAATGTTAAAGTATGAAATGGTGGCACATTGGCTCCTCGCCCACTCGAATGTTTAGGTAAGGACGAAGGAGATGGTCACTATTTTCTAGCATGCTCAAGGTGTCATTTCGGTTGATTATTTGAAAACGGTTCCATATTAAATGATTAGTATGATGCCGATTTATCAGGTTTCGTGAAGTCATAAAACAAAAACGTAAAAACTTTTGAAAATGTGTACTCTTTCATCAAGACAATGCATCACGTCACAAGTCAGTTATCACAGCGTCTGTCATCAACTGCGCTGGGTTCGTACTATCAGAGTAAGCACCTTTTTCGTCAGATCTAGCACCAAGCGACTACAGCCTGTTTCCAATGCGGTATGCGGGAAAGAATACTCAAGTGGGGAAAGACTTTCCACAGAGGTGGCTGTAAATCAGTGGTTTGGAAAGCCCGGTGAAACATTTTATTCACAAGCTGCAAAAATGTTAAAGCATCGATAGGGAAAGTCTATTAGAGTTAAGGGCGATTATGTTGAAAAATAAATATAACTAATCGTTCTTAGGTTTTCATTTCATTATACATATAAGGTAAGAGGCGGTGCATAAGGATCCGCGCTCGTATAATTAATTTTTCATTTATTGTTCTTAATCTTTGAACTGCGAAGTACATGTTTTTGCAATGAATTGGCTTAGATCTTTGGTTGATGGTATATCTGTTTGTATGTATTTTGTTTTTTAACGTTGGTCATTGCATGATACACGGCCCCCGCCGCTTCAGGTCCCCTCCGAAGGGAGGAACATGCATACATTCAACTTGTTGAGACACGTTTCCACAACATCGATACTTGTTAATTTTATTGATGTTAAAATAAATCACGATTCTTAATTTCCATTGTAATATTTTTATTTAAGGTCACATATAATGTTTGTGACTATATATAACAATATAGGCAGTACATGTTTTTGCAATGAATTAGCTTAGATCTTTGGTTGATGGTATATCTCTTTGTATGTATTTTCTTTCTTTAACGTTGGCCATTGCATGATACACGGGCCCCGCCGCTTCATGTCCTCTCCGAAGGGCGGAACGTGCAGACATGCAACTTGCTGAGACACAATTCTACAACATCAATAGATGGTAATATTATTGATGTTAACGGAAATCACGATTCTTAAGTTCCATTGTAATCTTTTTAATTAAGGTGACATATAATGTTTGTGACTATATGTAACATTAATATAGGGACATTATTTAACACAATGTTTAGTCCAAATCTATGAAGACTTAGAAGCAACGCCTTCCTGAAAACTATACACATGACTTAAAAAATACAACATGTGGTATTTGTATTTTCGCGAATTTTTCGTTATTATACAAGATACGAGAAAAAATTATATACGTGAATTATAGTGTCTTGAGCTGCATCTTTTAAAAATATTTTGGTATCACAGGCTGGCCCATAAGTCATTGGTGACACATTTTTTTTATGTAACACCCCTTATATTATTCCATTCTTGCCTTTTCTTTCGAATTATAACACACATCTGTAAGGAAAAATTTTTATATCGTTCATCGTTTTCAAGTTATTTCATTTGTTTTACAACTTTGCAAGTTTTTGGCACATATCACAAATTGTGATATGGCGTTTTTGTTTATATTATTCGCCCAAAAAATTGAGATGCCATAAACGAGGCGCTCTCAAATAGTGACTGAATTTGAAATTGCCGTAACTCTTTTTTTTTTGTAGGAACAATCTGTATTTTATGTTTCAGAAGTGAAGGGCATGCACTATGCTTTAATTTTTGCAACACTTTTTTTACCTAAAAACTCTAGTTTTTTAAATCTTTACATTTGTAGTCTCATACCATGATTCATGTTCAATTTTTTTTAAATTAAAATTTGTATTCAATGTAAAGAACAGGTAAGATTATGGGATTATTTAGCGATTTTTCGAAGAAAAGTAATTACGTATTTAAATTAGGTTTCATACACAAGAAGTAAGAAATATTTAATTTGACAGGATTATCTATGTTTACATTTTCATTATTTATACCTACAGAGTTGAATAGTTGTTTTACAAATGTCAAATGAAACTGCAATAAAAAAAGTTAGTAACTATTTTACTTTTTCTCTTGTTTTTTTAATTTTAATTAAACTAGTTAAATAACTTAAATTTTATGTATTTTTCGACAAATTTTCGTCTAAAAACTTATGTCCTTATTCCCAGAAATTTCCTTTATTGTTTAATGTAAAATTTTTGTGAAATGTTAGTAGTTAATCATGAATGTTTAATCAGTTATTGTAAAAAAGATGTTTGTGAATTCAGAGGGACAATTGTTTTCGAATTTTCGTAAAAAAAATGTTTAGCAAATTTTCGTGTAAAAAACTTGTGTAAAAGATTTTTATAAAAATTTAGTATAAGTACTAAGGCAATCTTTGTTACAAAAAGGGCGAATTTTCTTTTAAAAAAAATTGCAAATTTTCATGTTAACATTTCTTTTATTTCTGTCAAAAAGCAATAATTGCTTGGTAAGGTTCCTTGGCCAGGAAAGTCCGGCCGTTTTTTTTTTTGGGAAAATTTTAAGTTTATATTCGGGAAATTTTTGTACTTTGTCAAACAATAAAGTTATATTGATACAATATGGTACATAGTTTCTACCATAAAGGTTATACTTTTTACTAAATTTGATGTCTTTCATTAAAAAAAAAACATTTAACGTTAAAAACATTTCTATGAAAATTCTATACCATAACGCACTTGCTACGTTCAGAATTTTTTTTTTTATAAATTTTGTTTACTATATGTAATTAAATATAAATAATTAGGAATTCTGACGAAATTGATTGAATTTTCCAAAATATATGCGATTAGCCTTAGTAATATAATAGGCGACCTCCATCTTTCATACATTGGTTCATTCGCCTTCGCACGATTCTAATCAGATTAATATCCTTTTAGGACAATCCTCCCCAGAATGCTTGTTCTTTGTGCCAGAGTTCATCCAAACTTTATTAAAAACATTGTAAAATGTTATCTCCTAGCAATCACATCACACACGTTTTCTATGGGAGAGAGGTCTAAAAATATCAGCAGCCATGTTAAAAGCTTGAACCCGTAAATGTCAGGGTAATTTGAGGTGGCACTTGCTACATGTAAACCGGCATTTTTTTTGTCGTAAAATTGGTTTTTTTTTTCTTCAATAAACTGATTGTCAAAAAATACTGCGACTGTGATATTTAAAAACAATACTGATCAAGCAAACAAAAAGAAAAGCAACAATCTGAATGGCATGAAAAAACTAATAAAAAATTAAAGTTACAATTTTTTATTGATCTTTTATACTTAATTATAAAGTTATAAAAATCCAAAATTTTATTCTACAGGATGTCAGAAATTACTGTACATAAAGCAACTATATCAGGGGGTAAAACTTTGCGCCTTTTCCAGTTTTAGTAAATTTTCTTTAAACAAATTCACTAATGAGGAGATCCCGACTTTTGAATTTTGAAAAAAAGAATATATATATATATATATATATATATATATATATATATATATATATATATATATATATATATATATATATATATATATATATATATACAGGGTCCGGAAAGTTGAGAGGGTCACATAATTATTATCTTCACAACCCCTCTACCTAGAAATGTCAAATTTGGTATCCATAGATATTCCAGTGTTCCGCATAACCGGAAATTAGTTTCATGTATACAGAGTGATCAGTTTCCCTGTGACACACCAAACTTTTATTTTTTTAAATAGGACAGCCTATATTTTATTTTTTGGGAGATCACTTCACGGCGAGTAAAATAATGCCCCTTAATAGGGGCCTAGGATCAACGGTTTAGAAGTTATTCCATGGTTTGTCCGAAATTTTATTCCGATTCAACACGACAGTGCTGCCATGTCGTCGCAAAACCTGTCAAGATCTGGTATTACCGTCACTGCAGGGCTCAATGTAGCACAATAAAATATGGTGATAATGCTTGCGGAAATATCCACTTATTCAGGGTCTTGCATTTTACAAAGCACAATTTTTCTCGAAAATTTCAAATGGAACAGCCTGTATATGACTACGGCGTCAGATAGCGCGTTTAGTAAGTTTTTTCCCATTACCATATTTGCTGGGGTTCAACCGGCTGGTTCAAGACATACTGATGGATCATTTATAAACGTCTGGGCTTTCTTCTTTCTAAAGGGGAATTATAATTTGTACAGGCTTTTAATGAAAATCATAGACATGGCATTTTTTTGTAAATTGTTACATCGCCTTTAGACAATTGTACAGTTATTTATTTTTAACCTAATTTACAACCAACAAAAATTAAATAAAAATAATAGTACCACATTAATTTAATACATAAACGAAATACGAAATAATCAAGAATGTATTAAAATAACAAATTTAATAACAAATCTCAAATCAGATGCTCGAACACGTTCCCCACTTGCTGAACGCAAAGTTCCAATCTTTGCATAATTTGTCTATGCATAGCAGCATGGATCATCGCCCGATCAACATTCCGACATGCATCTAATATCCGTTGTTGTAGATCGTGAACGATAACTACAGGATTTATGCCAAAATCTGAATAGACCTGATCCTTGATGTAGCCCCATAAAAAATAGTCCATGGGGGTCAAATCTGGGGACCTTGCAGGCCATCGTATTTGGGAATTTGTACATATATAATTAAGGCCAAAAACTTGGTCCAAATATCCACAACTATCTTGCTGTTGTGAGCCGGATATCCATCGTGCTGAAAAATAATCCTAGGTCGGACATTCAGTGGAACATCATGCAACCAATCGTGCAGATGGCTGTTTAGGTGATTGAGGTAAGTCGTCCCGTCTAAATTTCCTTGAACAAATACGGGCCCCAGCAATCTATTATCTAACTAACTGAAGCTAGTTGTGTAGCTGATAAACCTGGGTTTTCTTGCAAATAAAGTAAAGTGCTTAACGAAATTTCTTCATTGGTAATTGGCTTCACGTGGGTTATTGGCCGATTTCCTATTACACTATTACACGAATTGTGAAAACGTATTGTAAATACGCAGAAATGATTGATAATCCGGGTGTCGTCGCTCTGGATACCGATCCCTAAATAACTATTGTAACAATTAAATGGAAACTCAGGATATATGAACAAACAAAAAATGTACCTGTATATTCGCGATGCACGGCGCGCCACTTTTTGGCATTCAATATAAGTCTCTAACATATCCTTTCTCTCCTGGACTGAATAATCTATACTGAATGCAGATATCGATTAATTACTGTATTGACAAAAATAATCCAATGCACGTAGGTTCACTATTTTGTTGTTAAACTAGTGAAATGAGAGCTTTATTATTTTTAATAAAAGTTCAGTACTTCGTTGCTAGGCAACAACTTGAGCGTTTCAGTGATAATGATTTTAAATCGGAATTATTCTGAGCATGCAAATTTATGCTGCTACCCTTAGGCAAACCATACGAAGATTAGACTTGTTACTAAAACTAATATTTTGCTAACTCGTTGGTTATTTCAATTATTTGAAATTTTTCGTTTATGTATTAAATTAATGTGGTACTATTATTTTTATTTAATTTTTGTTGCTTATAAATTAAGTTAAAAATAAATTTCACCATACAATTATCTAAAAACGATGTAACAATTTACAAAAAAAAAAAATGCCATGTCTATGATTTTCATTAAAAGCCTGTACAAATTATAATTCACCTTTAGAAAGAAGAAATCCCAGACGTTTACAAATGATACATCAGTATGTGTGGAACCAGCTGATTCAACCACAGAAAATATGGTATTGAGAGAAAACCGAAATCTGATGCCGTAGTCATATACAGGGTGTTCTATCTGAAATTTTCAAGAAAAATTGAGCTTTGGAAAATGTAACACCCTGTATAAGTGGATATTTCCGCAAGCTATATAAATATATTTTATTGTCATACATTGAGTCAGCAGTCATGGTAATACCAGATCTTGACAGGTTTTCCAACGACATGGCAGCACTGTCGTGTTGAATCGGAATAAAATTTCGGGCAAACAATGGAATAACTTATATACCGTTGATCCCAGGCCCCGATTGTGGGGCATTATTTTACTGGCCGTGAAGTGCTCTACCAAAAAATAAAATGAAATATAGGGTCTCCTATTTAAAAAAAAAGTTTGGTGTGTCACAGGGAAACTGATCACTATGTATACATGAAACTAATTTCCGGTTATGCGGAACACAGGAATATCTATGGATACCAAATTTGACATTTCTAGGTAGAGGGGTTGTGAAGATAATTATGTGATCCTCTCAACTTGCCGGACCCTATATATATATATATATATATATATATATATATATATATATATATATATATATATATATATATATATATATATATATGTATATGTATATATATATATATATATATATATATATATATATATATATATATATATATATATATATATATATATATAGGTATGTGATTTCCTTTTAACATCGTAAACTTACGTACAAAATTTGGTTACCATATCTTTTCTATTTTTTGAGATAATTTTTTTTCCGAAAGAAAATAAAAAAAATCCCGGAAAACCAGGCTTGATTTTCCTGGCTAACGAACTTATCCAAGCCATTTACAAAAGGAAGGTACTTGCCAAATTTTATCAAAATCGGACTATTATTTTTTGAGTTATCGCGGTCACTTTTAAGTGGGCCACCATTGGGATCTGCCAAACTATAAGAGATACGAAGTCGGTTAAATCAGGAAAAATATGTGTAATTTCAGTCTGTTTTAGAAGCTAAAGTCAAATTTTAGATAACTTGAAGGATTGCTGAATTAACCTGAAAAAACTGAAAACTTAGTTTTTTTATTTCCTCGATAACTTTTTTATTATATAATAGAATGTTACTGAAGTTGGTAGGTTTCCATAACTCGGCACAAGCTATTAGATGCTGCTCTTAAAAAAATAAGTCTACTAGATTGTATTTTGTCATGGCCAACTTTTGTTTTTCTTATGGGCGCCATATTGGATTTAGACATCAATGGGTAGAAAAAAAAATACGAATTTAGTAGCATAACACAAATATGTTATTTGTCTTAGTTATTTAATTTAAAGATTAATTAAAAATTCTATCGGTTAGTATCAAGTTGTCATGAAAACATTAAATGAGTTTGACAGTTTAGAAAAATCAGAAGATTAGTGTTGAGGTCAAATTACATAAAAGTCTATGCTTTGTTGGAAAAATTGTGAATTTTGTTGATTAATAATAATGTCATCATACTCGATAGAAGAAAAAATAGATATGTACAATATTTATATCCGTAAGTACAGAAATTCTGGATGCATCTCGTGAATATGCAGATCTGTATCCTGAAAAACGGCAACCGAATAGAACCTATTTTCGACGTCTATGTCAACAATTTAATGAAAATGGCACATTTAAAAACGTACGATCACGAATAACTAGTGAAACTTTGAATGATGTTAATGTGCTGGCACAAATAAACAAATCCAGAATCGTCTCAAAGAAGTGCAACAGAATGTAATTTATCAAAAAGTGGAGTCCAGAAATTTTTAAAGAAACATAAGTACCATGATTATAAATTTAAACCAACGCAACAATTACATCCAGGAGACGATGAAAAAGACTAGCTTTTTCTATCTGGTGTCGTGAAAAAGTGAGTCAAGATTTCAATTTTCCTGAAAAGGAACTATGGACCGACGAGACCCTTTCTACAAATTGCGGTATTTTCAATAGAATCAATAAGCATTATTATTCAATTGTAAATCCTCACCTCATACGCAAAGTTAGACCACAAATCCAGTTTTCAATTAATGTATGGTGTGATCTGTTAGGCAGTAAATTATTAGGCCCTTACTTCATGCCCAGGCGTTTGACTTCAAAGTTTTATTTGAATTTTCTAAGAAATGATTTTGAAGAAATGCTAGATAATGTTCCCCTGGCCAGTATTCGTAGACTTAAATGGTTGAAACAAGATGGAGCACCTCCCCATATTGCCAGAATTGTCAGGGAGTATTTAAATGAACGATTTACAAATGCGTGGGTTGGTGCTAACGGTCTCGTGCCTTGGCCACCGCGATCCCCTTGCTTGAACCCGTTGGATTAATGTATTTGGGGCATTGCAAAAACCCAAGTCTATGACAGACCACCCGATAACATTAATGATTTGCAAGAGAAAATCAGAGAAGCATTCCACAGCATTGAACCAGATACTACTAAGAATGCAGTGAATTTGTATAGAACACAGGGGTATACAATTTGAACAGTTTATGTAGTTTTAGTTCTTTTTTTTTGTCTCTGCATAGGTTATTTGCATTTTTCACTTGTTATTCTTTTGTGATTAATTTCTAATAAAATACATATTTTTGCCCTAATCCTTATATTTTATTCTTTTGAGTTCCAGTGATACTATCAACATTTTTAGACTTTACTATTCGGTTTACGTAAAAAAGAAAACGAGTTATTAATTGATTCTAGGTTAGGTAATTAATAAGGTCGTCTGTGATTTAGCATATATTCTTATTAGCCGACGGTGTACTGTAAGGCACTTTTACTGACTTTTGTAAACTGCCAAATTCATTTTTTTTTTACGGCAACTTGATACTGGCCGATATAATTTTAAATGGATCTTGAAAAGTAAACTAGTGAGCTAAATAAACCATGTGTGCGACACCAGTGAATTCGTAATTTTTTTATCAGTCCAATGATGTGTAAAACCAATATGGCGCCCATACGAAAAACAAAGTACCATAGACAATTCAATAGACCTCGAGATTGCGGCTGCCCAAGTGCGAGACGCAATCACCTCGGCCTATAACGCCAACTGCCCCCTGAAAATGAGAGCGTCCACCAGGAACGTCCCGTGGTGGAACGATGACCTCAGGCAAAGGTGGACGCAGGTTCGTAAGCTGTTTAACGCGGGCAAAAGGTCGAGAGCATGGGATGAATAAAGGCAGGCCCTAACGACCTATAACAACACCCTTTTGTTATAGGGGGTCCATAGAATTTATCATAAAAGAAGGATATAGTACAGGGAAGAGATATTAAAATAATGTATAATACCGACAAATATATTGTAATGTATATTTATTTCAACTGCAAGCCATCCTACCGAAATGTGATTGTACGGGATACGGGTATTAACTTCCTTCACTGTTAAAATATTTGCCTAGCATAATATTGATGCCAAACGAGAAATTGTAATATCGGAAAGATCTATTACAGGCAAAATTCTATCACAATATTTCTTAGGCAGAGAAAGATACACTAAATGCGTTCTATTGTAAACAGATAATACGAGAGAAAAACAGATGTGGTATAGCATACTGTGTAGGATGTAACGGAATTTATGTCGAGAAATTCCTAGTACACTTAATTTTACATTACAGGAATAAAGCATCAAGCATCCTTTTATATTACAAGCCAACTGAACAATCTTCAATCCAATGTACCTGGCACTCCGCTCTGTTGCCACTGTTCATAATTTTTACCGGCCATGGAAAATATTTTACTCCCTGTAACTTTATATGTTTAATTAATATGTATAATATTAAGCAAAATGTATTCGCACCACCAGTTCTAATGTAATGATTATTAAATATTACTTAAAAAAGCAGGTTTCTGAAAACAGTTTTTTGAAAAACGTTCAGGAGCTAAAATTCGCTACCAAAACGCACTTACTGCGTCCAGTTTTTCTTTTCTCACAAACGCATCATATTTAGATAAAAAATTCAAAAATGCATTAACGAATTTGTTCTACGAAATTTAGCTATAAAAAATTATACACCCCTACTCACTACTGGTCCCGTAAGTTCCTTGGGGAGTGTACACAAGAAATGTTTTGGGGGAATAGGGGTGCTGTGCGGCGTAGGCAGGGCTTAAGGAGGATATGGCTTCAATATGTGAAAAAGACAACTTCTAAGCCCGTTTTATTCGCATTTTCTGCTCATATTTCCTTTTTATTAACCACGCCGCCTAGCACCCCTAGTCACTCCTGGCCTCGTAACTTCCTTAGGTGGTGTGAACAAGAAATTTTTCTTGGGTTTTGTGGATCCAGGGGGGGGGGGTCTAGGCAGGTTTCTGAAAACAGTTTTTTGAAAAGCGTACGGGAGCTAATCTGCAAATGTACCGAAAATTCGCTACGAAAACGCACTGACTGCGTCCAGATTTTTTTCTTATAAGCGCATCATATTTCGATAAAAAATGCCGTTAAACCAAAAACTTCACTAAACCTACAAATAAATATCCAAAAAGCCACCAAACTTAAGTAAACTGACAGCCAAAGCATCACAAAAAGGGTCTATTTGAAATTGATATTCTGTAAATATTTTAGTAAAATGAAGGGCAATGACGGTTGAATCTGAAAGGGTTTGCAGAACACTTTTCTTGCAACATTTTCTTTTCACAAACGGTATTTGTTTCACATTCTTTGCCTAAACATTGCCAGTTTTGACGTTTAAAATTGCGAGTTTGACGTTTTGAGGAAAACTCCAAAATTTTTTGCTTTAACTGTCCATAACTTCTTTGTCTTTAAAGTTAAGGACCTAAATTTTGGTACAGAGTTTACTTTATAATACAAACACACGTACCAAATTTGGTTACCCTTACTTTGTTATTTCCGGAGATATGAATTTTTTTATAAAGAAAACACAAAATTTTCAGGGGAAACCTGGTCCCATTTTGCTGGCTAACGAACTTATTCAAGCCACTTGCAAAAGGAAGGTACTCAGCAAATTTTATTAAGATCGGTCCATTATTTTTTGAGTTATCGGTCTGATGTATATATATATATATATATATATATATATATATATATATATATATATATATATATATATATATATATATATATATATATATATATATAACACAGATCTTCCCATAAGCGAATTTAAAAAAAATCGCTAAAAACTAAAAAAGCTTAAAAAAGTGGCATTGATTCATTGTCCTCAAGGTAACTGTTTGTAGGAAACATTTGTCCCATAGGCCTACTTTCTGCTCTCTTAATATGCCTTTATTAAAATGTGCCTATTAACATGTATCACTTGAAACATATTTTAATAACGAATTATAAAATTTGACAGTTTCCGAAGAAGAGAATGTGCTCGTGTTTCACTTCGATAGGGTGCCCGATTTTCGAGAAAACCCACTTTGAAAATTATGTCATATGCCATAAAATATTAGAGAACGGATTGTAACTTGTCTTTATGCTTTTTCTAAATTTCATTTAAAATTATTATATTTCATTAAGATTCTCCAGCTGCTGTCTATAAGTGTAAATCAAGGTAAAATTGAGTTACATTTTATACAAAACAAAACTCTCATATTTTCAATTTGCAGGCCATAGAATACAAATATAAGACTAAGGGCATGCACAATAAGCCAACAGTTGCAGTGCTATCGGGGCGGCAAAGCCGCGGACGAGCCCTGAGGGAAAAATAGTAATATTGATTTTAACTAAGTACTCTATGATCAAAACTAACACAGAATAATCGTATAAACAAGTTCAGAAAAAAAGCTTCACAAGAGCTCTTTCAGGCGAGGATACCATATGAGAGATACGTGTATCCGGGATACTGGATTACGGTCCAAATTTTCAATACACTGTTTGTCACAGCGAGCGCCCAGCATCGGTCATGGACAGATTTTATTAATTAATCCTAATTATATGGCTAAGCTATAAAGTTGTCGGTATACATAATTATGCTGTCCACATTAATAGTTTGGTTTTTCTAATTCACCAGCCCACTATACTACTAATCGTGTTTTAACAGGTAAATATAACCTTTTAGAAATGTATGTGCAGATTTTGTATCCGGCGGCTGAGAAGGTGGGATGGAGAAAATTGGTATTGCAATACTGAATGTGTCGCCTGATCCAGTCCAGTATGAGGAGGGCCATTTAAGCGCACACATTACAGACTCCTGGTCTAAAAGAGTTCCACAGGAGCTAGCTACAGTCCTCCACAAGGTATAAAACTTGACATGATGACATTATAGCTTCCTCTAATATGAAACTTAATTTTAGGTTTAATTTTTACAAAATTTTGAACCTCAGCAATTCTAATACACCAGACGATGAACTTTAATGAAATCGGATATTTTTAAATCAATTAAAAAATTCACACATAAAAGTTACCGTCGATTTATAGCATATAACATAATTATCTACCTGATTTTTCTCGAGACTCGTACATCCCAGCAAAGTGAACCAAAAACATATTTTCTTCACAGAAAACTATTAAATATTTTATTATTTAATGAAATTCACATCCAAAAAAAGGTTAGGTAATATTTGCCTTCAACCATTTGTTGAATACCTACCTTTTAACAGTGACTTGGATAAGTTTGTTAGTCAGGAAAATCGGCCCAGATTTTCCCGGAAAATGTTGTGCTTTATTCCGAAAAAAAAATTATATCTCCGGAAATAACAAAATAAGGGCAACCAAATTTGGTAGGCGGGTTTATCATTATAGGTGAATTACGTACGAAAACTTAGCTCTCTAGGTTAAGAGACAAAAAAGTTATAGGCATTTACAGAAAAATATATTGGGGTTTTCCTCAAAACGTGAAAGTCGCGATTTAAAACGTCAAAATTGGCAACATTTAGGCAAAGAACCTGAAACTAATACGAGCTATGGAAAGAAAATGTCTCAAGAGAAATGTTTTACAAAGCCTGAAGTCTTAGCTACAACCGTCATTGTCCTTCATCTTACTTAAATATTTCCAGAAAATTCATTTCAAATAAATCCTTCCGCTGATGCCTTGGCAGTAGTCTTAACTATAGAGTTTATCGTTTAATGGTATATAATTGTTGTCGAATTTTCGTAAAAAAACAATAGAGCTCAATATGTCCGTTATTATACAATATACGAAAAAAATGTATATATTCATGATAGGGTGTCTTGAGCTAAATGTTAAAAATCTTTCTACAATCCCAGGATGGCCCATAAGTCGTTGGTGATACAAATTTTCTTTTTTTTAATCGAAGGCGCCTTATGGTACTGCATTTTTCATTTTCCATCGAAATGTAATGCATGTCTGTAAGAAAAAAAAATGCGGGACGCAGCGAGGGCGTTATGGTAGCGAATTTTCATTAAATGCTTCAAATTTGAATAGCTCAATTTCCTATTAACCTATAAGGTTGGCCAAGAAACCAGTTTTTTTCGGGAACACTTTCAGTTTACTTTCGGAAATGTTTGTACATTTTTAAAGAATACAGTTATTTGAGGAAACGTGTCACATTGTTTCTACTATATAGGTTATACTGGTGACAAAATTTGATGAAATGACGGTTGAAGCTGAAACTGAAAGGTTTGCAGAAGACTCTTCTTGCGACATTTTCTTTACATAATCCGCATTTGTTTCAGGTTATTTGCCTATTGCGAATTTTGACGTTTTAAATCGAGACTGACGTTTTGAGGAAAACCCAATTTTTTTAATGCCTATAACTTTTATGTCTTTCAACTCACACACTTAAATTTTGGTACGTGGGTCACTATTTATAATCCAAACCTGCATATCAAATTTGGTTGCCCTTTCTTTGTCATTTCCGGAGATATAAATTGTTTCCGAAAGAAAACATTTTGGACGCAGCAAGTGCGTTATGGTAGTGAATTTTCATTAAAATGTTTTTAATAACAAATATGTGTGTTTTTTTAAAAGCAGGCATCAAATTTGGTTATCAGTATAACCTATATAGTAGAAACAATGTGCCATAAATAACTTTATTGTTTGAAAATGTAGAAACATTTTCGAAAGTAAACTTACAGTGTTCCCGACAAAACTGGTTTCTTGTTCAACCTTATAGGTTAATAACAAATTGAGGTATACAAATTTGAGGCATTAAATGAAAATTCGCTGCCATAACGCAGTTGCTGCGTCCCGAATTTCTTGCAAACATGCATTATATTTCGATGGAAAATGCAAAAATGCAAAAAGGGGTAATCGATTAAAAAAAAGAAAATTTGTATCACCAATGACTTATGGACCATCCTGTGATTGTAGAAATATTGTTCGAAGATGTAGCTCAAGACACCCTATAATTAATGTATACAACTTTTTTTGTATCTTGTATCATAACGGATATATTGCTTTATTGATTTTTTACGAAAATTCGCCAAAAATTAGATATCATTAAACGATAAACTCACCTGATTTTATCAAAATCGGCCCATTATTTTTTCAGTTATAGGTGTGTGACATATATATATATATATATATATATATATATATATATATATATATATATATATATATATATATATATATATATATATATATATATATATATATATATATATATATATATATATATAGATAGATAGATATATATATATATATATATATATATAATATATATAAACACATAAAAAATTTAACTTACCCCGGATATGTGTTTTAGACGGCCTAATTAGCGCTAATTTAAAGACATTTTATCAAAATTCAAAAGTCGGCATCTCCTCATTACTGATTTTTTTTAAAGAAAGTTAACTAAAATAAGGACAAAATGATTGAAATTGGAGTAACTAACATCAATAAGACATATAATGCTAAATTTAAAAAACTATCATGATTAGGACTGGTTCATTTTGTTAAATTTGGTAGATTTCTAAATAACTTTCGAGTTCTATGATTAAAATGCCATAATCTACTTAACATTAATTAATATATTTAACGAAATATTCATTTTTTAAAAGTACTTAAGAAACAGACATTGGAAAAGTAAGTCACGTGGCCAGTCTTACGACAAAAGTGAAAAATGTGTATGGTACATGTATTCGGTATAAAATTAAAGCTGTAAGCAAAACCGATTTATGGGTTTGATAATATATTCAGTCATGTGTATCATAAAAGGGTTATGTTGTTTTTAGTAAAAAAATTCCATTTACCGTACTTATTTACATACAAATCTTCATATGTTATTATTTTAATATGCAGGCTCTCAATACTTAAAAACTTGCTTGCCAACGACCAGTTCAGTGTAAATATAAATAGTCATAGATTTTTATTGAAACAAACAGCAGCTTGGGTCTCTTTACCGATCTGGCATCGTTGTTCTTTAAACATGACATTATAGATTTATGACAAGACCCTTTTAACGATGGTAGATAGGGAGGTTCCAATATTAGAATGCAGTATAATAATGGGATATGCTAGATACTACAAAATATTGTACTAGGTAAATATATTATATATATATATATATATATATATATATATATATATATATATATATATATATATATATATATATATATATATATATATATATATATCTCCAGTGGTGAATTTTTATTAGTAATAGATCCGGTCTGTACAAATAGAAAACTGTACTAGGAAATTCCGGTTCATGTGAAAGAGCTGTACAGGCAAGTTAGGGATAATGCCATTAAATGATGCTACCGTTTTGCTGTAGTAGTAACCATTGTATGCTGCTATGTTAGTGTATTAGGAAATACTTTAATATAATTTTGTTTTTGCGGTGTTATTGCTGTAATAGGAGTTTGTCGGTAAGATGCTTGTAGTGTATGACAGCGTCACGGCATGATTTTGTAAATAATGTGAATTTACTGTACTATGTCCTTCCTTTAGGATAAAGTACGCACCCCCTAACAAAAGACTGAGGGACGCCAAGAAGGAGTCGTGGAGGAGGCACTGCGAGGAAGTGGAGAACACGTCCGAGAGTGCTCGGCTACACAAGATCCTGTCCAAGGACACTCAGACCAACATAGGCTCCCTTCGGTACAGTGCTATGCGGACGACATTGTCATCATAGTATGAGGACAGGTGGCACAGACAGTGTGGGAGCGCATGCAGACAGCACTGAAAGTGGTGGAAAGGTGGACGGTTGGTCAAGGGTTGGGTGTGAGCCCCGAGAAAGCAACCGTCATGCCGTTTACGAGGAGGAGAAAGTGGAAGTGCCCCAGAATTCTCACTCTATACGGTAGGAACATTCCAATGGCCAGGGAGGTAAAATACCTTGGGGTCGTATTGGACTCTAAGCGAACCTGGAATGGTCACGTTGTAAAATACTGCGTAAGGCAGTCATGACCTTAGCCGTCACTAGGCGGCTATATGGCAAAACGTGGGGACTAAGACCTAGTATGGCCCACTGGCTGTACAATGGTGGTCAGGCCATCGTTAAAATACGCACCACTGGTCTGGTGGCCTAAGGTGACACAATCCAGTGCCAAACAAAAACTAGGCAAGATCCAAAGGATGGCTTGCCTACGCATCACAGGGGCCATCTCTTCAACCCCAACAGCCGTCATGGAGGTGCTGTTGGATCCGCCTCACACTTAGTTATTATGTGGAAGGCCAGGCTAGGGCTATACGAACTAGCCTGCAATGGTAGACTGAACATCAACCCAGACTCCAGGGGCCACTGCAAAATTCAGGAGCTCGTGAAGGAACCCATTCTTGAAATGAGGTCAGACTTCGCAAGCCCGCGAATCTGCAGGGAAAAAACTTGACAGTGGAAATCCCCGACCGCGAGGCATGGCGGGAGGAGACGCCGGGCATACCACGGGACGCGCTCGTCTGGTTCACGGACGGATCCGGCGGGGAGCGTGGGACGGGGGCAGGTGTTTATTCGGAAGGACCGAGGGTAAGTCATAGTATTTCCCCTGGGAGCCCATGCAACGGTCTTTCAGGCCGAGATGTACGCCATCCTGCACTGTGTGCGGGAGAACAAGAGGAGGGGCTACACCAACAAGCGGATCCTCATAACCAGAGAGCCAGGCAGCCCTTAAGGCCCTAAGTAGCCCACGGGTAAATTCCTGGCTGGTGAGTGAGTGCCGAGACGATACGAGCGACGTGGCTGGGCAGAATGAGGTCACCCTCATCTGGGTGCTGGGTCACTCGGGGGTTAAAGGCAATGAAGAAGGTGACAGTCTCGAAAAGAGGGTCAGAAGAACCATTTATGTGACCAGAACCGGCTCTGCGCATGACAAAGAGCACTGCCAGGGGAGCCATTAAGTCCTGGGTCAGAAACCAACACAAGGTGTACTGGGCAGACTGTCCAGGGCTCAGACATGGGAAGTCAATAATTGACGAACCCAGTCCAAAGAGAGCTATGGAGCTGCTAAATCTTAGCAGAGGACAGCTCATAAACATAACAGGTCTCTTGTCGGGACACATGGCCGTCAAGAAACAAAGAAACACCTGCATAAAATGGGGCGCTTCGAGGGGGTCCTCGTATGCAGACTCTGCGCCGAGGGAGAGGAATCAGCCCAGCACATCTTATGCGAGCGTAAAGCTCTGGACCGCAAAAGACAACTGATCTACGGTCAGTCTAGACCGGAGACAGGGCATAATAAAACTTCACCCAACCAATCGCTGTGCAGACTAGTTCAAGGCACAGTGATTTTGGAATGGGTGAAGTAAAAAGACTAAGGGCATGCACAAGAAGCCAAATGTTGCAGTGCTATCGGGGCCGCGAAGCCGCGGTCGAGCCCTGAGGGAGAATATATATATATATATATATATATATATATATATATATATATATATATATATATATATATATATATATATATATATATATATATATATATATATATATATATATATATATATATATATATATATAACATAAAAATTGAAACGGCCCACGGATATGGTTTCTATGGGGCCTAGATCGCGCTCATTTGAATAATTTTTTTATTCAAACGTCGGGATCTCCCCATTAGTGAATTTTTTCTAAAAAATTCACTAAAAAGAAATGTTCTAGATAATAAACAGTATTGTAACAAGTAGTTGTACCTCAAAGTGTTCCAGAGACCATGTCCCAACAGAAATGTTGAAAGTAATCTTTTCTAGGAATATTTGCTCGAAGGGCAATCACGTATCCGACCTCAAATGAAAACGTACGTATGTTACTAATCTTTTAAAAGTTAGGAAATCACCTTGTACGGAATCTTTTAAGGAACTGCCACTTTTGGCGATTTAAAAATTCCGGTAACACCTGTATACATAATCGTATAATGATGCAACGTAATGCGGAAAAGAGCTCCGTTAAAACACATTCTCTCAGATAATTTAACAATCGCGTAATCACATAAATCAAACACGATTCTAGATAACATCAAGGCCGCTTCCATAACATAATTAATACATAGGACTACTGGCAAGCATTTGTTTTGTACATATAATACAAACTAATCTAAACAGTTGTTGAACTGCACTGAAAAGAAAAGCCCAGTAAAGGGATGTTCTAAATTATGCATTTGTTTACATAATTGTAAGTTCCTTTTAATCACTGCATTCGGAAAAAATTCGGGATGCAGCAAGTGCTTTATAATAGTGAATGTTCATGAGAATTGTACACTATTAGTACGGCATATTACTAAAGCTAATACTTTTCATTTAAACAGGCGTCGAAGACTGGGGTTAGAGGTCCTAATAGAAGCTCATTTGAAAAATTGTATCATAAAAAATACTCAAATCTTGTGTTCTAGCTCATTTAAAAAAAAAACTTTAAATGCCCAAAACTCAATTTTCTATGACACTAAAAAATTAAAATTTGGTGAATCTAGGTACTGCAAGTCTTGTATTACAAATTTCATTAAAGTTACAATAGTTTATCAGAAGGAAACCTAATTCATACCCAAGAAGTCAAGTCATTATTCAAATAACTGACCTACTTGAACAATTAATCAACAAATATTAAAGCTAATATTCTTATCCGTTGATTTCTAATTTTAGAAACAAGGTAGTAGGTATAGATGGGGGTTCTGGGACCGCCTCCCGCAATTGAGCATGCGGCTGTATACATTGTGACGTAAGCTGTAAACTGAGATGACGTAATCCAAGATGACGACCAAGATGGCGGCTGTTGGCGCGAAATTTCAAAAAATAAAACATTTTCAACATTAGTTGGCGCCACCTGTCAAAATAAAAGGCTCCGTCATTTTGATTTTTGCAGACAGTGTCGTAAGTGAATATGGCGGTTAGCGTAGGCGCAAACCCAACTTTTTAGTTTTTGGTTTAGCCCCTATGTGTGAGGTGTCATTTTACTCTGCTCGATGAGTATAATTCAAAAATAGGATATGCGCATGCACAAACCCAACTTTTTTAGTTTTTAGCACAAACCCTATGTGTGAGATGTCATTTCACTCGGCCCAGTAAGCAGAATTTAAAAAATACGTAAAATAAGTTGAAAGTAAGAATATGCGGCAGCCAGGCATGTGGAATATACCACACACGTGGCAACAATGCCACAGCGGCGGCGGCAAGAGCTCTACGAAAAACAAAAATTCTAAGAATATGCAACTGCCAGACATGTTGAGTATACCTCACATATGTGACCTTCTACAAAAGTACAAATGGTTAAATGAGCTCCAATAACAATTCAAAAGTGGGGGGTATAAGCATATAAAACATCGAACGGCAAACAAGTACATCAGTCTTTGTGTGCAGTTTACTCACAGTAGTAACATATTAGTGTACTTGTTCTGTTCAACATGTATGGTGTTGATGTTAACGACGGACCTGAGGTCTTTAGACCTATTAATAACGATGTTTGTGAAGATTGTTATTGGGGTCAAAGTGATGCCTCTACCCCAGAATATTAATGAGATTAAACAAGAAAGTAGAATGTTGCTGAAAACAAGGTATGCCATCAATACATCTCTAAGTATCGCAATTGGTATATCAGAAGCTGCTGGATTGATACCAATAATTAAGATTGTAAATACAAACCCATATCCACCAAATCCAAATATAATAATCTCATCTGGCTAACTGGAATGGGATTCTTTTATTTCAACATTGAAAAACACAGCTGAAGAGTACTTTATCAAAGGTAATAAAATTGAACCAGAAAATATTAGAATATGTACCGTCAAACCAATTAAAATACTAAACAGTACAGGTATATGAATCTCAGGTGACTGTTACTTTTTTATTTAACCGAAGATGCAGTGCAACATCTTGTAGATCTGGTTGAAATCATCAACGAAAAGCTGACGTTTCTAACTGATTTGAACTTTGATATTCGACTTAGTGATTTCCTCTATTGTGTTGCTGGTGTTCTCAAATGTGTAAATAAGGAGCTACCATGTGACGAGGTGATAAAGCTTATAAAAGTCATGTTAAAAGACTATGAATCATCCTTCCGAGTTAGTATCTTAGAGTGCTTACACTTTAGAAAGAAGCAAGTACTTGATCGTTGCAAAAAAATACACACGATATACAATGAGTCGTCTTAAAGCAAGTTTCATCATCCTAACAGCACTGTGTCAAAATGTGTTTTATATTTACACAACACCAAATGTAAAAAAAGTGCGAATCTGTTTCGACATCGACGACTGCATGAAATCGTCTGGTCTTCCAACAACCGATCTACATAACGACGAACTGATGCCACTTGCAATGTACAACACGTCCAAAAGCAAGTCTGAAGTGGTGCGTTACAAACCGATGTTTCTGTTTGATGATGGCAACCGTGGTGAGACATCTGATTGGAGAACTCTTGTATTAAATGATTCCTATCTGTTTACCTCAAATTATATTTCCATGTTTATATCAACTGGTTTTCTTATGTGTCTAACAATATTTATGATAATTTACTTTGGTGCTAAATATAACGCCATACTTAAAGATATGTATCGCAAACATGTTGGTTAAGAAATATATATAAACCGAACACATGTGTTTTATTTATTAGTTAAGCACCTGTAGTTAAGATGAGATACTGTGAGTCATGTTCGACACAAGTGAAAAAGAGTGAATTTTCTGGTTATTTGCGCAGTGCCCACAAATCAAAAGTATGTGAACCATGGCAAGTAGACCAAGTGCATATGTTAACTCAAGCTTTTAAAAATAGAATGTCTACTTATCGTATATACGAAAAAGGTATTGATATTATACAGTTTATGGAAACAATAAGACAAAGTGTTTCATCTGATTGAAGCTGCTTTAGCTAAACATAGTCAAATTAAAATGAATCTAGAATTGTTTGGTTTATATGTGCTCCAAAGGCGAAATAGAAAAGAAATGAAGTCATTCAATACTAAAAACAAAAATGTTAGTTTCAAGTAATTTTGAAAACATATTTAAGGAATTCGTCGAGATTTACACAAAAGCGTTAGAGTTTGCAGAAGCCGAAAGTGGATAGATGTTGGAGCGACAAATGTGGTTGGAAATAAACATTAATGGTTAACATTATAAACATTTCCCGCGACTTTATAAATCACGCAGTGCGCCACCGTTGACAGCTCAGATGTCAACTGTCTTGGACATTGGTTGTGCGCAAGCCCGACCACCGCGTGAAGAAGGAAGGAGAATGAAGACGGTCAATCCTTCCATTCGTTTTGCAATCATCGATTCGAGTTCTTCGTTCAGCACGCCGCTCCGTCTTGTATATTTATTTATTCTTTAGTTATAAGTTATTGTAATTAGTTTAAATAGTTAATACATATTCTACAGAAATCCACATTGCTTTAATTCGATACAGTCCACTAAATCGATCGAGAACCAGCCAAGAAAATCAATTCGACGGCACCAACGCCGTAACCTCCATTTTTTTGGCCTTCGAACCGCACAATTACTTGGTTAAAACACGTGTTTGTATAAAGTCTAGTGGATTCTGTAGTTACGCGATCGAAGTGTATTCGTCAATACGAAGCAATAAACAAGCAGCAATCAAATTCGTCACAAGAAAGAAGAAAAAAGCACGTGGACGACCACGTTGTTCTCTGGTGAGTCACCCATTACCCCATTATATCTCTTTGTTTTATTTTATCCAGCGCTTATTTTAGCGAAATTTTATCTGTACTGCATTGTTTGAGTTCTTATATTATTTTCCAAATTTAACAATAAGAAAAACCGTTTGTTGAATTTAACATTTCTTGCAATCATGGCAGACGAAACGGCAGTAGAATTACGTGCATTGATTAAGAAAAGAGGTTTCTTACGGGGAACACTAACTCGATTTAACACATTTCTAGATAAATTTACTGAAAGTCAAGGTGTTGAAGTATTAAAACGTAGACTATCTGATTGCGAAACATTGCTAAGTCAATTTCAAGATATTCAGCATCAAATCGATTTAATAAACGACGGCGATGATATTTCAGAATCGGAAATCGAATCATTTGAAAGGGAATTTTATACTGCATGTGCTCGCGCGGAGAGAATGTTGACAAATTTTCAATTGGTTCCTTTATCGTCGGGAAATTTAGCGATTAACGCAACCGTCGACACCAATGCAGCCACGCCGCATACATCGTCGAACAATTTCCAAACTAATAATTCTAATGTAATACCTATTGTTACTACACCAGTCGAAACCGTTAGGTTGCCTACTATTTCGTTGAAAGCCTTTTCAGGGGAGTTTCAAGAATGGTTGAGTTTTAAAGACAATTTCGTGTCTCTTGTAGGTTCGAGCAGTAACATGCAACATGTACAAAAATTTTTATATTTAAAATCGTGCCTGAGTGGGCATGCTTTACAAGCAATAGCTAATGTAGAAGTAACGAACTCGAACTATAAAATCGCATGGGATATACTCGTAGAACAGTTCGAGAATAAAGACGTTATAATTCACAAGCATGTCAGTAATTTGTTTAATTTGACCCGTGTTAGCAGGGAATCTCAGAGCAGTCTAAGAAATTTGACAAATGAAACAAAAATGAACCTTAGAGCTCTTCAAGCTCTTGGAAAACCTACAACCTATTGGGATACGTTAATTATTTATCTTTTGTATACAAAAGTAGATGGCGCAACTCGCAGAGAATGGGAAAAAAATTATAAAATCGTCAATAAAACGTAAAAATTGGATGACCTTTTATTCATTATAAACAATAGATGTCACCTTTTAGAAAAACTAAATCTACAGAATAAAACGCCCTGTTTGGACCTTATATTTATAGTTATCAAGTTACTTTATATTGTTAGTGACAAGCAGTCAGTTGTTATAAATAAGATAAGTTTGTAAGTAAATTGAATATACAGTCCACAGCAAGGTTCACAGCTCTTTGGTATTTTAGTATAGTTCTTCGGCTCGCACTGTTAAAGTAAGCAGCTCGTACATTTGGTCCTTCGAGTTAAAAGAGCAGCACTTTGGAGATATTTAGTTGAATTAGGAAAATTTTTCATAATTTTATAATTCTGACAGTGTCACTTGACAGTGGAAAATGAGTGAAGTTAGAAGGAGCCAGCGGTTAAAAGAGAAGAGTAAAGCTATGAAAGTTAAATATGGAAAAGAAATAGAGAATTTGGTTTTAGAAGACAATGTCGCTGATAGTAGAATGATAGTTTTAAGTGACAAAAGTTCTTCAAATATAGCTGATCCATGTGAAACAGAAGGTAAAGCTTTGTTCGATATAACTAATTGTTCTATGGTTTTGGCTAAGGATGCAGACAAAATAGTTGAGAACAGGTCAGTACAGTCTACTTGTAAAGAAAGTTCAGTATCCAAGCCTACATTAGTTATACCTGAGCAAGTTGCACCACTTAGCAAAAGGTCTTATAGTAGTTCTAGAAACCGCAAGGCATTGGAAGCAAAGCTTAGAGCTGTAGAAGAAATAAATAAACTCATTGCAGTACAAGAAGAAAATAAAAGAATGAGGGAGAAGGCATCTATTGAAAGGCAAATGAAAGCAATAAATCTCAAATGTAAATTAGAAAGTATAGGTGGAAGTGGAATTAGTTCTACAATTATATCAGAAGTAGATGCGGGCAAGACTGAACATTTGGAGGAAGAAAGTGACATTTCAAAGGTGAAAAATTGGTTGGCTGACCAAGAGGATGAACCTGGGATGCAGAGTGAAGGCGTAGAGAACTGTGAAGAAAATACAAACAAGGCAATAGCAGAAGCTTTAAAGTTACTGGCCGAGAACGTCAAGCTTGCTGGGAGTCAAAATGGAATGCAAATGTACCTGAAGCGGAAGGGGTTCTCAAAAGACTTACCTAGTTTTGATGGAAACCCAGAGCAGTGGCCGTTATTTATCAGCCAGTATAGAGAAAGTACAGAGGTATGCCAGTTCAGTGATTCGGAAAATTTGGTAAGGTTGCAGAAGTCTCTCAAAGGTAATGCTAAAGATGTAGTGCAAGCTTTGCTTGTATCACCAGAAAACGTAAGTAGCATTATGCAGTCTCTTGAAATCAATTTTGGAAAACCGCAGTATGTCATAATGACATTGATTAATAAGGCTTGTCAAATGAAAAATTGCAATATAGATAATTTCATGATTTTTTCTAATCTAGTTATTAATATGGTCACTACAATTACAAATATGCATCTTTACAATTATTTAGATAATCCAGTTTTACTTAAAGAACTAACCTCTAAATTACCTACCATTCTCAAATTGAGATGGGGGGAATATGTAGTTAAAAATGAGATAAATAATGCTAACCTCGACCATCTGGCGCACTGGTGTAAAGAAACAGCTTTGATTATAGGCGAAATAGGTGTAATTGACTTCAAGAAAGAAGAATCATGGAAGAGGAACGAATGTTATAGAAAAACTTTTTTAAATACAAATGAGGATAGTAGTGGTAAAAATGATTGCATTGTTTGCAGAAAACCTGATCATAAAATTAGTTCTTGTAAAGTTTTTGCAAAACTAAAGGTAGAAGATCGTTGGGAAAAGTCGAAGACATTAAAAATTTGTTTCTGTTGTCTGAAAAGGGGCCATTCAGTTTATAGGTGCAGATCGAAGAAAAGATGTGGAGTTGGTGGATGCAAAAAGAGACATCATTATCTTTTGCACAAGGAGCAGAGTGTAACTGAAGTCAAAATGGAATCACCCAATAGGGAAACTAGATATATTCAGCAGGATGAAACGAAAAATGTAAATACACATAGAGATAAATGCGAAGTTTTACTGCGAATTGCACCTGTAAAGTTGACAGGTCAGAGAAAGGAGATGACAGTGTTTGCTTTGTTTGATGAAGCATCTACAGTTACATTACTGGAGAAAGATGTTGCGGACAGGTTAGGTCTTAGAGGTCCAGTAGAATCACTATGCTTTCAGTGGACAAATGAAGTCACAAGAACGGAAGAGGGTTCAAGAAAGGTGAGTGTTAATATATCTGGAATTTTTGAGAAAGCTAAGGATTTCCAAATGCACAATGTGAGAACTGTAAAAAATCTTGCACTTCCTTTGCAAAATTGTAATGTTGATGAGCTTAAAAAAGCATATTCTTATTTAAGAGATTACCCTATATTACCGTATGAGAATGCCAAACCTTGTCTTCTCATAGGACAGGATAACAGTCGCTTGACTATAGCAAGAAAAGTGATTCATGGAAGTTAAAAATCTCCAATTTTATCAAAGACTTGGTTAGGCTGGGTAGTTCATGGGAAAGTAAATCACCACTATAATCTTAGAAGAGATACAGATTTTAGTTTTCACTTATGTTGTACAGAAAATCAAGATGACGCTCTAGAAAAATTGGTAAAGAATTCGTTCAGCATAGATGCATTGGGAATGCAAGTTAATAGTAAACAAGCACGGTCAGCTGAAGATACTAAAGCTGAAAAGGTAATGGAAAATACCATCAAAAGAGTAGGAAATCGATTTGAAATCGGCCTATTATGGAAAGATGAAAACATTGTTTTACCAGACAGCAAACCTAATGCTTTAAGGCGGTTAAGATGCATTGAAAAGAAAATGGATAAAGACAAAACCTTTGCAGATCAGTATATGACTAAAATAGAAGAGTACTTGACTAAAGGATATGCAGTCAAATTAACAGAAGAAGAGGCTAGAGAATATCACCCTCGAATTTGGTATCTGCCTCACTTTGCGGTAACTAACGAAAATAAACCAGGTAAAATTAGATTTGTTATGGATGCTGCTGCAAAAGTGGGAGGTATGAGTATAAATGATGCATTGTTAACAGGTCCAGATCTTCTGTCATCCATGTTAGGAATTTTGTGGAATTTTAGAAGAAAAATTATTGCCTTTAGTGCAGATATCAAAGAGATGTTTCATCAGGTAGTAATTAGAAAGGACGACAGAATGGCTCAGAGATTTCTTTGGAGAGGAATGAACAGAATTATTGAATCACAAGTATATGAAATGAACGCAATGATTTTTGGCTCAGTTTGTTCACCGTCCATAGCTCAATTTGTTAAAAATTATAATGCAACAGAGTTTGAAAAAGATTACCCTGAAGCTAGCAAGGCAATACGCAAATGTCATTATGTTGACGATTATTTGGATTGCACAGACACAGAGGAGCAAGAAATTAACCTTATTAAGGAGGTGATGGAAATCCATAAGCGTGGCGGGTTTGAAATATGTAACTGGATAAGCTCTTCTGAAAAAGTACTTCAAAGCATACCAGAAAATTTTAGAAACAAAAATTGGAAGAATTTGGAGAATATTACTGAACAAGTCACTGAAAGGGTTTTAGGAATGCACTGGAATCCAAGAACAGATACGCTTTCCTTTGTTTTGAAACTGGACAAAATAGACAAAAGGTTGTTAAATGCACAAGCCAAACCCACGAAAAGACAAATACTGAAAACAGTTATGTCAGTATTTGATCCTTGTGGTCTTCTTAGTAATATTATGATAAAGGCAAAGATACTGCTGCAAGATGTCTGGCGATCTGGAATAGGATGGGATGATGAAGTGACTGAAAATATCTACAGAAAATGGAATAGGTGGTTATGTTATATCAGTCGCATTCCAGAGATAAATATTCCAAGATGTTATTTTGCCAAACCATCCTCATCAGTACAGCTTCACATATTTTGCGATGCTAGTGAAAAGGCTTATGGAGTGGCAGCGTATATTAGAACAGCGAATGAACATTCATTTGAATCAAGTCTGCTGGCATCTAAGTCACGTGTGACGCCACTTAAACCCATTACAATCCCAAGACTTGGACTACAGGCAGCTGTATTAGCAAGTAAGATGGGAAAGTGTATAAGAGATGAGCTAGAAATTCAGATTCTATCAACGTTTTATTGGACAGACTCAAAAACTATACTCTTTTGGATCAAGAGCGATGCTAAAAGATACAAAACCTTTGTCGCGCATAGAATAGGAGAAATTTTAGAACTGACAGATCCAAATTGCTGGCGATGGGTTCCGACAAAAGATAATGTAGCTGACGATGTAAGCCGATAAGATATAGATATAAACTTTTCTGACAACAGTAGGTGGTTTAAGGGGCCTGAGTTTTTGAAACTCGACGAACAGTACTGGCCAGCAGACATCACGGTTAATGTCAAGGAAACACATGTCGATGAACTTGAAGAGAAAAAGAACTTCTCTATTCTTGAAACCACAGTATGTAAAGAACCATTGATAGACATTAAACGATTCTCTAAATATAATAGACTGATTCGCGCTACAGCTTGGGTATATAGATTTGTTAGCAACTGTAAGTTCAGAACCGAAAAGAATACCCAAGAGCTAGGCGTTGAAGAAATCAATCAAGCAGAAATTTATTGGATTAAACAGTCCCAAAGCGAAAGTTTTTGTACTGAAATAAAATCTCTACAAAAAGGAATTTCACTTAAAAAGTCTAGTAAGATTTTTAAGCTCTCTCCATATTTAGATATAAATGGAATATTGAGAGTCAATTGTAGAATTATGAAAGCTCCAGACATGGACCAATTTGTTAAAAACCCATAATCCTGGATAGAACAAAATTTTCCTTTTTGTTGGCCACTCATTACCATTCCAAGTTTTTACATTCTGGAACCAATATGGCCATAAACGAAATGAGACAAAAATTTTGGTTAATAAATATAAAGCCATTAGTCAAGAAGGTAGGGTTCACTTGCAACATTTGCAGAAGAAATAGAGCGAAACCAATGTGCCAATTAATGGGACAGTTACCCGAGTCACGTCTGATACCATTTGTACAACCATTTACTCATACTGGGATAGACTATTTTGGCCCAATTATAATAACTGTAGGTAGACGAAATGAAAAAAGGTATGGTGTTATTTTTACATGCTTAACCACTAGGGCGCTGCATATCGAAGTAGCGAATAGTTTGACATCGGATTCTGCAATAGTGGCAATTAAAATATGTATGGCTCGAAGAGGATCACCCAAAGCTCTCTATTCAGACAACGGAACAAACTTACGTGGAGCAGACAAAGAACTAAAGGATGGAATCAAATATCTAGATCAAAACAAGATTAAATCGACATTAACTACACTTAAAATAGAATGGCATTTTAATCCGCCATGTGCGACACATATGGGAGGTTGCTGGGAGAGGTTAGTAAGATCGGTAAAGACAGCCTTAAAATTCACTTTGAAAGAGAGACGCCCTAAAGAGGAAACACTGCAAACGGTTATAGCAGAAGTTGAGAACATAGTTAACAACAGGCCACTGACTGATGTTAGTGTAGACGCAAAAGACCCAATTTGTCTTACACCAAATGATCTATTAATTTTTAAATATAATAGACCAATATTATTTGAGAGTGACGTAAAAGTATGTCTAAAAAAGCAGTGGCAGTTGGCACAACAAATGGCAAACCATTTCTGGAAGAGGTGGCTGAAGGAATATCTACCAACCTTGGTTAAAAGAGATAAATGGTTTGAAGATCGGGACGGTTTAAAATTTGAAGATGTAGTGCTGGAGGTAGATGAAAACTTACCAAGAAATAGATGGCCATTGGGGCGAGTAACGGCTTTGTATCCAGGTTCCGATGGGCGTGTTCGTGTGGTAGATGTTAAAACAACAGAAGGAGTTTTTAGAAGACCGATTGTAAAATTGTGCAAGTTAGAAGTTTCGTAGAATTGAATGTAGTTCCTACATTGGGGGGAAGAATGTTTGGACCTTATATTTATAGTTATCAAGTTACTTTATATTGTTAGTGACAAGCAGTCAGTTATAAATAAGATAAGTTTGTAAGTAAATTGAATATACAGTCCACAGCAAGGTTCACAGCTCTTTGGTATTTTAGTATAGTTCTTCGGCTCACACTGTTAAAGTAAGCAGCTCGTACACGCCCTATTCAAATCAATACCGTAAGCCGGAGACTAATTTTCGAACTAAGATAACATCGTGCGTGAATGTTAGCGATGCTAGATGCCCATTGTGTAAACATTCACATCAATTATACCAATGTGATAAGTTTAATAGTTTATCGTCCCATTTTCGCCTGAATGAAATTAAAAAAATGCATTTATGCATAAGTTGTTTACGGCAAGGCCACCATACTGTTGAATCTTGCACTTTTGGCGGCTTTAAAAAATGTGGAGCGAAGCATAATACCCTATTGCATGCTTCATACCACCAATCAAGTTTCAGTCGTAATAAAAACAATAATTTTAAAGATTGGTAACCATATTCAAAATTCTGGTGTTTCTGAGAATGATGTTCAAATTTCAAATAATGACCAGGCCCCAGAAATAATTGCACATACGTCTACAAGTTGCTGCCAAGCTCAAAAAACGCGTGTTCTATTGTCAACTGCCGTTATATATGTCTTGAATAAGGATGGCGAAAGACAATTGGTCGCTGCCTCCTGGATTCGGCCTCAGAATCGTCATTCGTAACTCACGAATTAATTAAAAAATTGAAAGTTGAAACGACCCCAATAAACATGCATGTTATTGGTATTGGCCAAACCATCACAAGGGTAACTGAAAAAACTTTACTTAAAATAATGTCGCGAGTTTCAGATTTTCAAACTTTCATAAATTGTTTGGTTATTAACAAGATTACTGATAAAATTCCCTTGCTACCTGTTAGTAGGGAGGGTCTCAAATTACCAAACCCGTCATATCTGGCAGACCCCGAGTTTCATATGCCTGGAGATATAGACATGCTGATCGGCGCTGAATTGTTTTATTCACTATTGTTGAAGGGAAGATTTAACCCCAAACATCTACCTGTTATTCAACTGACTCACTTTGGTTGGGTGATCTCAGGGCCCGTCTCTTTTAAAAATAGGCCTAGCGATGAATCAACATGTTTATTCGCTTCTCTTGAAACCCAGCAGCCTGACATAAAACGATTTTTTGAAATAGAAGAGGTACCAAAGGAAATAGATCTTAATAAATTTAATACATGCGAGGTTCATTTCAAAAACAATTATTCATTCGAGGACGGTAGATTCACCGTAGCATTACCTTTTAAACAAAATTCTAATTCATTGGGGCACTCTCGTGCAACAGCTCTCAAGGGATTTCATTGGCTAGGAAAGAGATTGGCCAACCAACCGGAATTACGTTCCGAATATGTCAAGTTTATGCATGATTATCTGAACTTAAATCACATGAGGCAAATTGAGCAATCTAATGAAATTGTTAGTCCGGTATATTATCTTCCTCACCATCCAGTTGTAAAGGCAGCCAGTGAAACATCACGCATTAGAGTCGTTTTCGACGGCAGTTGTCCTTCAGACAACGGCCGCTCCTTGAATGACGTATTAATGGTTGGCCCAAATATACAGTCAGATATTTTCTCCATAATAACTCGTTTTAGAATGCGCGCATTTGCCTTTACTGCCGACATAGAGAAAATGTATCGATAAATTCGTGTGCGACAAGCTGACCAACACTTGCAAAGAATATTTTGGCGAGATTCTCCTGACGATGATTTAAAATGTTTCGTTCTGAACACAGTTACTTATGGGTTGGGTCCATCTTGCTTCTTATCCACCCGCTGTATATAGGAAATAGCCAATCGTAACGAAAAAACGCACCTATTGGCTAGCCAAGCCATTAAACGAGACTTTTACGTCGATGATTTGCTTACTGGTGACGATTCCTTAGGGCAAGCAATTAGGTTAAAGGAGGACATTTCATTGTTATTGTCGTCATCAGGTTTTACATTTAGAAAATGGGTTGCGAACGATCCGCGGATATTAAATAAGGATAATGTAGAAAATCGGGATAATACTTCCAGTTTGGAGAATCATCAAACTCAAAAACATTAGGTCTTTATTGGAACGCCAATGAGGATGTTTCAACGTTCAAAATTGCAATTAGAGATAAAGGGCCTATTACAAAACGTCATGTATTATCGACTGTGGCTCAAATATTGGCAAAAATTATTATCCAAAATTTATGGAAATTAAAAATTGACTGGGACGAACGCATTCTCCGCGTCTAGAAGGTGATTGGGTACAGTTCAGCGAAAAAATCTGTCTTAAATGATTTGCGTAGACATGTGAAGTGCAAGGACGCGATTAACATCCAACTACATGGGGGTTTTGCGATGCCTCTGTCTCCGTCTATGGCTGTGTTATTTACGTGCGTTCTACCGATACCTCGGAGACCAACACAGTCCGGTTATTATGTTCAAAATCAAGAGTGGCACCACTAAAAACAATAACAACACCACGATTAGAGTTATCAGGCGCCTTATTGTTAGCACATCTAATGAAAAAGGTAATCGAATCATTACCACTAGAGGCCGATCACGTTTTCTACTGGTGCGACTCGACAATTGTTTTAGCCTGGCTTCGCCATGAACCAGGAAATTTAAGCGTATTCGTTGGGCATCGAGTAGCCGAAATTCAAAGAGCCAGCTCAATAAATGATTGGCGCCACGTACCTGGAAACGTCAATCCCGCAGATATAATTTCGAGAGGACAACAAACTGATATTCTATTGAATAACAATAATTGGTTTAATGGTCCAGAGTGGTTGACAAAAAATGTCGATGAATTGCCATCTCAACAAATAGCTAGTTTGCCTGTAGACGTTCCTGAAAAACGTAAGGTTATTAAATCGCTTGTACTCAGAAACAATGAGTTTTCCACCAAAATATTGCAAAAATATTCTACGTAGAGCCAATTACGCAGAGTAATTGCTTACGCATTCAGATTTTACGAAAACGCTAAAACTACTCGATGCGAAAGGAGCATCGGTCCATTGAGCTCTGACGAACTCGACCGAGCAACAAGGTCACTTGTAGAACTTGTTCAGGATACAGAATTTCACGATGAAATTAAATCATTAATAACAATAAATTTACATATGAGGAGCTCTATACAATCATGGTGCAGGTGGAATCTTGTTTGAATTCGCGATCCCTCACCCATATATCCAGTGATCCCAATGATTTGACCCCATTAACTCCAGCCCATTTCCTCATTGGTGATTCACTGAAGGCGCCACCACAAAGAGTCGTAACGGAGCTGCCCACAAACCGACTTCCTCGCTTCCAGAGGGTTCAGCAGGTGAGCCAGCAGTTTTGGAAACGCTGGTCCCAGGAATACTTTAATAGTTTACAACAACGAAAGAAGTGGAAAAGGAACTCTCACTGCGACATCCAAGTGGGAGATTTAGTGTTGATCCGCGAGTCCAATCTCGCTCAGTGTCAGTGGACTCTAGCTCGAGTTGTCGAGCTGCACACCGGCAGTGATGAAGTGTCTCGAGTTGCTACACTGCGGACCACGAACGGTATTTTTCGACGTGCAGTGAACAGGCTTGCTATTTTACCCTGCAGCGAGCGTTAATGTTTAGCGATGTATTTTGAATTTTTTTGACTCTCATTCGATAAATGCTATCATTTAAGTTTTTGTCTACTGTTTTTATATTGTTCACATTGAGTGTTATTTTATGTTTTTTTATATATTAATGTTAAGATTAATATCACCATTATTTGAAGTTGTTACTTCAAGGCGGCCGGCATGGTTAACATTATAAACATTTCCCTCGACTTTTTAAATCACGCAGTGCGCCACCGTTGACAGCTCAGATGTCAACTGTCTTGGACATTGGTTGTGCGCAAGCCCGACGACCGCGATAAAGAAGGAAGGAGAATGAAGACGGTCAATCCTTCCATTCGTTTTGCAATCATCGATTCGAGTGCCTCGTTCAGCACGCCGCTCCGTCTTGTATATTTATTTATTCTTTAGTTATAAGTTATTGTAATTAGTGTAAATAGTTAATACATATTCTACAGAAATCCACATTGCTTTAATTCGATACAGTCCACTAAATCGATCGAGAACCAGCCAAGAAAATCAATTCGACGGCACCATGGTTAACATTATAAACATTTCCCGCGACTTTAAATCACGCAGTGCGCCACCCTTGACAGCTCAGATGTCAACTGTCTTGGACATTGGTTGTGCGCAAGCCCGACGACCGCGATGAAGAAGGAAGGAGAATGAAGACGGTCAATCCTTCCATTCTTCATCGCGGTCGTCGGGCTTGCGCACAACCAATGTCCAAGACAGTTGACATCTGAGCTGTCAACGGTGGCGCACTGCGTGATTTAAAAAGTCGCGGGAAATGTTTATGATGTTAACCAATTAATGAACACAGTTTTAAGCCGTAGAGTGGTGTCAACATCTATAAATTGCCGTACACACACTCTTAAGATCATCCAAAATTTAGTTGTCTTAGAAGTAATACGTGCTTGAGTCTGCTCTTGAGTATGTAAGTGTTTAGTAGTGTGTTTAAAATGGCTACATTAAGTGATGTCTGCTACAGGAAAATTAAAGACAACTTCTGCTATGGTTTATTTGGAGACTTTCAATTAATTATCGATAAGAGTACTGGTTATTTCAATGCAAGAAAATTGTGTAAAAGTGGTGAGAAAAGATTGAGACATAGGTTGGAAAATAATAATAATAATAATAATAATAATAATAAATTTATTGTTCAATCGATATAGAAAACATGATCAAAGGTGTGGTGTTTTCCAACAATAATTTAAACTTAAATATAAAATCCAGACAATAACTAAACTAAATGTAAACCCAGTCAACTCTAATAAAACTTGATATTAACACGATTGCGAATATAGAGATGTCTCTCAGAACTCAATGGCTAGCAAAAACAAAACAAAAACAGCAGGGGTTTTACTCATTCAATAGAAATGCTCTTATTAACATTGCATTCTTTAAAAAGTTATACAAAACTTTAACGTGCTTCCCGTCCAACTCCCTTAATACCAAGTGTATGTCTCGATCCAGGTGGCGACTCTCAAGGTATTTTCTAATTGGCCGGTACATGGGGCATTCAAAAATTATGTTTTAGATCTTCATTTTCATTTAAATTACAAATAGTGCATTTTTCTTCTAGGTTGTTTTATCGGTATTTGATAGTCCCGCAAATCAGAACCACCTCCCTGCTTCCCGCCGTACGGAGTTGGAGCATAAACCTTTGTAAATACAAAGGGAGTAATACCAATCCAGTGCTGTCTCCCAACAGGAATTTGTACTGGGGGTAGTTAACAGAAAGCAAGGCGCAGTTCTCGTCCAATGTTCGGCTATGATTTGTATAAATGCCAAGTATAGATGTTATGTCATTCTCGCACAAATTATCTAAGATATCCGTGTTTTCCACTCCAATCTCCGCTAGTGTACCCTTCAGCTGACTAAACCAACTAAGATCAATTATATTTGTGGCAGAGGAATCCAAATATTTCAGCTGTTTCAAAGCAACCGCAGGGCACCTGTCCCTCTGCGTGCTACTCAGCTTTAAGAGTAGATGTAGCGCCGCTCCCAGCACATAATATCCCAGCCTGGGTAGGCTAAATTCAAGATGTAGTATGTAATCGGGCGTGTTCCTAGGCAGACAATTTGGACCTTTTAAGAATCTGCTCTGTATAACCTCCATATTCTCAATGTATCTGAGTCCCCAAATACCAGCTGCATAACTCAAAGCCGGCACTACAACTGAGGTGAACAACTTAAGACTTGTCCACCCGGCATTACATACCCCTGTAAGCGTGTGCCTAACGGCTTCCAGACTGATGTTTGCCTCACTCACTCTCGCTTTACATGCTTCATGGTATATACCATTAAATGTGAAAGGCATCCCCAGATAGGTATACTCGTTCACAATATCCAGGGTTTGCCTATCATAGTAAAATTTATGTCTAGCAACTGCATGACCTTTCCTAAAAATTACAATCTTTGTTTTGGTTATGTTCAGTTCCAGTCCAGACATTATTATTAGTTAATGGGTGAGTTAACCAAGATAACGAGGTCATCTGCGTACATTAACATAGTTATCTGCACACAGTTGTTTAACGGTAAGCCATTGGCATTTATTTCTTCGAAGAAGGACCGCATATCTGCAGTGAACAGAGAAAACAGCAGCGTGATCAAACTATCTCCCTGTAGTATGCCCCTCATTATAGGTACATACTCAATCTGCTTTTCTGCTTTATCGACAATTATAACTGCTTTGTCGTACATGTCTCGTATCAGTCGTATGAGCTTTGCGCTCACTCCTGTCCTGTACAATTTCAACCACAGAACCGTTCTCTCAATACTATCAAAAGCGTTCTTATAATCCACAAAAATAGCATATGCTTTTCTACCCCATAATCTAATATTGGAACTAATTACAGCGTTCAAGGTTGGAAAATAAGAAAACTAAAGAGTTGATTGTCTATTACAACAGCTACCTGTTAGACAGCTGTCTGTGCTGTCAGACAGATGCCTGTTCGAACAGACAGCTGTCTAACAGTTGTCTGTCCTGTCAGGTAGCTGTTTGTCCTGTCAGGCAGTTGTTTGTCCTGCTAGACAGCTGTTTGTTGTTCGTTGCAGCTAATTAGATTAATATGTAGCTATCGAATCCTTTTCTATATCTCCCTCTGTGTGCACCGTTTTCTTTTACAATCACCAACACACCATACTTATTGTCTTTCCAACACTCGCCACATATATTTTTAAATTGTTTAAAGTCCATATCTGTCGTTACATAGTCGTCGTAGATGTGTTTTACATTGGTTTTGTCTTGTTTGAAGAGAATTAAAACATTAGCGTTATCACGTATTAGATGTTTCGGTATTCGAGTATATGTCTGACAGAGGTAGAATGAATCAATATTATTATGTCTTCCCATACTAAAGTATGCACTTATTTTATCTTGTTTGTCACAAGCTACATCATCAAATATAAACACAGAGTTATCCAAGGCATCTGCTGGATCTAATATTTCATCGTTTTCGTCGCTATATGGATAGAAACAACATCTTTTGTAGTATCCAACACTTTATCTAACATCTTGTAGTTGGGTTGGTACAAAGACTTTGAATATACATACACGTTATCAAACTTTAAACCGTTCGGTTCGTACAAAGACTTTGAATATACATACACCTTATCAAACTTTAAACCGTTCGGTTCAAACAATACACTTAGCATAACGTTTGTTTTGGCACACCCGCTCGGACCACATAAGATACATCTAACTGTGTTTGGGAAGAGAGGACCATGCCTTCGTTGTTGTTCTGATGATGTACCAACAACATCCTCTATAGGTAAGACAGAAGCGTGTTTGGTGGCACGCAGCTTGACTTAAACTAAACTATATTTTTCGGTATATATATATATATATATATATATATATATATATATATATATATATATATATATATATATATATATATATATATATATAGATGCAAATGAGTCGTACAGTCAGTAACAATGTTGGTGTCACAGGGTAAAGGTCTTGTAAACACAGCTATTAGTAAGCTACCTGTTGAGTTACACATACCTAGTTATCAGTTATCTGGTCCGGGCACTCAACTTAACGAACGTCTTGGTAGAGGCGATCAAGGTATAAATCATTTAGATCGTGCTTGTCGAGACCATGACATCGCTTACTCTCAATCAAAAGAGTTAAGTGATAGGCATCTAGCCGAGGAAGTGTTGTAAAACCGAGCGTGGGAGAGAGCCAAGTCAAAGGATGCAAGTTTTCGTGAAAAGTTAGCCGCTTGGAGCGTTACAAACACCATGAAAGTTAAAAGAAAGCTTGGTATGGGTCTTGATGTAATCAACTCAAAACCGAAGAAGAAAGTTCCCTTTAAAAACATTCTTAGTCTGAGTGGAGAAGTTATAAAAGACAGAAAATTTATTCCATCCGAGAATTCTGTGTTTGATATCGCTCATGCAATTGTTAATCAGATTGGTGGGCGTGAGAATGTGCTGAAACCTGGAGTTATTCCAACACCTAAAAGCGGAGGCTTCCTTCCACTGTTACCTCTTATATTTGGTGGTCTATCAGCTCTTGGTGCTCTGGGTGGGGGTGCTGCTGGTATTGCAAAGGCGGTTAACGACGCTAAAGCAGCCAAGCACAAACTGGAGGAAGAAGAACGTCACAACAAAACAATGGAAGCTATCGCAATGGGTAAGAGAGGTAGCGGTTTGAAATGAAAACCAAAAGGCAAGAGACTCTGCAAAGGTCTGTATCTGAAGAAACAACAAAAATCGAAACTGACCCCGGATATGGGTTCTAGGGGTCCTAGTTCGCGCTAATTTGCAAACAATCTTTCAAAATTCAAAAGTCGGGATCTCCCCAATGGTGAATTTTTTCTACGAAAATTCACTAAAAAACCGCTGGCCCTGGTACTTTTTTCCCTACTTAGGGAGCATGTATCCATATAGGGCATCTAATCGCTTGCCATTCCTTTACTGTAGAGTTCAGACCTCATAGACCTTATATCAAAATGGCCGTAATCGCCAGGACAATTCATATAGATAATTATATACAGTGTGAAACACACTTATAGAATAAAATTCATTATTCAGCAAAAAATGGTTTTTCTGGAAAACGCTGAGACACGTGAAGTTTAACTTGTCGAACATTATCGTATAATCATAGTTAAAAAAATGAAACTCCCACCATTTTCCCCCACCACTTTATCCAATTTTTTTTTTAAATAGCAACCCTACATTTTTTATTACAGTTCGATGGATCACATTTTTCTGAATGCGGGGACACCCCATATGTATGGCCTAATATGACAGTTTTCAATATAGGGTAGAAATTTAATACCGGAATATTAAAACTAAACAGTTTACACTGAAATTCAAATTTCGAAAATAAACTTAATAAAAACGTCCCTTTCTTATAATAAATGTTCAAAATCTTCTCCATTCACTTGCACACAACGAAATAATCTGCTCTGAAATTCTTCCCTGACTCTGTTCAACACGTCAGGCGTTACGTTCCCAATTTCTGTTATTATTTTCATTTTCACATAATCTAAATCAGCAGGTTGCGTTTTATACACTCTGTTTTTAAGGTATCCCCATAAAAAGAAATCAAAAAGTGTAATATCTGGTGATCTAGCGGGCCATTCTACGAAACCTCTTCGTCCAATCTATCTTTGTGGAAAGTCTTCGTATAAATACTCCCTTACTTGAAGAACAAAGTGGGGCACCGTCTTGTTGAAACAATATCCTTTCATAGGGAATATTAGGTTCCATTACATTTGGATACCATTCTGCTAACATTGGGACAACCTGTTCTCTTAGCATTTCTAAATATATTGGACCGTTTAGATTTTCTATAAAAATAAGTCCAACTACATGATAACCAATGATACCCGCCCAAACGTTCAACTTATGAGGACGCGGAGTGTGTGTTGTCGCATCCAGTGGGGGTTTTCGGCAGCCCAGTATCTGCAATTTTGCCTGTTTACATCGCCATTCAAAATAAATATTGCTTCATCGGAAAACAGAACGTCAGCAGAAGAAATAACATTTCTATGTAACATGTCCAGCAGTTGTTCACAAAATTACAGTCTTCTATCAGAATCACCGTCAATCAACTCTTGAACGTGTTGTAGTTTATAGGGATGTATTTTTTCGGTTTTGAGACGGCTTAAAACTGTTGATTGACTAACATCATTTTCACGTGCAACTTGACGGGTAGAAGTTGTTGGCTCTTCTTGAAAAACCAATAAAATATTGAGTTTTACATCTTCTTCAACAAACCTGGGTCTCCTAGGCAGTGGTTTAACGTGTCCATAATCACGAAACTGTGAATATATTTTAAGACACAGTTCCCTGGATTAGTGGGGGCAAATCTGGATGTTTTTCGTTAAATAGATTAACAACTTGTACCTGTGTTCTACACATATCGCCATACCCAATCATCATTAATATTTCTGTTCGCAGAGTTTCAGTTAAGTATCGCATTATTAGACCAAAAAATAATTGAAATTATCGGAACAAAATTACGGCTAATTTATTGAGACTGTGAATTCAACACAATACACCACAAAATAAATCAACTGTTAAATTTCACCTTTCACATTGCAAAAATTTGTAGTTAATAAGAAACGATTAATGAAAGCAAGTACGTTTTAGATAAAAGACAAGTTAAGAAATTTAAGATAATGGTCAGTGAATAATTCCAGAGCAGATTATTTCGTTGTGTGCAAGTTAATGGAGAACATTTCGAAGATTTATTATAAGAAAGGGGCGTTTTTATTAAGTTTATTTTCGAAATTTGAATTTCAGGGTAAACTGTTTAGTTTTAATATTCCGGTATGACATTTCCACCCTGTTTTGAAAACTGTAATATTAGACCATGCATATACTTCGCAATCAGAAAAATGTGATCCATCGAATTGTGATGAAAAAATGTAGGGTTGCTATTTAAAAAATTGATAACGTGGTGGGGGTAAAATGGTGGAAGTTCCACTCTGTTCACACTGTATATAGGGTGTTCCATTTCCCAACTGGTAAGTTTGATTCGCCACAAGTCTCTCGGACTACCTGTATCATAGTAATATTTTAAAAACATAGCGTGTGTAGCTACCTACCATTTCCAAAAAAAGTTTTTCAAAATTCGTTACCCCATCTTGGTTGTAAAATAAAAATATATCGACATACACCAACTTACATTGCTACAACTATTTTTAATATAGTTAGATGTATTATGCATGAGACATTAAATTAGAAGAGTTTCTTAAAAATAGGCATCTTTATGTGCTTTTTTATTTCCACAGCAGCAAAGACAAAAGTCAACTTTCCGCTTGTCTTTACAAAAATGTAATGGTTCTATGCGGTTTACTGTCAGCCTGTGTTGAGTATCAATAATCTTCAAATGTAGCTTATGAATGGTACAACCCGACACGTGATTTGCTACTTAACGTGAAAGAAAAATCATGTTTCTAGACAAAAGCTGAAATGTATAAATTAGCTTCTACACATTATAACGTAGTCTACATCAGTCAGACTTCCAGAAGTTTTGAACATATTTCTACACTTATAAATAACCAGGCTGACATGTCTACATTTGCAAAACATTATATCAATACTAAACATAGGCCCACAGTCAATAACCGCATAGAGCTAGTACATTTTTTAATGACAAGCGCAAACAACTTCTTTAATGTTTTGAAAATAAAAAAGCACATACACGACATCATATGCCTTCCTTTAAATGAGATGATTGATGACTGAATTTCTTGATCAAAATACTACAACGTCGCAACAGATTTTAATTCACAGTTGTCATGAATGTATATAAGTAAATTGAATTTTCCCCTGTCTGCCTGACAATCCGAAAAGCGGCGAAACTGGTTAAAAAGAAAAAATAAGCAATTGTGAAACCAGAGAAAAAAATCTCTATGTCTGTATTTATTAAACAAAAAGACAATACATGGGGCGTATAAAACCTAACCCAAACTAAAGCAAAATAAATTTTAACGAAATTTGACTTCTAACATCCACAACCAGCTCTTGCAAAACGGGGTTATAAAAATAATATAATATAACTGTGTCAAATTAAGTCATATTTATAGGGGATTGCTACAATGACTAAAGCAATGCACAATTAATAGGATTTTTAACGGCTACCATATATTGGCCTGGTTAAAAAAGCAAAATAGCAATATTAAGTATTTTTGTTCTGTAGAAAATGTATTATTTTGTAATAAATATAAGTTGTAAGGAAAGGCTTGGCCTGGAAAGTAATTGTGAATGGGTAGAAAATTATCGTAAAAAAGACAGTGACTGAATTATTCGATGGAAGGAGGAATGTAAAAAAATAATCCCATCTGAAGCGTCAAAATTGTATGCCTGTCTAGTTTGTAAATTATGTCCGCTATTTTCACATCAATCCTTTTAAAATTAAGTTTTACATATTCAGCACAAATCTTGCTAGACTTATTGTAATAGAAATTATGTACAATTTTAAACAATAAATATATAGTATAATATAGTATGGTATGGTATGGTATAGTATAGTATAGTATAGTATAGTATAGTATAGTATAGTATAGTATAGTATAGTATAGTATAGTATAGTATAGTATAGTATAGTATAGTATAGTATAGTATAGTATAGTATAGTATAGTATAGTATAGTATAGTATAGTATAGTATAGTATAGTATAGTATAGTATAGTATAGTATAGTGTCGTTTAGTATAATATAGTCCAGTATAGTATAGTACAGTATAGCAGTAACATGGTTAACGGCCTAAAAATATTTAGTGCAACGTTTATTATATAAAATAATCCCATCTGAAGCGTCAAAATTTGAAGTCTGTTAAGTTTGTACATTACGTCCGTTATTTTCAGATCAATCCTTTTTAAATTAAATCTTACATATTCAGCAAAAGTCTTGCTAGACTTATTGGAATAGACATTATGTACAATTTTAGACAATAAACATATAGTATAGTATAGGATAGTATCGTATAGCATGGAGTAGTAGAGTATAGTACAGTATATTATAGTATAGTATATTATAGTAGATTACAGTATAGTATAGTATAGTATAGTATAGTATAGTATAGTATAGTATAGTATAGTGTAGTATAGTAGTTTAGAGTCGTTCTAAGAAATATCAGCGTGATCTAACACATAACTTAACCTCGTTGAGAAAAAATTACCTTGGCCGGATTACATAAGCTTACTGAGTAAGGCAACACGGTTAACACCTTTAAAATATGTAGTGCAACGTTTAGCATATTGTATATCAAAAAATATTAACCATGTATAAAATAAGATGATAAATAAACACATTTTGAATAAACTAGATAATATGTATACCAATTACCTACTAAATCAATATAGGTAAACGAAGATGCAACCACTTCAAATAAAAAATTGTTTGAGTCTTAGACGCAACGGAACTAAATTTTATTTTAGCCATTTTATAATTACACAAAGTTTCACTAGTGATACAAACATAATTCAGTATTGTTTGGACAGGTTTGGCAAAGTAAATTATACAACTATTACTGATTGTATTGACCACAACAATAGAACACTACTGGTGTGGTTTTAAGTTTAATTTCAAACTTTCTACGTGTTCTCGTTTGGTAGACAATAGATCTATGCTTATGCAAATAAATCAACAGAATAGTTTATATATGACACGTTTTGTAATGCAACACCCAATGTAAACAGAATTGTTGTGGTAATTTATCGATTCTTTACTAAATCACGATGCATATTCCTGAAACCCATCCTGATTTCATGAAATTCTTCAATTCTTCTACCACACCATGAATGCTATTTTACATGACAGGGTAAACTCGATACAGTGACCTCATTATAACTTTGCAACTTGTCAAAACCTTGTCATCTTTATCAAACAGATTATTCAATAAACACAAGCAAATGAACATTACAAAGTTCTCGCGGGTATAAACGGATTCCCAACCAACAGAGCATAAAACAGAATATCTATCGCATTGCCAGAACACACATTGCTTCTAAAGCGAACATATATTGACATAAAAATCTAAAAATTGTCAACAGTAATGTACGTTTATGTACTCTACCAAATAATGCTAAATGCGAGTAACTTTACATAACAAAGTTCAAAGCCACAGCTAATAATATGTCTACATGTAAGCACACGCAAGGAGTAAAGCGTGAGTTGAAAGACAAGTTTAATTGGTTGGGAAGTTGGGAATATGAGACTCTATTATCCTGTGGGTCCTGTCTAAAGTTGTATTGTGGGGGTGGAGCCACCCACCTGTTGCCCAGGGCATCGGAACGGCCTTGCGCTTGGCCGCCCGTTGAAGCGTAAAACGTTTCACTGCACCTAAAGCAATACCTCAGTTTGCTGGCAATGTAGCAGATATACTACTTGAATTATTTAGGCGATCGGCTCTAGGAAAATACCTAGATGTTAATAGATTATTTTTTACATAGTAGCATTTCCCAAATTTGTTGTAAAATATTTTCTGATATGTAATAATTAGAAATAATCCGTAATTTGACCATTTAAAAGTAATTCCTAATTATTTGAGAACAGACTATAATGCGTTGTGAAAACAACATAGTTAGATTTGAGTCCATTTGTCTAATCGAAAATTTGTTATATGTATTTGTTTCCCATGCGCTCGTTGCTATATATAATTATAAATAATCCGTAATTTTACAATATTAAATTGATTGTTAATCATCTGAGAACCGATTATTATGCGTTGTGAAAAACAACATAGGTAAATTTGAGTAAGTTTGTCTAATCGAATATTTGTTCCCCATTCGTTCGTTGCAATGTACCAGAAGTAATATAAAATTTGTGTTTATTTCTTAGTTATTATTTTGGACCAGGACCTCTACCTTCTTACTATTATTTGTTATTACTATCATACACACATCCATAGTACAGTGAAATAAATGTGGCTGCTACACGAACTATCCAGGTCCGAATCCCAGTGGTGGCAGTTTCTGTCACTGTGTGTTGGGCGTGTGACCGTTATTTTTTCTATGACCCCCCGCAAGAAGCTGCTTAAAGCTTCTGGATGGGAGGCTGTCATTTAGTTCATATTATCTTTATTAGACACTATAAATGTAAATTTAATATTACATGTAAACATTTGTAAATTATAACACGCTAGAAAAACAAATACGAAAAAATATATATTTTTATCTTTTTAAATGTACATGCATTCTCACAATATCACCTATATGATTTAATTTTTAATAAAGACAATACATTAAAGCAAATGCATAGGCCCAATTTAAAACAAATATTTATACAATCATTTTTCACCCCCCTACCCTGCTTTTTAGTGAATTTTTATATTAAAAAATTCACTACTAGAGAGGTATCGATGGTGTGACTTTGCAAATTTTTTTTCAAATGAGCGCTAACTAGGACTCCTAGAACCCATATCCGGGGTCAATTTTTATTATTATATGTATATGTATGTATATATATATATATATATATATATATATATATATATATATATATATATATATATATATGTATGTATGTATGTATGTATGTATATATATATATATATATATATATATATATATATATATATATATATATATATATATATATATATATATATATATATATATATATATATATATATATATATATATATATCCAACCGATAACTCAAAAAGTAATTCACCGATTTTTATGAAACTGGGCAAGTGCCTTTCTTTTATTAATAGCTTGGATGAGTTCGTTAGCCAAGAAAACCGGACAAGGTTTTCCGGAAAATTTATGAGTTTTCTTTCTAAACAAATTTTTATTTCCGAAAATTACAAAGCTATTTTGATGAAATTTAGTGGATATGTTGCCTTGGGCCCTTACTACACACCAAAATTCAACTTTCTAGGATTATAGAAAATTGAGTTATTCAAATTTGAAGCATTTAATGAAAATTTGCTACCATAACGAACTTCCTGCGTCTCGAACTTTTTCCTTTTTACCTGTTAGAGCAATAACTATTATAATGTACAATATATATCTAATTGGTTGTAAGTAGATTCGACTAGCCATAAAAAATAAGAGATAAGTTATATCATGTTCACACACATCTTTATTTACGAGGCGGGTTTTTTAAGCGAGTGACATTTGGCAGCTCCGGTTGACGGTCGGCGCATGCTAGCTAACTACCTTCCTCTATTGCCTGGCCAGAGAGGCTATTGGCAAAGCTTTTGCTTGCGCTGACGTTTGTTCATGTTTGTTTAAAATGCATCATTGATTGAAAATCCAAGAAATTGTGAAATCGGCGCTGCCATTTCTTTTCTAAGTGCAAAGGACGTGAAAGTAGCTAAAACTCATCCGCAGATTAGTTAAGTGTATGTAGAAAACACTATAACCGCCGGAATGGTAAGGAATTCGGTTAGAGGATTTAAAGATGGTGCAAGATGAGGAACGAAGTGAGTGATTTGTGGATTTTTTGTCTCAGGGCAACCCAGTCAATGTTGACAGTTCTTGCGAGACATTAAATAAACTGCGACATACTATCCAGAACAACAAGCGTGGCACGTTCAATAAAGGAATCATTTTGCTTTCCAATAATGGCTGGATATAAGTTGATCATCCTCCGTATAGCCCCGACATACGCACAGTCAGTTTAATTTGTTCATGTACTTAAAGAAGCACCGGTCAGCGCTACGGCGATGTCAAAACGGCCGTGCTGAGAGTATTAGCAAATCAGGCGGCAAGTTTTTACGAGGATGAAATTCGGAAGCCGGTCGTACGATAGGACAAGTTCCTTAATAGAGGTGGCAATTATGTTTAATTACGGTTTCATGAAAGAATAATTTTGTTAAACAGTTGTACTTGTTTTTTCTTATAGCAAAACTGTACTACTTAAAGAAGCACGCCTCGTACTTTCCTCTTGTGTTCTTAAATTGTATCACATCCCATGTATTACTACCATGCATCATTTGTTTTTCTACTGAAACCTAGGGTATGCCATTAAGGATGATTATTTTAAATGGCACACGTTAGGAACTTGTTTTAGGATAACTAGTAGAATTAAGATTGGCACAGCCTTAGTTTCTTTAATTTTAAAATGGAAGCAAAGAAAAAATGTTTATCTCCTAAATAACAGGAGGTATGTGGTGTATTTTTTAAGCAGACTATGTGGTAACCTGTAAATTTACTTTCTTAAATAAACGTTGATACTTTAAATTAATGCTAATTGTATTTTATCTGTTTAAACAAAAAATAATGTAACGGCAAATAACGAAAAAAAAAACACTTTTAAACATAGCCTTTTATAAACAGTATCACGTTTCCTTAAAAGAGTATGACACTTTGTCTTCAGGCACAAGTCACAAATACAAATTTGATAAATATGCTGCTTTACCAATTTTACATATTGAGTATAACGTTATAATTTAACTGGAGTATATAAAACCAATTATATATTTCTGCTACGTAAATAAAAAGTTTGTCACAGGTAAATGCAAAAAGAAGTATTTACGTGTAAAGTATTATAAACACAAAGTTGGCAGCCTAACTAAATATTGTTTCCTATGAAAAAATGTGTAACTCACATTGTTTCAGAACTAAGTTGCCACGTTGGTACACAATATTCATTTTCTTTTGTGTATGTTCTGGCCTCGAGGTTGTGTAATGTTTCGTAAATGGAGATGGGGCGCCACACATTTTTTATAGCACACAGCTGTTGATCTTTTTGAAGACAACGAAATGTGAAAATGTATTCAAATTAGTTACTCCCTAAACTCCACAATTTAATGAAAACACGACAGACAATTTATTGATTTTAATAGTAATGTAGAAATATATAGACATATATGGATGAGAAATAGGTAAATGTAAATATAATTATAATTTATGTGAGTGAAATTAAAAATAAAAATAATTGGTAATATAGCTATTTAAAGAGATTTACGTTATAATTAAATTTGGAACTACCTATTCGTGTCAATTTAAATTTCCCCTCGCATGGTATACCTTGCTTCGGTTAACAGATGTGTTACAAGTTTATGTCGCCCAGTGTACACGAGTGAGCTACAACTTACGTCGTGCAGTGTACACTAGAGCAAATGAGTTTCTGTACTTTGAACTATCATCTGAAATTCTAATGTTCGTTAGAACTACACTGACAAATGACGGTTCATCATAACCTAAATACTCAAGTAATAGTAGACGCTAGTTAATAGTTAACTGTTTTAGTTTGTGAATACGAAAAGGGAGGGATCTTATTACTTTAAATAAAACAAAATACGTACAAAAGGTTTACAACAAATTAAAAGAAGCTATTGAAATCGGAACACATTAAATTGGTGAGTAATATTGCTTATTATATTTAGTTAAAGGAAATAATTAAGGTGTTCTCTAATGCTGTGTGATTGGTTTTGATTTTAGAATATTCCGTAACTTTGGATCTTCTACTACTGCTTTATTCTTTACTCAAGCTCGAGATGGATAAAAATAATAAGTAAGGGTGCTGGACTTACTAGAAATTCAATACTCATTTGCCATGCTTTTGACCTCTAGACTGTGATTTGAGGAGGTACTTCTGCTGCTATGAGACCAGTTGTAACCATTTTAATTAACAGATATAAGCAAGATATATAATAAGAAAACCCTATTTAAAATATAACATATTCCTGTATTTATGCAATTATTTACTTTTAGGACATGTACTGGAGATGACAGTGTTCCTGATATTATTAAAGCTACACCACAAAGAAACAACAGCAGGACAGAAGAAAAATTTTGCTTAACTGTGGAGCCACACAGTTTTTTCTTTAATGAAAGAAAGAAGTTACGCAGCAACGATCGTCAACCTGTGCAATAAAGTGATGTGTAGTGCAAAGTATAGGCTCACATGCTAGTGATCAATGTGCTGTTACTGTATGTTGCGGTTATTACATTGGCTTAAGAAACATGTATGACTTTCATTGTTACTCTTCACAAAATTCACACGTGACAAGGTGGACTTATTCAGCCAGGGAATATTCATTTTAATAACGTCAAAAATTAATTCAAGTGAAAACTACATAAAATTAATATATAAATTAAGCTTATTAAATCTGTTAATTCTCTTTGGGTAAAAAACCCTTTCGTCTAATACTTTAAAAAGCATCTAACAAAAACTAGACAACATGTTTCTTTAAAAACAGTCATTTTCTCATTCGGCGTAATTTAGAGTATCCTTTTTTTATAATGAAGGTCATATTTATGTTATAAATAACTACTGTAACTTATGTTACTTTATAACATTATAATAATAATAACACTCTTATATTTGATTAGTTATAATAATAAGTGATAAAATGTACTGCAGAAGGTCAAAAAGAAATTCATCTCATTACAGTTGGCAATAGCAGCAACACTAGAATGCAAATGTTTGAAATCTGACAAAAAAGTGGCTGAGTTTATTTTCACGTCTATAAATAAAGTTTTAAATAAGCACAATGCACTACCTCGTTCATATCTACGTTGCCAAAATCTTGGCTTGCTGAGTTCAGTTGTAATAGTGAACTCTTATACGTAGTTCTTGTGCTATAATTATAAAGCCAAATTTATCCATTTGGAATATTTTTAGAATAAGTTCTACAACATATTAAAATATTACTCACCAACTTCCTTGAACAATATAGTACGTGCTTGCCAAGCTAAATCGCACATACGTCACAAACACCGTAACTTAGGTCTTAAAACTGAAGATGGTTTATTGTACATTTTCAACATAGATTAGATAATCTGTGAAATCATGATTACTTTTTGTATTAAAGTTTGCTAGTTTTACAAGGTAAGTGCTAAAATATTCCAGCCTGACATAGATCCAGGGTATACCAGCCTGTCAAATTTTGGTCAGACATAGGTTCAACTCTTATTATCCTTGGAAAAAACAAAAATGGATGTTTTGTCAATTAGTTTTCTTATAACTGACACTTGCTCATCACGATGTCAGAAGACACAAAAATTGAGTACAGAGTTGTTACTAAATGTCTTAAGTTCCCGATAAGGTCTTCCACCTCAAACCAAAATTCTGCGTCTTATTCTTTAGTAAAAAATTAGTCAAAACGGTTTCGAATGGGGTATAAATCCTTGGAAGATGACGCAAGAACAGGAAGGACGGTGATAGTGGTGACGGCTAACCAGATTGCGCTTGTTGATGATCTCGTTTTAAGCGATCGACGCTAGAAAGTGAAAGAATTATCAAAAAATGTCGGGATTTTGAGATACAAGCACTCGTCGAATCCTCCAAGAACATCTAGGCACGAATAAAGTTAAAGCATTGGCTGAAAATGATACGATAATAATAATATAGTTCGCTATTTACCTATTACTTGTTGTACTATTTAAAACATATATTCAACGTTACAGATTTTTCGCGTTTTAGAATTTTGGGCCAGTATTTTTTATGTAGGTACATACGTTACTGATTATTTTTAATTTGACAACCAGTAGCCCATTAAAAATAATGGTTTTTTTTCAATTTATTTTAATCAAGTCATTTTCAAATAAAACATTACAGATAATCTCTTCTTAGCTTTCCCTTTACAAATTTTTAACCACCGATGCAAGGAGTGTTATGCGTGTTTGACGCGTAACTTAATATGCGTGTTTGACTGTGTCCTCGTATAGCTCGTCACAGGTATATCCGATTTTATTCGGGCCATGGACTTTTTAAAGCTTATAACTGAGAGAAAGTTTTAAGCACTTTTTGATCACAATCCGTTTATCACTTGTACAATTTATTCATAACATAATTTTCCTGTTGTCGGGGTTTTTTATAACATGCAATTACGTTAAAAGTATTTTATTGATTTTAACAGGTGGAAAAAATAAATTTGATATAATATTATTGTTTGCATTATAAGTGAAAATTAAGTTAGTTAAAGCTGAACGGCTCTATTAACTTATTTTGTATGGGCACTAAAACCTTTGAGGCTGCCACACAAAATAAAAATAAAAACAAAATCATTTAGATACTGTTGCCTGGATATATAGAATTCAAATAGAAGAAAGAAGACTTTTTATAATTTGTAACTGACCAGGTTTTCAATAATTTATGGCAACAAATACGTATTGAAGTGAAGCTTTACACCAGTCAGTTACCGTGGTTACGTAATTGCTACGTCTGGGTAACATTTCACTGGTTTACTTGCGGCTTCTTTACCGCTACAACCAATATGACAATAAAGAACTACTTATTACAAGAAGAATGCCTTAAAGTCATATTATATAGGTGAATATAAATACATTGCATAGAAAGTTTGTGTTTTTTTTAAGATTCTTCTTTAATTGGATTTATTATTAATTATTTTACAAAACTAGCATCACCAATATGCATGCTTAAAAATATACTACGTTAATTATAATTTAGTTAAAAAGGTTACAAGCATATGATTTTTAAAATTATTATAGCGCTCTGCATCAAAGACCATTGTCACGAAGTTAAAGTCTTTAGAAGCCATTATTCATGATGTCATCGGGCTAAACATTTCATTATCGAACTCCACAAAGCTTCTAGTTTTAATGTCCGTAACCCCTAACTGGTTCCAGTTTTCAAATTATGTAAATAGCGCAGGACACACTGCCAAATTATTTGCTATCATCCGATATCTGACGCAACTAGTAGAGATTCCGAATCGCAGACCCGATATAAGTGAACATACAGCCTATAATACTCTTGATGTTTTTCTGACGACTATCTTTGAAAATTACAAACTTATAACATATGCATCCATAAGCAGGTCTGACCATTGTATCATTGTTACATCCACTACAGAGTATGTCTCAGAAGGACACACTCCATAAGTCTGGCATTATAAATCTGCTAAATGGGACGAACTAAGAAATGTTTACTTTTTCTTTCCTGGGGGGAAGGTATCTTTTCAAAAGAATAATTGCACAGCATGCGCCAATTGCATTACTGAAACTACCTTGTTAGGCATGGAAATCTATATTCCTCAGTTATAGAAACATAAAACATCCTAATCATAAATCTGGTTTAATAAAGCTTGCCGAAAAGCTTTACTGAACTAGTTAAAATAGTTACCAAAAATTCTGCCTGCTATTATTCGTGTAAAAACCCTAGTAGCAAAACTCCCGCCCCCTTTATGTCCACAGGGAATAGGTGCAAGCACATAATCGATCAGGTCAAAAATGACTTCTACCAATCAATAAGAGGCAAAGTTCATCCACAAACAACATCTTACGTTTCTCGTCTATGGCAAACATTATAGGTAGAAATTTTACCACCAGCTTCTTTCTTCCCTGGCTTCCAACGATAGAGGATTTGCTGTATCGCCAAAAGGGCGATCTCTTCGATACCAAAAGTTTAAAACACAAAAAACGTTTAAACCATAAATGCAGGATGTAGATGTGAATCAGGTATTGTTTTTATCCAGGTGCATAATATGTACACTATGGTAAGAGAAATATTTGTAATGATAAGTGCATATCACTAACAAACAAACAAAACTTCTGGACGCAGCAAGTGCGTTATGGTAGTGAATTTTCATCAAAATGTTTTTAATAGCAAACATGTTTTTTTAAGAAAGCAGCAATCAATCTATATAGTAGAAACAATATGCCATGTTTCATCAAAATAACTTTACTGTTTGAAAATGTACAAAAATTTCCGAAAGTAAACTTAAATTGTTCCCGAAAAAACTGGTTTCCTGGTCAACCTTATAAGTTAGTAGCAAATTGAGCTATTCAAATTTAAAGCATTTAATGAAAATTCGCTACCATAACGCACTTGCTGCATCCCGAATTTCTTTTCTTACAAAGACGTATTATATTTCGATGTAAAATGCAAAAATGCAATAACATCGGGCGTGTTCGATTTAAAAAAAAAATCATAAAAATGTTTTTATAGCAAACATGTTTTTTGAAGAAAGCAGGGCACAATCTATATAGTAGAAACAATTGCCATGTTTCATCAAAATAACATTATTGTTTGAAAATGTACAAAAATTTCCGAAAGTAAACTTAAATTGTTCCCGAAAAAACTGGTTTCCTGGTCAACCTTATAGGTTAATAGCAAATTGAGCTATTCAAATTTGAAGCATTTAATGAAAATTCGTTACCATAACGCACTTGCTGCGTCCCGAATTTCTTTTCTCACAAAGATGTATTATATTTCGATGGAAAATGCAAAAATGCAATAACATAGGGCGTGTTCGATTAAAAAAAAATTTTGAATCACCAACGACTTACGGGCCCCCTGTAATAGTGGAAATGTTTTTGAGATGTAGCTCAAGACACCCTATAATTAATGTATACCTTTTTTTTTTCGTAACTTGCATAATAACGGATATATTGAGCTTTAATGATTTTTTACGAAAATTTGACAAAAATGATATACCATTAAACGATAAACTCTACTGCCAAAGCATCAGAGAAAGGGTCTATTTGAAATGAATTTTCTGGGAATATTTTAGTAAAATGACGGACAATGACGATTGAAACTAAGAGTTCAGGCTTTGTAAAGCATTCTTCTTGAGACATTTTTTTTCCATACCTCATATTAATTTCAGGTTCATTGCCTAAATATTACCAATTTTGACATTTTAAATTGCGACTTTGACGTTTTGAAGAAAACTCAAATTTATTTTTCTTTAAATGCCTGTAATTTTTTTGTCCTTTAACCTACAGAGCTAAATTTTGGTAGGTGGCTTACCTATGATGATATGAACCCGCGTACCCAATTTGGTTGCCCTTACTTTGTTAATTCCGGAGATATAAATTTTTTCGAATGAAAACTCAAAATTTTCCTGGAAAACCTTGTCCGATTTTCCTGACTAACAAACTTATCCAAGCTATTTACAAAAGGATGGTATGTGTCAAATTTTATCAAAATCGGCCTATTATTTTTTGAGTTACCGGTGTGATACATATACGCGCGCGCCCACACACACACACACACACACACACACACACACACATACATGTTTGGAAATCCTTGCGGCACCGCAATCTATTTCCTAATTTACGGTACCATCGCATTTGCAATACTGAGCTTATAGAGGACGGCAAGCTGAAAGCACTGATGTAATTCTGGTTGCGTTACACACCGTAGTTCTTTAGTTATGAATTGAAACATGATTATGGCATGTCTGTCACAAATATATAGTTTCGTGAATAAAAACACAAAATGCCACAAGTATGTGGGACCAAGTGTAGTTTTACACAAAGGTGCCAGAACTAGCTTTGCGACGTTGTCAGAGTTGGCATTTTGTGTAAACTAGCGTGTGTTATCAATTATGGCATCTTAGCGTTCCTAACATTAGGTAGTTTTCAGTTATGTACCATGTATTGCCTTGTAATTGTTCTATATAAACGGCTAGGTACATATATTTGTCCCGTCAATAAATTATTAATGTTTAGGAAGAATGCAATGAATTGAGTTACCTGAAGTTCAAATTCACAAAATATCGTATGCACATCCGTGGGGTAGTGGAATGAGTGTTTGGCTGCTACATGGAGTACCCGGGTTCGATTGTCGGTGGACCTAGTTTCTGCCACTGTGTTAGGTGTGTGCCTTTTCTATGTAGCCTCCCCACGCACAAGCTGCTCAGAGTTCTTGGGTGGCAGGGTGTTATTTATGCAGTGCCATTTATTATTGTTATTACCAATGCAGATAGTAGAATCGATAGTGGAAAATTTTGTAATATGTATTTATTATGTATAACGAATAACGGTTACGCCGGCCTCCATATAAAAGTGTTTTGTCCTCAGCACTACTTTAAAGCACACCTTATGCCCGTATATAAATATTAAAATTTGCTTACTTTTAGTGAATTTTCGTAGAAGAAATTCAGTAATGGAGAGATCTCGATTTTTTAATTTTGAATTTTTTTTTTAATGACCGCGAACTAGGACCCCTAGAACCTATATCCGGGGTCAGTTTCAATTTATATGTTTATATATAAAAGTTACATATATATATATATATATATATATATATATATATATATATATATATATATATATATATATATATATATATATATATATATATATATATCTGTGTGAGTGTGTATCACATCGATAACTCAAAAAATAATGGACCGATTTTGATAAAATTTGACAGGCACCTTCCTTTTATTAATGGCTTGGATAAGTTCGTTAACCAGGAAAATCGAAACAGGTTTTTCGGGAAAATGTTGGGTTTTCTTTCGGAATTTTTTTATCTGCGAAAACAAATGGTAACTATGGTAACCTGATTTTGTAAGTAGGTTAACGTTATAAAAGGTAAAGTGTACGCTAAAATTATTATATTTCTAGGTTAAAAGGAAAAAAGGTTATATGCATTTAATTTTAAAAGATGTTTGGTGCCAGATCATTTCCATAAAAATTCACTACCCTAAAGCACCTGCTGCGACCAGACTTTTTACTGTTCTGATGCTAAATATAACAATTATTTCATTGTTTTAGTTGTTTCAGTGAGCATATATGTATTTATTTTCTATAGTATAACACATGTTAGTTATAAAAATCGTAGCAGTATTTATTGGTAAAATGGGTTGACGAGTATCATTAGTTTACGATTTTGGGGCCGAAGACTTTGCCTTCACGTCCAAAGACTTCAGACTAACAAGTATCATTACACAGAAATGCAAAAAGCTGCTGCCCAAACGTACAAGTCAGTTTTGTCTTACTTTAACAGACGTTATATGTCATACTTTGGCCAGATCAAATCTAAAACACCCTTACTATCAAGATTCTCGTTAAAAATTAGTCCAAACAGTAGTGTTTCTGTATGTTTGACTCATCTCATTAGAATTTATTTTTCGATTAATTGAATGTTGTTTCCCCTTACTTATTGAAACCGTTTTATACTAAATACAGTCGTAGAAACTTTTTCTCTGGCTTCACAAATGCTCGTTTTCTTCTCTGCAACCAGTTTTGTATTTTATGATGCCGTAAAGGACGAAACCGGTTGCATTTGAGAAAACAAGGATTCGTGAAGCCAGAGAAGATGTCTCTTCCTGTGTGATTATTTTTTGAGACAATTATTTTTTTATTTTTTACTAAATACAATTATTTTGTATAGAATCTATCACTAGATTCTCATTGTGTACACATTTTTCAGGTAATCCATTAGCTCTGTAATACATTTTAGTAAATAAAATTTGAATCTGAAAAAATTTCGATTAACTTATGGGTCGAGAGATTTAGGTCTAAAGTAGAGGATATGTTTTTATCACATTCATTATGTCTACGATTTACTGTAGGTACTATTGAGAAAAAATCTGGTGATTTACTCAAACAAGCATAGATTTTGAATAAAATGAATTAATATTAAGGAAACGCATATTTCAGAAAAGCCTGAGGTCAGGTCGAATTCTAAAAGATTTTTATTAAATGCTTCATTATATTTGAATCTCAATTTGCCACCAGTCTAGAATCTCTAATTTCGGTGTATACTGCCCTCTACCAGGGCAATATGTATACCAAATTTGATCTAAATAACGTTGTTATTTTTCAAGATACAACTTTTTTAGTTTTAATTTTTTGAACTGTTCTGATTGCGCTGGCTAACGAAATCATCCAAGCTATTAAGGAAAGGAACCCACGTGCCAAGTTTCATCAAAATGGATTGATAATTTTTTGAAATTGAAATAATTGTACATTATAACATTTTGACGAATAAGGTAACAACTTTGAGCCTCGGTGGTTCAGTGATAAGCACGTGTGCCTCTGAATCAAAGAGTACCGGGTTCGATTCCCAGGGTTACCCTTTCACTTTTTCAATAGATACTGTACAATTAACATCAGGTTGTGGCATTGAATTTGAGCAAGCCGGATGCCTGCACGTTCCGCCCTTCGGAGAGCGTCGGTCCCGTGTCCATGCGATGCTGGGCACGTTAAATATCCCGACCCTCCTTACAGAAAGGCAGGGGTTTGGCCAGGGGGCCAGGGGTTTCCAGGATAGTGAGGTGAAACTGCTACCTGGAGTCGGTGGTTAGCCATAGTCGCGGAAATAGGCCGACGTTAAAAAAAGGTAACAACTTGTCCAAATCACATCTACTATAGGTTTATCCAAAGTAGGTGGTATAATTGACACTTGTAAACATGGTCAATTTGCTTCATTAATATATCTGTATGTCCTTAACTCTACCCAATGCATTTATTTCTCAAACTCAAACTAAGTTATTAACACTTTCTGCACTCAATCAATCTTTTTTATGTTCTTCATTTTCGAAAATATATGTACTACCAATTCTGAGGAAATTTTCAAACATTGTTAACATATATAAATGTCAATAATATATATCCAGTGAGTACGCATAGAATGGAACAAATTCCATAAAATCCTAACGGGGCAAAAAAAAATTCTCTGAGACATATGTAGAACATAAGTTTAAATGTGCACATCGAAAATTTTTTGTAACGTCATCTCTTTCGCAGATATGGCGTTATTGTCATTTTTTTTTTCAAATGGTAACCCCTACTTTTGTCGGTACAATTGGAAAGAGCGGCTTTTTTGAATACAGATCATTGAATTCACGATATGTTACATACGGATGTTTTTGAGGAGACTGGTAGTGGGTGACCGATTTGTGATCCCGGATCTGGTGTTTGCAGACAACTTTTTTTTAGTGAATTTTTGTGAGAAACATTTTTAGGCAAATTTTAGTGATTTTTTCTGAAAATGTTTTTTTCGCATTTTTATGGCGATTTGGAATAAACAAATATTTTTAATGAGTTATTCTGAAGAAAAAGAACTGTCGACAATTTTCAAGGCAAACATTTTTCTGGCAATTTTAGTATAAACATATTGTATAAACATATATCGTCTATTGTTTTAGCATATGTAGGAGACCTCTTTGCGAATTTTTGTAAAAAATTATGCACCTTTCCAAGGAAAGAATAATTTTAATGTATTTGTCTAGGAACATAGGGTTTTTTTTTGTTCAGTGAAATTGAATAAGCTGTTTTCATCATTAAAAATATGTATTCTTGTGTTATTTTGGAATCCAGAAGGCAAAAAATGTATGCAAATAACTAAATTTTTTATGAAGCTAAAAACTTCACATTTGGTATGTACCTACTAGTCTCTACATAAGCAACTTGTGTGTAGAATTTTAGTTAACATTTTTTTATTTTCGACAATACAACAATTTTCCGGAAGATGTAAAAAAAATCCTAGAAAAACTGGTTCTAATGGGCTGGCAAAGAAACTTACTTAGCAGAAGTCAGAATCACCTCAAAACAACGGAAATAATATAACAGTGAGTTATTATTCAACATCGGTTTTTTTAAAGATTGAGCGTGGACACTGTGGCTGGAAACTGAAACAAAAAGCAGAATCACCCCAAAAGACCACAAAAATAATAACGAAGAGTTATGCGCTAGATACGTATTTCGACAACGAAGTTGTCTTCATTAGTAGCTGTCGCTAAACTACTAGCGACAGTTACTGATGAAACAACTTCGCTGTCGAAATACGTATCTAGCACATAAGTTTGTTATTATTTTTGTGGTCTTTTATGGTGATTCTAACCCCAAAAGATCACAGAATTGATAACAAAGAGTTATGCGCTAGATACGTATTTCGACAACGAAGTTGTCTTCATTAGTAGCTGTCGCTAAACTACTGTCGCTAAACTAGTTTAGCGACAACTACTAATGAAGACAACTTCGTTGTCGAATGTCGAAATACGTAGATATCTAGCGCGTAACTTATTTTTGTGGTCTTTTGGGGTGATTCTGACCCCAAAAAGACCACAAAAATAATAACAAAGAGTTATGGGCTAGATACGTATTTCGAGACCGAAGTTGTCTTCATCAGTAGCTGTCGTTAAACTACCGTCGCTAAATTAATTTTAACTTAGCGACAACTACTGATGAAGAGAACTTCGTTGTCGAAAGACGCATCTAGCGCATAACTTTTTGTTATTATTTTTGTGGTCATTTGGAGTGATTTTGCTTTTTGTATCGGTTTTTTTAATTAACTATAAGCTATTTACCTGCCAAATTTATACATTTCGGTAATCACTTGGATAAGTTCATTAGCCGACCCAGTCAAAGCGGTTTTCTGACAAACAAGTTTTTCTCAAAACAAATTTGTATTTCCGACAAAAGTTACTTTGTTATTTTTCGTAATTTGGATTATTTCTTTAAAAAATCGCTACCATAAGGCACTTGCTGCACCATTTTTTAATGTTGTCATTTAGATAATCCAATGATCTTTCTAAAAAGCGAAGAAAATTGCGGGTTTTTATATATAAAAGAAAATCCCTTGACATCATCATTTTAGAACAATTAAATAACGGAAAATGATTTAGCAGAATATTATGCATTTTTTTTATTAAAATTAATCCGTTTGAGGATTTTTCCAAACAACTATATTTCTTTTAATTTAATTTTAATTGTTTTACATTTTAACGCACACATTATATAAATTTGATAATAACTATACACCTGGATAATAAAAATCACACATTTGCCAGAAATAGACACTCGTGTTTTTACTGAATAAGATTTATTATTTCGGTTTATTGGCCTGACTACTCATATTTTCCTAAACCGATATTATTATGTGGCCGTTTGTCTTTACATATGCAGACACTTCTAATATTCACGCTCTTGTAAGAAACAATAAATAAAAACCCGAGTAGCCCTATCTCCATACCTGCTCTAGACGCGCTCAAGGTTAGAATGACGTAATACACAAGTCGAAATGAGCGAGCGAGGTTTGTCAATAGTTATTCGCCTATATCAGTATAATAGCGTGCAGCATACAAATACTGAGATATCGCAACGCAGCAACCTTAGTTAACATTATTTGTAGGGGGCGCCACCACACAGACACAATTTAGATGCCACAAATATGACTGTGTGAACACACATCAAAGACAAGTATTATGGCAACATACACACGACTGAATTTATTCTGAAGTAATTGGCATTAACGTCACGTTTGGCCTCTTGGAAGAGACAGAGTATTGTGTGAAGTAAAAAAATTTGAAAATCGAACACAAAACTCTATCTGGTCGACATTTGTAGCCAATTTCCTTATGGCATCGTGTGTATGGTGCCGTAATTCTGGACGGTGCCAGACCACAGCTTTATGCACACACAAAGTGCCATAAGGATATTGAAACATACACACACACACACACACACACACACACACACACACACACGCGCGCACACGCACGCACGCACGCACGCACGCACGCGCACGCGCACGCACACACACACACACACACACACACACACACACACACACACACACACACACACACACACACACACACACACACACACACACACACACACACACACACACACACACACACACACACACACACACACACACACACACACACACACACACACACACACACAGAGAGAGAGAGAGAGAGAGAGATATATATATATATATATATATATATATATATATATATATATATATATATATATATATATATATATATATATATATATATATATATATATATATATATATATATATATATATATATATATATATATATAAATTGAAACTGACCCCGGATATGGGTTCTAGGGGTCCTAGTTCGCGCTCATTTGCAAAAAATTTCAAAATTCAAAAGTCGGGATCTCCCAATTAGTGAATTTTTTCTACGAAAATTCACTAAAAAGGAAAAAAATTGTGGTAGTTTGTTGGTAGATGGTACTGGAATTTTAACTACACAAACTTCTGCCAAAACAGTGAGGATTTGTTTGTAAAACTTCGTTGAGGTGCGTTGGAGAAACGAACTGGTTGCTGAAACCGTAGGTGATCAATGTCCTTCGTATACTACTAACAAGAAAACTGAGTTGCGAAATTTAAAAGAGGACGATCAAATGTCAAAGATGAGCAACGCTCTGGAAGACCATTTTTAAGACCACTTAAGAAAGCATTGATTCTACCCATGAACTGACTTTAAATGATCGATGAATTGGGGTAACACATATAGCAGAAGTATGGCAGAAGTGTTTCACATTATTCATCACGGCTTTGGTATGAGAAAGCTTTCGGCAAAATGGATTTCGAAATGTTTGAACTCTGATCAGAAGAGCGTTCGTTTGAGAATGTCAAAGGAAATATGCCACCGCTTTGAAGAAGAATCCTCCAACTTTTTGGGTAGCCTTGTCACTACAGATGAAACATAGGGCAATCGAAAGAGTGGGGGGATTCCGGTTCTCAACGAGCCAAAAAATTCCGTGTTCAAAAGTCGGTTGACAAAGTTTTTTGTTAAGTTTTCTGCGACAAAGAGGGAATAATTTTGTTAGATTATCTAGAACACTGGGGCGTATCACAGTGAGTTGCTGATTAAATTACGCGTGAAAATTACCAAAGTTTAAGATATTGCATTACACGTCGTAGATTGCACTGCAAACAATTGATAAGATTGATAAGATTGATTTTAAATTGGTTGACCGCCCGCCCCATTCTCCGGATCCAGCACAATCAGACTAGTATTTATTCCCAAAACTCAAAAAAGATTTGAAAAGTAAACGAAGACATATTATGTGCCGTTGAAAAGTTGTTTGAAGACCAAGATAAAGATTTTTAAAGGGTTTAGAATTGCTTCATAAACGTTCTGCTAAATGTGTCTTAGAGGAGATATGTTGAATGAATAAAAGCTTGCTTTAAAAAAATATTGAGTTCTCTATTGTAAGCTAAGTAATTTGCAATACTTCCTCATAAAATAATTAGCGGTTATTATATAATAATTTTTTTAGGGTAGTGCCACAAACATCCTCCTGCAATCAGCGAAGCTTAGCAACGCCAAGCACGATTAGCACATAGACGATTCACCTGAGCACGCCGTGTGCTGTGGACACTTTTCTATGTGGAAGACAACAGGAAACCACTGTACGTTTTTACAAACAGCTACGATGGAAGACTGAGTCATGGTGTCAGCGACAAACCAATGCCGCCTTTAGACTCAGATGTGATGAGTGTTAGTCGGACGATTATGGACTGTTGTGGTAGCAGTGAAGTTCTCTCGGAGTTGTAGGGAGTTTTTGAAACAATTTATTTCAACTACGAGGGGTTGACTGTTCCCCAAGAATACACGATGTGCGTTACTTAATGTTTAATTAACAAAGCAGTACAATCAATAAGAGTTAGATGCTAATGCACATGTTTATATAAACTCGGTTGCATTCAATTATGCTTTTATAAGAAAATCGTCACGTATGACTCCTGCCCTTGATGAAATTTTACGGTAAAGCTGAAAAATTTCATTTACAATTCGTTTACATAAAATTAAAGAAATAGTGTAAACATGAAAATATAATATATGTTACAAATATCAACTATTCATTTTAATTAACATCTTAATTAATTAATAATATTACTCAGAACATTCAATTATTAATTTCCGAGCAATAGTTTAAGCTTTACTTTGTGGTAATGGAAATGCTTCCATTTCTACCTTCGGGGTTTCTTCAATATACTCTGGATTCTTTTTGTTCCTACAAAGTGTAACTCTCTTACGGTTTATCCAAATCACTATTATGATTATGACTATTATAAAAATCAGTCTTGAGTGTCCATGTGACCAATAGATATCTGTAGATATGTAACTAAGGTGATCATTAGCGTCCAAAGTGAGTCTTGATAATTGATCTAAATAAAATAATTTTAAATTTAGCTGGATTGGTTTCACATTTGTTTTAACGTCTAATAGAGGTGGTTAAAATATTGGTTTCTCTGTAAGACTTTCTTCTAAATTTGTATAGGTAAAATCTTTCGAATCGAGAGAACAAGAATACGGCATACTTATCAAATATACGCCTTTAAGTCGGTGTACCTCTTCGGTTACACACTTATCATGTAACAGCGTTTCCTGCGGCATTATAGCAAGGTATTTCTCGCTATTAATTGTCTCTATTAGTGACTCTGTAATATTAACTGGAATATGTTTACATTGGGGGTCATGTTTGACTTGTAGTAGATTTTGATAATTTCTTTCAATAACCTCTGAATTACAATAAAATTCTTGTTGCAATGATCTACAAATTTCTTTCTTTTTTCTTTTTTTTTAATTTCAACAACACACCACGAGGGCTTAGAGCCTAAATACTATCGTACCGTGGGTGTCGACAAGGAGGAAAGAGGCAACTTGTTAATTCTGGACTTGAAGGTTTGGAGGTTCGGGGGAGAAATAGTAGATGTGATTATCTATCAACGCTACGTATGGCATGGGTGGCAAGATTAAGGTATTATCTAAGGCCGGTAAAGAATATGGATGATACAAATGGAAGGTAATTTTGTCCAATATAGGCACGTGCAGTAGAAAAACTACATGTTCCGGTGTCACATAATATTCGGCTTTGATTGTTTGAGTAAATAAAATATTGTCCGCTGAGTAAAACTCGTCATTATTGTGGTGTTTTAACAGAGACGCTGTCATTAACGTAGTTTGCTCTTCTGTTATTATACTTAAATGTAATCTATTCATGGTAGCAAAACTGACTGTTATTTGAATGTTACTTATTAGAGCTTCTAAGTCAACGATGGCTATATTTAGCATGGAAATTGTGGCTTGTATACTTTCTACATTTTCCAATGCTGAGATTACTGTTTTGATTGCATCAAAATTACTGGAAATATTCTTTACGGTCTCTTGGTAATTTTCTATTAATTTTGTATTGATCGAAAGTTGTTTATTAAAATGACTTATGTTTTATTGGTTTTCTTTTAATTTTTAAATCGCGTTATCATATCTAGCACCATCGTCTGCATCTAATGTGCCTGAGACAAATTTAAAAATTGAGCCAATAGCGTTTATGAGTCCTCGTCTAGGTCGTGGGGAAATTTGATAAAGGATATCACGGTGTATAGTTAAAATTTGATTTTTTAAATGAACAGTTTGCTGTTTGTCGGTTTCGAGTCTTGGTCTAACTTTTGGATACTCTGATCTAACTTAAATATTTGGTCACGTAATGGTTTAAATGCATAGTTATGTATAAATGTGTGGGAAGTCTTTTGTATACGTACAGGTCCTAATTTCAGTGGAAATACTCCAGGATTGTTTTTAAGGTCTTTAATATCTATTCGTTGTCGCTGTGTTATGTTACTAGTGGGCAGTAAAAGAAGTACCCGGTGAACTTTCATCTGGAACAAAATGTCTTGTTAGTTGTGACTTTCTGATTGGTTTTAATTATTGTTTATGATAAATGTTTGATTTGTCCGTTTTTATTTTATCGCCTAAATCTTGTAAAATGTTTTTGGTTTTATAGTGTGGAGCTTTCTTATCTCTCGGTCTTTGTTTTAAATAAATCGGTACGTTCGTTGGGATATCGGGGTAGTCTGCTCTACTTCGATTCTGGTAGTTAATAATTTTATTTTTGTTCGTTTCTTGTTGTTCCTTGGCCATTTCATAAAGTGCCTTAATTCTGTCGTACATTTCGCTCGTCAACTCGTGATAGTAGTATGCGTCGAAAATATCTAACATGTCGTATGTTTCTAGGTGACCAAATGTAATTCGATAGGTTTAAATTTTGTTTGTGAATGTATGGTTCGGTTATAAATTATTATTGCGTTTTCAAAACGGTGTAATGTCAGTATTTTATTTTTAGAGGCTGTTATAGTCTTGATGATTTCTATTAAGATCTAAATTAGATATTGCCACAATGAGTAACTCTGAATACAAAGTTTAAGTGACAAAACTGTAAAAGTACTTGCATCATGTATACTTGTTCATACGTTAAAATTAAACAAACCAGCCTGATTCAAATACAAACATTAAGGCAGCAACTTTTACATTCAAATACACTACTACAACTAACATGTACATTACGACAAATCGCCAAAGTCAGTATCAGAAAAAATGTTTGGCAAAATTTTCATAAATGAAAAGTTCGGTAATAGAGGCAAAAACGAAGTGAACGGTTAGTAGCGATTTTTTTAAACAAATTTAATCGAATACTGGTTGTGATATATTGTATTATAGTATATTTATTATTTATGTTAAAGTCCCAACAGACGTTTCCGGTTGTGGTGTATGAGTTGGTATCCTTTATAAACAAAAATGATGATGGCTCCTCCTTATACAAAAGATTCCGGAGATAAAGTACCCCTCCATTCCGATCTCCGGGAGAGGGGTGTGCAAGGAGCGCCGGCATCAAGATTTAATATATCCTTCTCGAATATGTGTGGCCTAAATTCTAACCTGAACTCCGTCCACCATTTCCTCCAGGCTAATAGGCCACAACTCCCCTTCCTCACCGAAACCCAAATCAGTGCCAAAGCAGCCACTAACCACCTTCCTTACTTCCTTTAGATTGCATGGAGGCGTGTGCGCATACGTCCGTAGCAATCTACCCTGCACCAGACTCGTCAATTTAGAAGCTGGAAGAAAAAAGACATACTTTGGATGAAACTCTCTCTCAGGGCTGCAACTAAATTCATCTGTTGCATTTACCGGTCACCTTCTGACAACAACTTTGTCCAGCTCTTCGACTACCTTTCTGAAAAAACCGACCATCTGATTTTGAATATTTCCTCCGAGGTCACTAGTCTTGGTGACTTGAATGTGCATAATAAGGAATAGCTAGGATCTTCGAAAACCGACCCACAAGGGAGAGCAGCGGATGCCTTTGCAGTCAGCAATTCTTTAGCCAATATGGTTCAGCAACCTACTTACTTTCCTCGCATCCCAACACACAGAGATCCCTTGGATCTCCCTCTTACTACAAAACCTGAATGCTATAAAAAATCAGTAACCGCCCACCCCTGAGGCAAAAAAACTCGTTTAATAATCCCATCGGACCATAATGATTGGGCCACAAAGTAAGTGTAGATTCCAGCCATGAAAATAATGAGATTTAGCCAAATATGTCTCAATAAAATATTACTCGTCTAAGAGATAGAAGCTAGTGAAGATTGATTCTCAATTGTATTTATCTAATAATTTTATTATTTTTTTTTTAGAGAAAATGACGTGAAAACTCGGAGTATATTATTTCTAGTGATTAGAAATCCGAACTTAGTTTTCAAGTTGCTGGTAGAGGCCGCTGGTTGCACACTTTTGAAAAATAATTGTTCATGCCAACTTTTTTATGCAAACTCCATCGCAATTTTACATAGGGAATCAGATTATTACAAAAAAATTCGAGACGCAACAAGTACATTATGGTAGTGAATTTTCATAAGATTAAGATTTGTGATTTAGTAAAAGAAAGGTGGTACTACAGAAACGACAACTAAAATACAAGATCTGACATTAATCTTTACTAATGATTTACGCAGTCAGTTGCATAAATAAGTCAAACAAAACAAGTGATAAACAGGAAATGTAGTTAACAAAAATACACTGAAAATTAAAATCCGCATATAACACAATTTTTAACAGATTAGTTGTATAAAATTGTATCTATTTAAAATACTACACCCAATTTAATATATTGTTGCGTTTTCTCCGGGTTCTGGATAAGTGAGACTTTAAATTTTAACAAAACAACTTTATTTACACTCTAAATATGGATACAATAAAATTTCTAGAATGTCTCTCTCACAAAACACTTCATTTACTGGCCTTACAATTACTACTCTCAACAAAAGTCACTAATCTGGTACTACAGTCACTACTCTCTTAACACTTTACACTGCTTCTTCAAGTCACTACCACATTCTCTTACTGAACTGCCTCGGGCTGGCTTGCTTTCGCTTTTATATACTCGCCGTACCTTCCCCTCCTTTCTAGAGCATTCCATTCCAGAACGTTCCAGGACCTTCTTTCACTAGAAGGTTCTGTGAATACAGATCGGTCCCGTGTGTATACAGGGGGGTGTATATACAGGATGATCCAAATGTGGTCACCACCCCTATGTCACACAAGAGGTGTTTCTCGAACTATAAGATCTCTCTGCGTATACAGGGTGTATATACAGGGTGTTCGGAATGTGCAGACCTCAGTTATCCGTTCCGACGGGGTACAAGTTGGTAACTTCGTTATTTCTGGTCCTAGAGGGTTGAGACTTCGCCTGAGGGGGGTCACCCCAGGCACCCCCAGGGGGGGTGGGGAGGCGGTGTTGCCAGATTGTGCAAAAATTCCCAGATGTTGGGGAAATTCTGGAGATGTGGCAACACCGCACCTACGCCTATTGAAGTGCTTTGTAACACTGCCCCCCTCCTTAAGACTGTTCGTCCCGAACAGTATTTACCGGCCGCCAACTTGGGGGTTCGTTGCCCCGATAGGGACTCAACCTCTCTATGTGAACAACTTTGGGTTTAGTTCTTGGAGACAGCTGGATTCTGTAGACTAGGTCATTAATTTTCTTAGTCACCAAGTATGGCCCTTCCCATGGTTTCTGAAGTTTTGGACTGAGGCCCTTTCTCCTTGTTGGTTGGTACAGCCACACTGCATCACCTTCCTTGAATGTATGGGGTGTTGCTCTGCGATCCAAGCGCATCTTCATCCGGTCACTGCTTAAGAGGAGCCTATCTCTGACACATCTGTGTATAGTGCGCAGTTTTCCTTCTAGGTCGGCGACATACTCAGGTAACGTAGCTAGGTCCGCTATGTCCTCGTTCGGTGGTGGTCTCGTCATGTCGATTGGTAGCCGCATCTCTCTGCCGGTCAACATCATGGATGGAGTGTAGCCGGTAGATTCATGCTGAGAGCTTCTGTAAGCTAGGAGGAACAGAGGTATCAGCTTGTCCCAGGTTCTCTGATTCTCGTCGACAAACATAGCAAGATACTGATTGATGGTCCTGTTATGCCGTTCTACCATGCCGTCTGATTGAGGGTGGAGTGGCGTTGTTCTCGTTTTCTTTATGCCTAGCAAGTCCATTAGGCTCTTCCAGACCTCTGATTCGAAATTCCGGCCTTGGTCGGTGTGAATCTCCAAGGGTACGCCATGCCGTGATATGACATTTTCCATCAGGGCTTCTGATACGGTCGTTGCCTCTTGGTTGGGGATCGGCGCAACTTCAGGCCATTTCGAGAAGTAGTCCATCGCCACCATTATGTATCTGTTCCCAGACTCTGTGATGGGAAAAGGTCCTGCGATGTCTACGGCAACTCTCTCCCACGGTGTACCTGAGATGTACTGCATCATTTTTCCTCTGGATCGGGTCTTTGGTCCTTTCTTTGAAGCACATTGGTCACACCTTTTGCACCATTCTTCCACGCTTTTTCGGCAGTTTATCCAATAGAAGCGGTCTCTCACTCTGGCAAGAGTCCTGTTGACCCCAAAGTGGCCTCCACTTCTACTATTGTGTAACTCTTGAAGAACACTGCTTATGCACTCACTTGGCACAACGGTCTGGTATATACAGTCTCTACCATCGGCAGTTTCCCATTTTCGAGTGATCATGTCATTCTTTAGACACAATGAGTCCCATTGTAGCCAGTAGCCTTTAACCTCCGCCCCAAACCGGGACACATCGTGCCACTCAGGTCTTTTCCCCTTTTGTAGCCATTCTCTAATATTTTTCAAGTCTGGATCTGTCTTCTGTGCGTCTCTGATGTATTCAAGATTTACGTCTAGATCGGTGTTATTCTCCTGTCCTGCCACCAGTTGTTTGATCTGATGAGTTACTTTGTCGATCTCTTTGTTCTCTTGTCGCTCGCAAAATTTACATTCATGCACTGAACATGGTCTTCTTGACAGGCTGTCTGCATTGGCGTGACTTCTTCCTTTTCGATGTTCAATCCGGAAGTCGTAGCTCTGCAGTTTCTCTATCCATCGGGCTATCTGTCCTTCGGGATTTCTAAAGTTCAGAAGCCATTGCAGAGCAGAATGATCTGACCTCACGCGGAATGTTCTTCCGTACAGGAAGCTGTGGAAATGTTCGATGGATCTTACAACTGCCAGCAGTTCTTTCCGGGTTACACAGTAATTTCTTTCTGCTTTTCCGAACGTTTTGCTGAAGTAGCCTATCACAACTTCTTCTCCGGCTTGAAGCTGCGAGAGTACTGCCCCAATGCCATACTGGGAAGCATCGGTGTCCAGTATAAACAGTCCTTCGTCCTGAGGATAAGCCAGTACAGGAGCAGTGAGAAGACGATGTTTGAGTTCTCTAAAAGACTGTTGGCAATCTGGTGACCAGATGAACTCGGCCTTATTTTCAGTTAGGCTATGTAGAGGTTTCGCAATGCTGCTGAAGTACTTCACAAAGCGTCGGTAGTAGCTGCAAAGTCCCAGAAAACTTCTGACCTCATGTTTGTTCTTCGGCACAGGCCAGTCTCTTACTGCCTTTATTTTCTCTGGATCGGTTTCTATCCCTTTCTCAGAAACGACATGTCCAAGGAAACTCACTTTCTTCTGGAAGAGGACGCATTTCTTGGGATTGAGTTGCAGATTGGCACCTCTCAGCCTGGAGAAAACTTGTTTCAGATTCGACAGGTGTTCATCGAAAGTCCTTCCAATCACCATGACATCATCGAGATACACCAGGCATGTTTCCCATGTCAGTCCTCTCAGCACTAACTCCATTAGTCGCTCGAAGGTGGCAGGAGCATTACATAAGCCGAATGGCATGACCTTGAATTGGTACAACCCATTCCCGGTTGAAAAAGCAGTCTTCTCCTTATCGTCTTTATGGAGTTCTACTTGCCAGTAGCCACTTTTCAGGTCTAATGTAGAGAACCACTTTGATCCGGCCAAAGTGTTCAAAGTGTCGTCGATCCGGGGCAGGGGATAACTGTCCTTCTTGGTGACATCATTCAGCTTCCTATAGTCCACGCAAAATCTCATAGTGCCGTCTTTCTTGGTGACCAAAACTACTGGGGACGACCAAGGACTATTAGACTCCTCGATCACACCATCTTCCAGCATTTCGTTAACCATCGCCTTGATTTCTGATTGCTTGGCAAAAGGCAGTCTTCTCGGCGGCTGTCTGATTGGTCTTGCGTCGCCAGTATTAATTCTGTGTTGCACTAGACTCGTACGACCTGTGATTTTATCTTGAGCGAAGATATCAGCCTCCTCCAATACGAACTTCAGGGCCATCTCCATCTCCATATTGTTCAATTGGCCCCATGAATTCTTGAACCGCTCTACTATTTCTACTGGCAGTCTTCTGTCTAATGCAGTGGGTGTCACGTTTTTGGACAACGTCACTCGGTCAATGGGTTCGCAAGTGGCGATAACTTCACCTCTCTTCAATGTGACCCTGTTAGTTTGTACGTTAGCCACTCTTATGGGTATTGTCCTCTTCGGGTCTACTAAGCATCGTGCGACGAGGGCACCATCATGTCTATCTTTTAGGGGCTCCGCTATTAGCGCAGTCATACCATCAAGTTTCTTCTCTAGCCTGGCTCTGACAATCTTCTCACTGTTACCAGGAATCCGTGTATCTTCGTCGACAATAAGTCTCACCCTGGGATTAGCTTCGCCTGTTGGTGGAGATAAATACAACTCTTCGTTACCGATTTTCAAGATCTTATTCTGGAAGTCTACTGAAAGGACATCGAACTCTTCCATTAAATCCAGGCCCAGAATAAATTCGTCGACGATTTCTGCGACAACAGCCCTTACCTGTAGCTCAGTACTGCCCAGCCTAATGTAAACAGTGGCCTCTCCATGCACGGGTATCCTATCTCCTTTTGCCGTCTCCAACACAGGCTGTTTGTTGGTCGTGAGTGCCGACCTGTTTGGCAACATGTCTGGACGTACAACGGATCTAGTGGCACCAGTATCGATGGTAAAACTGCATTGTCTTCCGTCTATGCTGCCAGGTATAACGAGGCTCTCGTGGTAGCGTCGGATAGTGGAGACCTTGACTTTGGGGCCTTGGGACTCGCACGCCAGCTGCCGCCCCCTTACACTGGCGTCAGGTCGTTTCCCTGACGCCGCTCACTGTTGGTATATTCTTGTCTTCTGCGAGCCACCTGTTGGGTTTGTGAGCACTGCCTACTTATGTGCCCTTTCCTACCACACTTGTAGCATTCTATATCTGACCAATCTGCTTTCGTCCTACGTGCCCCAACCGGTGCAGTGAGCTTGCTTATGGCTTCTTTTATCAACTTCATTTCTTGCCTTAGTTCCGCTGTTGTGTCTGCAAAGTCCTCTATCTCCTTCACTTCGCGCAGCCTGTTGCGGCGAGGTTGAGATGCATTCTTCGCTGCTTCAAATTCCAAGCCATAAATTACGCAGTCCGTGAGTGTTTTGAACCTTCCGAGCCTTAAAGCTTGTTGCATTTCATTATCAAGTACCCCATCGATGAAGGTCTGGACGGTTATCTGGTTGACAAATTCTTCTGGGGCTTGGGGATATGCCAGTCGCACAAGTTTCTCCACTTCGGCACTAAATTCTTGCAGCGTCTCATTTGGCTTCTGGACCCTTGACTTTAGTTGTGTCTGGTAGACCTGGCTCATGTACTTGTTACCATATCTCAAATCTAGGGCCTGTATCACTGTTAAGTAATTTTGCTGTTTCGACTCCGGGATGTTCTGGAGGATTTCTAGGGCTTTACCTCGAAGCGAGAGAATTAGAGCGGTTGCTGCCTGTTGTTCGCTCCACCCATTGCTGAGAGCTGCCGCTTCAAACTGCCTCCTGTACATGGGCCACGATGTTTCTCCGTCAAAAGTCGGCGGCTTCAAGGTTCCATGAGGCTGCTGCACGATTGGCATATTTTCTTCCGGACGATTTTGAACTGGGGATATTCCAGTAAGTCCTCTTGGTTGAGTTCTATCAGTCTGGCCCATCACCTGTTCTGTCAGTTCTCTATGTCTGACTTCTGTGCCTTTCATCATCATCTTCATTTGTTCTTTCAACCCTTCAACTTCTTCCCATCGTTTGTTCCAATCCTCTGTTGCATTTTCCACTTTACTGTTCACCACTCCTATTTTATTGTCCATATTTTCTACTTTCTTGTCCACATTTTCTACTTTCTTGTCCACATTTTCTATTTGTTCGTTGATCTGTTCAATTTCTTCTTTTACATCGATTCTCATATTGTGGAACATACTTCGGAGGTCTTCTTTATCTTCTTGTCGCCTTCTCTCGTCTTCTTCGCGCCGTCTTCTTTCATCTTCTTGGCGCCGTTGTTCGTCTTCTTCGCGCTGCCTCTTGAGGTCTTCTTTATCTTCTTGTCGCCGCTGTTCGTCTTCTTCGCGCCGTCTTCTTTCATCTTCTTGTCGCCGTTGTTCGTCTTCTTCGCGCTGCCTCTTGAGGTCTTCTTTATCTTCTTGTCGCCGCTGTTCGTCTTCTTCGCGTCGTCTTCTTTCATCTTCTTGTCGCCGTTGTTCGTCTTCTTCGCGTTGCCTCTTGAGGTCTTCTTTATCTTCTTGTCGTCTTCTCTCGTCTTCTTCGCGTTGTCTTTTCAGTAAGTCCATCAACTCTTTGATTTCAGCCATCTTGTCGTAGTCAGTCGATCTAGTGTTTACCATTTACAACTAGCTTAATTGTTCACTTCTTCACTCACTTATCCCACTTCTGACACCAAATTGTTGCGTTTTCTCCGGGTTCTGGATAAGTGAGACTTTAAATTTTAACAAAACAACTTTATTTACACTCTAAATATGGATACAATAAAATTTCTAGAATGTCTCTCTCACAAAACACTTCATTTACTGGCCTTACAATTACTACTCTCAACAAAAGTCACTAATCTGGTACTACAGTCACTACTCTCTTAACACTTTACACTGCTTCTTCAAGTCACTACCACATTCTCTTACTGAACTGCCTCGGGCTGGCTTGCTTTCGCTTTTATATACTCGCCGTACCTTCCCCTCCTTTCTAGAGCATTCCATTCCAGAACGTTCCAGGACCTTCTTTCACTAGAAGGTTCTGTGAATACAGATCGGTCCCGTGTGTATACAGGGGGGTGTATATACAGGATGATCCAAATGTGGTCACCACCCCTATGTCACACAAGAGGTGTTTCTCGAACTATAAGATCTCTCTGCGTATACAGGGTGTAAGGGTTCTCTACGTATACAGGGTGTATATACAGGGTGTTCGGAATGTGCAGACCTCAGTTATCCGTTCCGACGGGGTACAAGTTGGTAACTTCGTTATTTCTGGTCCTAGAGGGTTGAGACTTCGCCTGAGGGGGGTCACCCCAGGCACCCCCAGGGGGGGTGGGGAGGCGGTGTTGCCAGATTGTGCAAAAATTCCCAGATGTTGGGGAAATTCTGGAGATGTGGCAACACCGCACCTACGCCTATTGAAGTGCTTTGTAACAATATTATTAAAATCACACATATTTCATGCTTGGAATAGTTGCATATATATAATTGAGACGGTTATTCCGAACTTAGTTCAACTTAAACTGTACCCACGACCAGGCCCAACTGGTTTTGTCATGTGTTTAATTCCGTGGCCTTTTTATTGGAGTAAACAACTTAACTAATATAAAAAAATGTACGGGACGCAGCGAGTGCGTTATAGTAGTGATTTTTCACATGAATTGTACACTTATTATACGGCGTATTACTAAAGTTAATACTGTAACTTACACAGACCTTGAAGATCGATTTTAGAGGCACTAGTACGCGCACATTTGAAGAGTTCTTTCGAAAGTGTTACCATCGATATTTCTCTATTGTCAAATTATACACGTAGCAGTGATTTTTCCTTATTAATCGCCTGAATGATTTCATTTCACTCAACCTAATCAAGCTGATTTTTTCAATATCAACAATAACAAAATGCCTGCTGAAAATTATAATTTCAGACTCAAAGGTGACAAAGTTGTTTAGGCGTTTTAAACCAAAATGAGATCCTGTTCAAAACGTATAAAATCTGTATACTATTGTTTCTCCAAATATAAAAAAAAATAAAAAATCTATCAGTCATCGAGCCCGATTCGATCACGCAACCTTTCGCGTAGGAGGCAAACACGCTACCACTGGAGCTATCTAACCACAATTTATCTAACGTTTCGTTTAGATGATACCTCACACCGGCTTCATGCCCAGGATACATTATATTGTATTCAAAGTATGGGTAACAATTAACTACGGAATTAGTAGAATTGCTATTGAAACACTCTCAGTGACTGTTTCGTTGTTATGTGGCCCTTATGTTTAAGTTTAAAGATAAATAAAAAGAAATTACTTCAAAATCTTTTTGATAAGAGTTAAATAACAATTACTTGGCAAATTTTTTATTTCATGTCGTCTGTCATTTGCCATATTTGTGGCCGAGATTTCACGATTGTTGGTTCGGGTAGTATGTTTCATGACTGTTATTCATTTTGTTTAGTTACTGTTGAGGTATGGTTTATACCTGTTGTAGGAATCAATCTACGCGTGACAGTTAACTACTATGTCTAACAGGCATTGGACTTTAACCACTAAGACGTTTCAACGCATGTCTTTCAGATTTTAATTTGAATTTGAAAAAAACTCGAAATATTGTGAACCAAATTACTTAAAATTCACAACATATGTTTATTTACACCATTTTCAGCTACATGTACAGTCTCATTCCAGTTACTCTAATACTTACAAAAATATAGCGTTTTCAAAAATATTTTTGTATATGTTTTGAGGAAAAAAAGTCCGTTATAGTTGATATACGAACTCGTCCGCGGTCTTAATTCAATGAAGATATTTGCCAAGTTTCGTTCAGTTGAGTATTTTTTGAGTTATCGCTCGGACACCAACGCGCGCGCGCGCCCACACACACACACGCGCGCGCGAGAGTTTCCGAACGAGTAAGACGTGTTTATTACAGCGAGTTTAAACTCATCAAAAGTAGCAGTATTTTCGAGTTTTAAATAATTTTGGTTTTGATATAAATTAGTGGATAATGCACCAGTGAAGAACGGTGATAAGCCTAACAGTCAATTGGGTTCCTAGAAGAGCTAGGAGCTCAATAATAGCTCCAACGTGTTAACTGAATTGCAAAAGTCTAAAATTCATTGAAACATCATTTACAGTAAGTAATTCTAATCTTGTTTACCACTAAATCTGTCTTTATCCACCTATATATTTGTTGAAATGGTATTTCTTTTTACCTGACGAATTAATATAAAAATGTCGATTCCCACTACACCAATGCCTGGGAGCGCTTCTGAACTAACAACTCATGATCCGTTTTTAAAAGAAACAGAAACAGACAGAAACAACCAAAAAAGACATAATTCTCTAATTTTCTCAAATCATCAACGTTTCCTAAGAAGGATTAAGCGATAGTATTTCCAGTAATTGAAGGTTTTCAAGTTAAAGACTATGTTATAGCAACTGCCCAACTCATAGCCCCCAAAAATATTACATTTGCATTCAGAATGTCAAATAATCGTATTTGCTTGTATTTTTCTTTCAAAACATTGGTAGATGACTTCATAGATTCAAGAGGTGGTGTAGATATCAGCGGTGTATTTGTTCCAGCGAGAAAGCTCATTGTACCTGCAAAAAGAATAATACTATCAAACGTTGCTCCATGCATTCCTCATTATGTTATTGAATAAGAACTGAAACACAGGAAAATCAAGACAGTATCACCAATTTCATTCATCGGGGCGGGGCTAGGGCTTGAAGAATTTCGACATATATGCAGTTCAAGGCGACAAGTTTTCATAGCCACAGACCAGGAGACAGGCATTCCGCCATCTGCACTGATAAACTTTGAAAGTGAAGATTATCGCATATTCCTATCTGATGATAAATTAACCTGTTTTAAACCGAAATTAAAAGCACCTTCAGTGAAATACTGACACTCTGGTCTCAGGATATTGCAGTACCCTTAGATTACCTACATTTTACGCAATTCCTTAAACAGATTAAGGGTAGTAATAACACATTAGCATTTGCCAGGGAACACACCGATGATATAGAATTTCACTTATAAAGTCAGCACAAAACTTAATTTCAGAGAGAGAGAGAGAGAGAGAGAGCTCTTAGGGAGAGATGCAAAAGACTAATTACTGCTCTAAAGAAGGCTTTATTTAAAGAAGGGAAAACCAACATGTCACCTCCAGAGTCTATGTGTTCATCACGGGCATCATCATGCTCTTCGAGATCATTCTCTGTGGAGAGTACAGACAATGTATAGTCAAAGCTTACAATCAATTTATGAAACAAAAATAATACTAATTCTATTAAAAATGCAGAATAAATTTGTAATTACTACTCTAAATACCAAAAGTATTAAAAGCGAATATAAGTTTAGTCAAATGCTATGTTTTTTAGAAAAACATCATCCAGACGTAGGTTTGTTTCAAGAGACCAATATTAAAGAAATCCCTGTGAATTTTATCAACCAATCCATGTATAATAACTGTCAAAAAAGGACGCCATATCCAAGTAGTGAGTCACCAGATTTTATATGAAAGTTACCTACAAGGAATCACTGTAAAAACACCAGAAGGTGTGTGGAATATAATAGGTTTGTACATTCCCCATGGCGAGAATTTAGCTCATCAAATACTACAACTAGAAAGTTTTTTGATGTCTCTGTCGGTCAAGGACGAACATGTGGTTTTTGCTGGAGATTTTAACTGCACATTAAACGAGTCATTAGATCGACATCGCTCTCGAGAAAGATACCCCAAAATTGCTAGAAAGCTGTCTGAAATAGTAGATCATTTTAATTTCCAGGACTGTTGGCGGCAAAATTTCATAAATAAGGGTGGCTCTACATACATAACACCTACTATACCACACTCAGCGTCCAGAATTGACAGAATATACTGCTCGCAAAAAGCTCTTCAATATATGAATAACTCTGTTATCAATGGGTCCTTTTCAGATCATTTTGCCTTATCAGCAATTTTTCAATCGCAAAGAAGGCCAGGTTCACAATCAGCATATTGGAAGTTTGATACTCATCTCCTGGAGGATTGAATTTTCAAGAATGTCTTCAAATATTTATAAAAACGGAAGTAGACAGCAAACCACAGAACTGCGATATATTAAAATGGTGGGACCACTTCAAGTTGGATATTAAAAGTATCATTATACTTTACACACGTCAGTCTAAGAGAAATCACGAATTTGAGTATCAGAATCTAGAACGTCAATTGAAGGCGGCTACTTATAAGCTCACAACATCGGAAGACACATGTGAAATTTTTGACACCATTAAAACCTTAAGGATTGGTATCACAGAAAAACCGAAACTTTTCTGCCAAGGTCTCGATACGACAATATTACAAACTCTGATCGCTTAGTGTTGGACAAAAGAGTTTTTTCTACGTATAATCCTCTCGGGAAAATTAAAACTAATAATGGTGAAATTATAAGAGAGCCAATCAAATTATGTGCATATGTAAAGTCATATTTCGAATCCAAACACAAAGAATAGAAACCATTGCTAAATGAGAAGTCCATTTTATATAAGAATCTTAGAAAACTGTCTCATGTTAACAACACCTCAATAAATCAACCCTTTACCGTCCAAAGAGTTTTCTGCAGCGTTAGCTACTCTCAAGAAAGGAAGTGCGCCTGGCATAGACGGACTTACAACAGAGTTTTACACCCAATTTTGGAATGAACTGAAAAATGTCTACTTTGATATGATAACAGAGTCAATAAGAGTGGGAAAGTTGCCTATTTCTGTAACCAAGGCTGTTATAGCAATGCTTCCAAAGAAAGGTGATTTACTGGAAATAGACAACTGGGGGTCAATTTCGGTTCTGACGACAGATTACAAGATATTGGCCAAAGCTCTTTCTATGAGGCTGTCGGAAGTAATTGGCACCATCGTTGATGGAGATCAATGCTATGCTGTACCGGGTAGGTCCATTTACGATGTGCTGCATCTTCAGCGAGATGTACTACAATATGCAAATGAAGAGAATAAACCCATAGCTATTTTAAACCTAGATCAGAAGTCTGCATTTGACAAGATAAACCATACTCATCTTTTAAAGGTTTTTAATCTTGTAACGAATTTCTGTAAAGCAGTCAGAACCCTATATAAGAATGCGGTTTCTCATGCCAGAGTTGGATCTAACATACTGGAGAAGTTACATTTCAAAAAGGAATACGACAAGGATGTCCACTTTCGGGGCCCCTGTATTCACTTTCAATAGAACCTTTTCTAACCCTTTGTAGATCACACCTTGAAGGTTACCCTATCCCTCGTACTCCTGCCTTACCACTTACTGTCAATGCATACGCCGACGACGTTACAGTTTTTATATCAAAAAACACTGATTTCAACAAATTGGAGAAATCATTTAACATATATTCTTCACAGTCTGGAGCTGAACTCAACTCACAAAAGTCAAAAGGTTTTTGGAGAGGTCAGTGGAAACAACGTCTGGATGGTCCTTTGGGTTTTCAATGGTCAAACGAATACATTACAGTCCTTGGTATCAGATTCTCTAGTAATATCAGCGATGATACTGAGTATGCCGCCAAGCAGCTTACAGATAAACTAAACAGTTCATTGGATAAGTGGAAACAGAGAATGCCAGCCATTTCAATAGTTGGTAGGAAAACAATGCTCAATCAGTTTATAGCTCCAAAATTATGGCATCACTTTCAGATACTTCCATTTACAGCAAAACAAGTAGAACATTTTCAAAAAATGTTTATCAATTTCATTTGGACCAAGAAGCACTGGACCACAATTAAAGATCTATGCGTCACAACACAGCAAGGTGGACTTTGTCTAATACACTTACCATCAAAAATTAAGGCCTTTAGAATATGCACTGCAGAGAGATTTATCAATACAAGTTCAGATGTCAAATGGAAAATTATGATGAACCACTTTATTATCTCTTCCAATAACTATGCAGTATCCTGGCAGTGGTTCTTCTCTAATCAATTTGTCAAAGTATGTCAACCAAAATCATATTGATTTCTTGCTAGAAGCTATACAGAATACAAATGCAAAAGTAGAAAACTTTCCCTGCTCAAACAAGACCTCAAAAATATCCCCACTACAAGCACAAAACTAATTAATAAAATGAAACCACCATTGTTTGTAGACGAATGGGCAGTTTTTGGCTTTAGAACTGTAGCGGACTTTATGGTAGACGAATCTTGGCTGCCAAATCAGGCGATCTTGGAAATGATTAGCTCTGGATCATATATAGTGAGAGAACAATTGATGCTTCATTACGAACGAATTAAATCCCTTTTGAATCCATATTTAGTAAGTTTAAAAGGAATACCGAATCTAAAACAACCGTACAAACTTGTATTGATAAAGGAAACGGGTGAAAATACCAACATCTCGAAGACAAATCGAAGACAACTCCAGAGGTGGCTTACAGATTTGTTTTTCAAAATGCACAAAAATTTGGAGGGTGCCTGGACAGACGGGGAGATACATTGGTCAACATATTTTAATGCCTTAACGTTGGGGAGGGAATCTGAAATTTCGCGGAGGCTAGCCAAAAACCGATTGGCTGATCCCGTCTTTCTGAAAAATTGCTGGTCTACGTAACAATAATTTGTGCCCTTTTTGCTTAAACCAAGTAGGTACTTCTTGGCACATGTTTTTCACCTGTCATGAAACAACAGCGATATGGACATTAATTCAAGATATGCTAAAAGAGCTCTTTCTAGAAAAGGCAATATCAATGGGAGATATATATATATATATATATATATATATATATATATATATATATATATATATATATATATATATATATATATATATATATATATATATATATATATATATATATATATATATATATATATATATTGTGGAATTGAAGGTAGAACGCATAAACATAACTTGGCCAATTTCCTTTTCAGTATGGCAAAGACAACAATATATCGTGTGTTCACTAATGTTCTGTATGGAAGAAGTTCATTTGTCCCATATAAAGTCATCTTAAAAAGAATGTTGAGACGCCGAATAACAATTCAATTCGCATGGTTTTTGGGAAAGAAAAACATCGAAATATTTAAGACGCGATGGTGTATTGATAATGTCATCTGCGAAGTAAATGGTCAACAGGCTCTTATTTTCTCACAGACACTTGAAATGTAATTAGTGTACATGTAGTATGTGGCTTATATGTATATGTATTTTGTTCATTCATTTGTGTATATATGTGTACATATGGTGTATATTATGTGGGCAGTATTATTATTGTAGTGTATCGATTTGGCATTACCTTCATTATGTAAATGTAATTCAACAGTTTTAATAAATAATAATAATAATAATAATAATAATAATAATAATAATAATAATAATAATAATAATAATAATAATAATAATAATAATAATAAACACACACGCACGCACACACGCGCGCGTATTTTAACTGACCATGGAAATGGGTTCCAGAGGCCCTGATTCGCGCTAAAAATGAGCCCTCTAAAATGACCGAATTTTAGAGAAGTCGTTGTAACACAGGCTTGTAAACTTATTTTGTTAGATTAGATAAATTCTCTTAACATTCACGTTTATTGTATTGCATAAAGTTGATCTTAAAGCGAACTGGATGTAGTAATTTCACTGTAATTTAAGAATCACAAATAGGAAATAACAAAAATGGATAACCGATATTTTGTCTATAATTTAGGAAATTAACTGGCAACACTTAAACCTTGTACTGGCAGCGCATGATCTTTTAAAAAAAGAATATGAATGGATTGTCCTGCACACGTTGACTTGACTCATTTTTACTTTTTGTGAAATAATTCGCCTAGATAAGGCTTACAAAATACAAATTTTAGATGAACCTACTAATCAAATCCGGATTTAGGCATATGTATCCTATCGTTTAGTACTACCTTATTGTGAACAGGAATTTGGAGTTTCGTTTGAAAATATCTATCCATAGAAATTAAGAGTAAACAAGTTGTGTATAATTTAAATCTAAACCATGGTGAACTATTATTTAGAGGTTGCTGCGACTTATATAATTTGCGTAGACGCCACCTCGTCGTGAAAAAGCTAGGAAAACAATTAACAATTTTATACAGGATAAATAGAAGTGGAGTGTAATGAACTATGGTAAAAAAAGACACTTCAAGGCTAGTGACTAAACAATATAAACTAAAGAAATATACATCTACGACTATATAAAGATCAATTAATAATTCAATCTATAAACTATCCAAATCTGGTTTGTGGTTCGCTCATTAAGAATGCGCGACAATTAAATAAAGTGCATTATAAAATTATAATACAACGAAATCAGCCATAAATATAACCGGTGTGACCGCATAAACGCACCGAAGTAGTAGTTAATTGGACACACCACACTACTGAACCGAAATTAAAATTGTTATTTTCTATTATCATGCTAATAATCATTTATAATCGGTATTGTCCCTAATTTATCTTATTGGCGTTACTTCAGTTTTTTTTTTACTTAAAGGAAAAACTTAAGAGGGAAGAGTGTATAATCATGACCTGACCTGACTTAATATACCGAGTTTTTATTAAAACATTTATTATTACATGGGCGTAACAAATTTCTCCAGCTGCTCTTTGTACTTCAAATGAAACGAAACGAATCAATAGCTACATTTATGTCAAAACCTTGAACGATGATTGATCGATCCTATGTTTTAAATCAGAAAAATGTTGATTTCCTTCTTAAAAAGCATCTCAACAAATAAAATTACTTAAAACTAATTATGTTATTAAAATAGACCTCAAAATGAACAATTTTTCTACAACTGATATTTTTTTGCAGTAATCGTTGTTTCTGAACTTATCACTCATGCAAGGTAGGCATTTGGTGAATGGTTGTTTAAAAAGGCATGCAAAGATCATGCACGCAGCTTGGAGTTGAGAAAAACATTTTCTAAAGGCTTATTATATGTAGCTGGCTTGCCCGGCTTCGTCCGGTTAATGTCGGAATGTAACGCTGCTTACTTTAACAGCAATGGAAGAAAATTATTATTATTTAAGACCGTAGGATAGGATCTGAACTGTTGTATATTGTATTTTGTCGTGAAATAATGAGAAAGCGGAAAACACGGTGCCGCTAAATATCTGTTAATAACGCAAATGCATTTGTTGCTCGGTGCACTGCTGAAGCGATCTCGGACTCTAAAAAGCCGTTATCTACCCCGTTAACCCTTTGTTTCCCGCAGCTGTCGACATCTTTACGCTCGCCTTTGTGCACAGCATATCTACGTGTGCAGTGTATCTGTTTTATGTATTTTACTGTATGGGGTACGGTAACGCTGGTTTGTGGTTACCAGTCTACAGCTATAACTGAATATTCGGCTAGTGTGGACACTATTTTAGCATTCAGTTATTATAATAAATAAATTCTCTGCATTATTAAAAAAAAGTTTTAAAAATACGTCACTCTCTGCATGCCCCATCATCTATTGCGCCAATTGCAGGTGGAATTTGAAACAACGCAGAAATTTGTTTTTAGGTATTTGTATGAAAAATGTTTTTGTGCAAAAAGTAAGTTGATATCTTATTTCGCGACCGAAAAAGACGAAAAAATGTAAAGTTCAACCCATGTCGACCCTGTTTGAATTCGAATTTGAAGATATACAGCAAATGTACCAAAGTAAATGTGTTAGCGCTTCCACGCCACCGGTATATTTTGGAATTCAAATTTTATTTTACCTTTATGCGCGTGCGCATTTTTATTTCGTAGAGAGATTATAACCGACATTAAAACGTTAAGGTGTGACAGTATATTATATTTCTATTTTTACCATTTTCACAAAGAAATACTATCTATTAATTCCATTTAAGCAACCAGCGTGAGGTATCTATCACACAAATCCTATACAATGAATTGAAATCTGGGTTTGTTTCACAAGAAGGGTTATTGGGTGGTTTTAACAAAACACATATGTAGCTTTATCGAGATTAAATGTGATGAACAAGACCTCGAATCAAACTATAAAGAGAGGGATTGGTTTTAAACAAATTATCATAGGTCAGTGGGTATAATTGACAGCCTTTAAGCACAGCATAATAAGACCTTATGCTGTGCTTTTAGAACAATTTTCTAAAACTGAGGGTAGTATAAGGGATACTTCTGAGACGGAGCAAGATCAGAATGATAATGTTGCAACAGTTGAGGATGCAAATGCATTTAAAACTGAATTACCTACAATAAATTCACCTATTTTCTCAGGTTCATAGACCAATTGGCTGGAATTCAGCGATTTATTCATTTCATTAATTCATGAAAGTAAAAGCATTTTCAAAATACAAAAATTTCACTATTTAAGGGCATCCCTAGAAGGACCTGCTGCGCGAATTGTCAAATACATTGAATTTTCAGCACAAAATTATGATTCTGCGTGGGAGTTACTATGTAACAGGTATCATAATAGTCATTTGCTAGTCCACAACCACATTAAAGCAATATTTGAATTATCATGTATTACAAAAGACTCTTCTGCAGCATATAGACAAATGGTTGATGAAGTATCAAAACACTTACGATCGCTAGACATTTTACAATCCCGCCAAGAAATATTTGATGCTCTTCTTGTTTACATTCTATTAAATAAATCAGATATTAAAAACTACAAGGGAATGGGAAATGAAAAATCAGGGAAATTCTGTTTCTTTAACGCAATTTAAACAATTTTTGAAAAATAAGGCTGATGTTTTAGAAACATTAGAGTCAAGAACTTTCAAAGCAACAGAAAAAAGGGATCACACTGTCAAGATATCAAAAATTAAATCATTTGCATTAAATGTTGCAACATGTATTATTGTAAGCAAGCTCATACGATTTACAATTGCGCAGACTTTCTCAATTTGTCAGCGGATGATAAGATAGAACAAGTGAAATGTTTAAATTTGTGTTACAATTGTTTAAGAGCAGGACATGGGAGTAAAACTTGTACTTCTGGCAACTGTAGGAAATGCAAAGGTAGACACAACACATTATTGCATCGTGATTCAAAGCATTTAACTACAGAAAATGTAACCAATAATTCAACATTCAGCGCATGTACTCAGATAAAGGGAAAGTTTTGCTCGCAACTGTTCAAGTTGTTGTACATGATCGGTTTAAACCCTTTGTCGAGCAATGTTAGATTCAGGTTCACACTCTAATTTTATGACTATGAGACTTTGCCATAAACTGGGTATTCAAAAGACAAATACAAACATTTCCATAATGAGACTGAATCATGTTACATCAAATATTTAACATCAATGTAATGCTCTGATAAAATCTAGAAATTGTACTTTTCAGGTAAACATTTTCATGTTTGTTGTAGAAACCATAATTGGGTGTTTAAACACTTGTGAATTGGATTTATCAATGTTATTGCCATCGAATATTACACTTACTGACCCTCAATTTGGGTCAGGAGAAATAGATTTGCTATTTGGAGGCGATCTTTTCTGGAGAACCTTGCAAGATGGAAAAGTACAATAATCAATAAACCTTTTCTTCAGAATACACAATTTGGATGGGTAATTGCAGGAAGCCTAGAGCTACCTTCGCATAATCAGACACTTGAATGTCAGTTTTCTATAACAGTTGATATGCATAAATAATTACAAAAATTTTGGGACATCGAAGAATATACAGTACCATTTCCATCCATTGAAACTAAGGAATGTAAAGACATTTTTGAGAGGACAACCTATATGAATTCTGAAGGAAGATTAGTTGTAACAATACCGTTTAGGCAAAATCCAGCTGTATTAGGCAATTCAAGGAAGCGATTATTGAATCTTGAAACTAGATTTGAAAAACAACATCAATTTAGAAATATGTATGTGACTCTCATGCAAGAATATGAGAAGCTAGGTCACATGTCCAAATCTGTCTGTGGCGACTCAGGAAATGGTTACTATTTGCCTCACCATGGCGTTTACAAGGAAGACAGTTTAACTAATAAGCTCAGAGTTGTATTTGATGAATCAACCATTACTAGTAATGGAATTTCTCTGAACGACATTCATCATACAGGTCCAAATATGCAACAAGATGTATTATCTATTCTCATTCGCTTCAGAAAACATCAATATGTTTTTACCGCAGACGTATCGAAGATGTATAGACAGGTTGAAGTTAGGAAAGAAGACAGACAATTTCAAAAAATACTATGGAGACCGAATAGAAGTCAGGATATACAAGAATATAAATTGAACATTGTGACTTATGGAACCAGAGCAGCGCCATATTTAGCTATAAGATGTGTTAAGCAGTTAACAATTGAAAGTGCAGAGAAGTATCCCCAGGCATCAGAGGTCATAGGAAGAGACTTTTATGTAGACGATTTGATATCAGGTTGTCAAGACATTAGATTGACTAATTAACCAGAGAAATATCCTTTATAATAAATTCTAGCTGTTTTGAGCTACGAAAATGGTCGTCCGATTATTCAGAAGTATTAAGTCAGTTTGATATGGACAAACAAGCATCGCAACTACAGGGTTTTAAGGAAGATGATAAGTGTAAGACATTTGGATTGCAATGAGCAAGTAAAACTAATAACTTGAGCTATTCAATGAAGGGTACTTGCCATTATATTGTTACAAAGGGATCAGTTTTATCAGAGGTTTCTCAGATACCATAATAACTTTTTTATAGCCAGTGGATTAAGAACTCCGATGCATCTTTAGGATAATGTTGTCCAGGTAAAGAAAGAGATGCTGACTTTTTTGCAAACTTGGTTACATCAACTTGAGTAAATTATTTTTGTTGTCTGTCCTTGAAACTAGTCAAATTCAACCGGTCCAAGCCAATGTAACATCTTAAAATGCTATGCATTATAAACAGCTGACAAATAATTAGCCAGTATTGGAACCAAATAAAAAGTCAGGATGCAGCAAGTGCGTTATGGGAGAAAATTTGTATCACAGAGTTTACAAATAATCTTCTACAATTTAGGAACTGAGGTTACATATATAGTAAATATGAAATATAATAATGTAAACTTTCGTTGGCAAAAAAAATATAGGAACCTGATAATTTTTAGATAATTTTAAAATGGATGGTAAGCTGGTTAAGTGTTCATTGAAAGTTATTGCCCTTACTTGGTGAAACAGTTCCATAGTAAATACAAATGTAGACTTTTTCTCTAGTTTCACAAATGCTTGTTTTTAATGCTGCAACCAGGAACCAAGCAAATAGCATTTAGTAATGGTTACTCTGTTAAAATAATAGATAAGATGATAAAACATCAAAGAATACAATTTATTAGGGCATAATTTTTAATCTATCAAAATAATAATATTATGTTTCGTTTCTTATTTTGGAAAGATCTTGAAAATTCGAAATGCCAGTCGTAAATAGAAAGGTGCCTTTTAAACATTACAACACGACGCGTGGTTTAGTATTTAACGCGAAAGAAAAATCGTGTTTCGTAATAAAAGCTGGAATTTTCATTTCTAAAAGTTTAGAGACACGTTACGAAGAACATATTTCTGCATTTATTTTTAATGACCCTGACCAATCTACATATACATACAAAACATATTACAGATACTCAACGTATAGCCGCAGTGATTAACTGCATAGAGTCACTACATGTTTGTAATGAGAAATACAAACTTGACTTTTTTGAAGCTTTAGAGATAAAAAAGGACGCCACGAGAACAACTACCTTATTTTAAATGAGGACACCGATTGTATTGATTTCCGTTTCTTATAAATGCATCTTTTTAATTCAATTTGTCAAACATGAAGCAAAATATGTCCACCCATATTTCATAATTGTGCAAATTGCAATAAGTTGAATATGTCGATATTTTCCTTATGTGGAATCTATTTATATTGCTGTTATTTAGTTATTTTATTATTATGATTTTCATCATTGTGATGATTATGATTTAATTTTCATGTTAAATATTAATACTTTACATATACATTTTAGAGAGACATAATCTGTCATTCTCATATAATTTAAACAAAAATCAAAATACCCTAAACTAACAACAGATTTTAATTTCCAGTTGTCATGAGTGGGTATAAATATTTTGAATTTACTCCTAACTGAGGATACCGTGACAGGCGAAACCGGTTTCAGAGAGAAATTCAGCATTTGTGAAGCGAGAGAAAAAGTCTATACGTCTGTATTTATGGCTGAAAAAATGTAGTTGGGTTAAAAATAGAGGTGTTTACTAATATTTGTACACCTGGTGCGCTTTTACGTATTGATAATGCATGAAAAATTTAAACGTTGTACGCAGGTATAAGATATCTTTTATTTTTGAAAATTTACGACACACAAAACAAATAAAAACCTGAAGATGGCCAACAGCTTAAGAAAGCCCGATACGGTATTTGTCTCAATGATCATTACACAAAACCTTTTCTTTTCATTCTAAATGCATATTTTCATAATATTTCTCATTTCGCGATTAGATATCATAAAGCAATAAAAAAGTATGTCTGAGAAAGCGCAGACTAGAAAATGAAGGAAAATAAGCTGTAATATTAAAATACCCAGCCACGTTCTATAATAAACGCACTAGAAGTTGGCTCATTAATAAATACAACACAACAGTCGAGGTTTGTTAGTAAACAAGCTACTTGTATTCCGACGTAATTGTGGCGTAAGATTCTTGTTTGTAAATAAATGTCAATACCGGTTTTGAGACACGTGTATATGAAATTGCATCCCTTGAATTCTAAATCCGCAATTTTCTCATCTGTGCAGAATGTATAGCTCCACACGAAAACTCAAAAAGTTATTTTTTGAAGAAACTCGGCAAGAATCTTTGTTTTATTGATAGTTTGGATGAATTCGTTAATCAGGAAAATTGTCCGAGGTTTTCCGGGAAAATTTGGACTTGTCTTTAGAAAAAAAATTTCATCTCCGAAAATTACAAAGCCATTTTGATAAAGTTTGGTGGAAATGTGGTAAGGTCTATACCTTACCACATACCAAAATTCAACTTTCTAGGTTTATATCAAATTGAGTTATTCAAATTTGAAGCATTTAATGAAAATTCGCTACCATAACGCACTGGCTCGTCCCGAACTTTTTTTTTACTGAACTCTATACAACTTATACTTATTTATTGTTATTTAATTTATACAACCTGTCTCACAAAAAGCTTAGCTTCTGCTTGCAATTGACATAATTTTAATCTTCTTCCAAAAAATGAAACTGTCAAACGGTTTTATTCTGTCACTTTCCAAATCTCCTCTAAACTTCCCTCCCCTGCAATCCCAAATCGCACCAATATATCCATTTCAGCATTTTATATTTACATTTACTTTGGTATAAAAATAATTACTTATCTACAACTATATCTTTCCAAAAATTTTCATTCTTGTAGGACAAAAAAAATTAATTACACTTCTGACATTGTCAAGAAATGGTTTTTCGAAACTTTGATTGTATTGAGTTATCGGTGTGATACACACACACGCGCGTATATATATATATATATATATATATATATATATATATATATATATATATATATATATATATATATATATATATATTGAAACTGATCCCGGATATGGGTTTTAGGGGGCCTAGATCGCGCTCATTTGAAGAACATTTTGCAAAATTCAAAAGTCGTGATCTCCTCATTAGTGAATTTTTTCTAAGAAAATTCACCAAAAACAGTTTAAATCCCATCCTAAGGTCTTAAATAATATTATATTTTTCGTCCATTGCTGTTAAAGTAAGCAGCGTTGCATTCCAACAATTTCCGGACGAAGCCGGGCAAAGGTGCTACATATAATAAGCGTTTAAAATGTTTTGCTCAACTTCGGGCTGCGTGCATGATCTTGGCATGCTTTTTGAAACATTTTTTATAAAAAAAAACTTCTTTTTGTTGATACAGTTTTAAATGTTGGTACATAGTTCACTTTTTATAACCTAAAGCTACGTCCCAAATTTGGTTACCATAACTTTGTTATTTTTGGAAATAACAAAATTTTCCGAAAGAAAACACTAAATATTCCCGGAAAACCCAGTAGGATTTTCCTGGCTAACAAACTTATACATGCCACTTAAAAAGGAAAATTTCATAAAAATCAGTCCATTCTTTTTGAGTCATCGGTGTCATAAAACACACACACACACACACACACACACACACACATATATATATATATATATATATATATATATATATATATATATATATATATATATATATATATATATATAGCAGTCGTGGTGGGAAGACTAGCGCCAGGCAAGTAGGCCACATTCGGTTCTTTTTGCCAAACCCGGCATCCAGCAACCATGCCCTACTCCTTCTCCGTTTCGTCACCAAACGTTCTCGACCTCGAAATAAAGGTCATGATGGTCTTCCATTGGGCGAAATTTACTTGGCTCCTCTGTAGAGTCCTCGAACCAAACAATTCTGTTCGAAGAGTCGCAAAAGCCTCACGTTCACACAGGTAGTAGTAACACGTCTCTTCTGTCTCGCCGCATTGCTGGAAAATGGGATCACTCTCGACACCGACCAATATGAGGTGTCTTCTGAGAGTACAGTGGCCTGTTAGCACCCCAATGATGCGGCCAAGCGCAGACCAACTCCCATCAAGAAGCCAGACAGTCTTGCTTCTATCCGGTCTCTCCACGAAGTTCCTTACTTGTCTACAGAGATAGTCTGACAAATTTACATTTGCAAAACATATTATTGATACTTTACATAGAGGCACTACATTTTTGTCATGACAAGCCAAATTTGACTTTTTAGTGAATTTTCATAGAAAAATTCACTAATGGGGAGATCCCGACTTTTGAATTTTGAAATTGAAAAAAAATTCAAATAAGCGAGAACTGGGACCCCTAGAATCATATCCCGGTCAGGTCGTCAGTTTATATATATATATATATATATATATATATATATATATATATATATATATATATATATATATATATATATATATATATATATATACTGAAACTTACCGGGATATATATCTGCGTGTGCGCGTGTGTGTATACGCGCGCGCCTGCGCATGTATCACACCGATAACACAGAAAATAATGTACCGATTTTGATGAAATTAGGGAGATACATTCCTTTTATGAGTGGCTTGGATAAATCCATTAGCGGGGAAAATCAGACCAAGCTTCAATTTTCTTTCGGAAAAATTTTTCAATTATCTTTCGGAAAAAATTTTGATCTCCGAAAATAACAAAGATATGGTAACCAATTTAGGTAAAGAAGCTTTGCATTATAAAATGTGAATTACATTCAAAATCTAGATCCATACATTAAGAGGAAAAAAAATTATAGGCATTTAAGGAAAAAAAAATGGGTGGCACTGGTGATGAGAGAAACGCACAAGACCAAAATATTGTGTCTTTAACAAAATTTACTGAATATATTAAGACAGTGACTATCTTTTCTTGGCTCAAGAAGGTCAAGATATACGAGAACAGAACCGGGCAACCCTCCAGAGTAACCCGCCTTGCACCACACAGGGGGTTCTGATCGTGTGGACAATATTTCCCCCATTCTCGTGGGAACAACACGAAGATAATAAACACATATAAAACCAAAACCAATGAGGCTCGAGGAGTGGCTCCGGCTACAGGCTTGTGCCTTGAGTCTATTCCGGAAACGGAGACGCGCCAGGGGGCGGCAGCGGACTCTGGAGGTCTCACGACCGGCGTAGATACGGGGATCAGGGGGTAGCTTCGGCCAGAGACCTGTCCCCGACACCCAAGCTGGAGGCTGGGTCCCACCGGAGGGCGGCGAGCCCCGCGGACTCCGGGAGCCCCTCCACCAGTGAGGACTCTACTGTTAGAGTAGAGGGACTGCCCCGGCAGTCCAAGCGTCTTTCTAGGGCGCAAAGAAAGAAGTTCCAGAGGGTGCAGAAAATGGCGACCGGGACGTAGACGGTCGAGAAACCTGTAAAGGCGCAAGAGGGGAGTGCGAGTCAGAAGAGGACGCGCTCGAACTCTAGCACGCCCACTACAGACAGACGTCCCAAAAGGGCCAGGGCACCTGTAAAGGCGCAAGCGGAGAGTTCGAGTCAGAAGACGCCGCGCTCTGGCTCTAGCACGCCTACTACAGACAGACCTCCCAAAGGGACCAAGGCCGGAACACCGGCGCAGACTGGCTCTTATAGGGAAGGTGCGGAGGGCCTCGGGATGGCAGTGATTGTCAGACGCCATCCGGAGGTCACGCTAGACCAGAGGAAGGCGGACCTGAACCAGGCTGCGGTGGTAGCTGCGGTGGACTCTGTTCAGGAAGGGGAGAGCCTGCCTCAGTTCCACCGGGCGCGCCTGACGGGGGGCATCCTCTGGATAACCTGTGCCGGCCTGCAGTCGCGGTACTGGCTGCAGAAAACGATCGGTGGCCGCGGTGAGATTTGGGAGGGGGCGGACTTGACAGCCGTCCAGCCCAAGGAACTCCCAAAGAGACGCAAGGTCATCGTACGGATCCCTGACACCGTCCCGCAGGAGACGATGATCAGTAGACTTAAGATCCAGAACCCTGAACTGGGGACGCAACACTGGTCGGTTCTAAGCAGGAAGGCAGAGGAGAAAGGACAGACTCTCGCCTTCTCGAGACATCTTACAGAGCCCTTGAAGGAACCTCCTTCAAGGCATTTTGGGGCCTGGGAAGGGTTAGCTTCCGCCCACTGGGGAAGCAACTAAGGGTTAATGGGACTTAGGTTCCTTCAGGTCAACCTCCAACACAGTAGGGCAGTCACGGCCGGACTACTGATGGCTCTGAGGAACACGGATGTGGCCCTCATCCAGGAACCGTACTCCTATAAAGGAGAGATCAAGGGACTCGGCGGAGCTACTGGAAATCTCATCTACAGCAGATCCAGCCAGAACCCGAGGGCCTGCATTTTTGTCAGGGAAGGGATAGTCCCTCTAATGAATTTCTGTTCCAGGGACCTGGCAACGATCAAAATCCGATGTGGAGGAGCGGATGGGCTGAGGGACATTACTGTCGCGTCAGCCTACCTGCCAGGAGACAGCACGGACCTCCCTCCACCCAACGAATTGGAGCAGCTGATGGTGGGTAGCAGAGCAGGTGGATGGCAGACCATCATCGGCATGGATGCGAATGCGCACCATGAGTTGTGGGGTAGCTCGGACACAAACTCTAGGGGTGAGGCACTTTTACAATTCTTTATGAAATTTAATTTAGACATATTGAATAGAGGTAATAAACCGACCTTCGTCACAACACGGCGTGAGGAAGTTTTAGATCTAACAGTTTCCACCCAGTTTCTGGGTGAATTTCGCCAAAGTCGAAAGAGAAACGGTATGGTACCGGGACCCTGGGAAGCCTACAGGTCAGACCTAGCTGTGGAACTGCGGGAGGTTAAGAGTACCATAGACAACTCAATAGACCTCGAGATTGCAGCAGTCCAATTGCGAGACGCAATCACCTCGGCCTATAACGTCAACTGCCCCCTGAAAATGAGGGTGTCCACCAGGAACGTCCCGTGGTGGAACGAGGACATCAGGCAAAGGAGGACGCAGGTTCGTAAGCTGTTTAACGCGGCCAAAAGGTCGGGAGCATGGGATGAACATAGACAGGCCCTAACGATCTATAACAAAAGACTGAGGGACGCCAAGAAGAAGTCGTGGAGGAGGCACTGCGAAGAAGTGGAAAACACGTCCGAGAGTGCTCGACTACACAAGATCCTGTCTAAGTGCCCTCAGACTAACATAGGCTCCCTTAGAACACCCACGGGAGGCTTTACAATCTCGGGGGAGGAAACTATAGAAATTTTACTCCAGGCGCACTTCCCCGGCTGCAACATAATAAACCAATCACCTCCGGACTGGGAACACTCAGAAATAGAGGCGCCTTATAGACTGGCATCTAGAGTAGACTGGACAGTCACTAAAGAGGTGGTTACCTGGAGCAAAATCAGATGGGCCATTAACAGCTCTAAGCCATACAAATCGCCGGGATTTGATGGAATAATGCCCCAACAGGGGATAGATATACTGGCGCCGGTGCTTACCCTCATTATGAGGGCCAGCCTGGCTCTGGGGTACATTCCGAGGGCATGGAGACTGGCCAGGGTTGTATTAATTCCTAAACCTGGGCGTCCAACAGACCAGGCAAAGTCCCTGAGGCCAATAAGTCTCATGTCCTTCTTGCTGAAAACAGTGGAAAAACTGCTCGACCGGCACATTAGGGGCGGTGTACTGGAAGCATATCCTCTACACTGCGGACAATATGCATACAGAGCAGGATTCTCAACAGAAACAGCACTGCACCAACTGGTGCTGAAACTGGATAACACGCTGGAGAACAAGGAGGTGGCGCTGGGGGCCTTCCTAGGCATAGAGGGGGCCTTTAGCAACACCTCGTTCGGATCGGTTCTGGCAGCTGCTCGGGAGCGTGGAATAGAGGAGACCTGCGGCAGGTGGATCGGTTCCATGCTCAGGGACAGGGCGGTGTTCACCTCACTCGTGGGAGGGACTGTGCTGCCGGGGGTCGCGGCGGGTTGTCCGCAGGGGAGCGTTCTGTCTCCCTTGCTCTGGTACCTAGTCGTGGACGGCCTGCTGGGGAGGCTCTCGGGAGGGGGGTATGAGGTGCAGGGCTATGCGGACGACATTGTTGGCCTAAGGTGACACAATCCAGTGCCAAACAAAAACTAGGCAAGATCCAAAGAATGGCTTCCCTAGGCATCACAGGGGCCATGTCTTCAACCCCAACAGCCGCCATGGAGGTGTTGCTGGATCTGCCCCTTCCCCCTACACTTAGTTATTATGGGGTAGGCCAGGCTAGGACTATACAGACTAGCTTGCAATGGTAGACTGAAGATTAACCCAGGCTTCAGGGACCACTGCAAAATTCAGGAGATCGTGAAGGAGCCTATGCATGAAATGAAGTCAGACTTCGCGAGCCCGCAAATGTGCAGGGAAAACAACTTTACAGTGGAAATCCCCGACCGCGAGGCATGGCGGGAGGAGACGCCGGGTATACCACGGGACGCGCTCGTCTGGTTCACGGACGGATCCGGCGGGGAGCGTGCGACGGGGACAGGTGTTTACTCGGAAGGACCGAGGGTAAGTCATAGTATTTCCCTCGGAGCCCATGCAACGGTGTTTCAGGCCGAGATGTACGCCATCCTGCACTGTGTGCGGGAGAACAAGAGGAGAGGCTACACCAACAAGCGGATCCTCATAGCCACAGACAGCCAGGCAGCGCTTAAGGCACTAAGTAGCCCACGGGTAAATTCCTGGCTGGTGAGTGAGTGCCGAGACGAGACGAGCGATCTGGCTGGGCAGAATGAGGTGACCCTCATCTGGGTGCCAGGTCACTCGGGGGTCAAAGGCAATGAAGAAGCTGACAGTCTCACGAAGAGAGGGTCAGCAGAACCATTTATGGGACCAGAACCGGCTCTGGGCGTGTCAAAGAGCACTGCCAGGGGAGCCATTAAGTACTGGGTCAGAAACCAACACAAGGTGTACTGGGCGGACTCTCCAGGGCTCAGACATGGGAAGTCAATAATTGACGGACCCAGTTCAAAGAGAGCTGTGGAGCTGCTAAATCTTAGCAGAGGACAGCTCAGAAACACAACAAGTCTCTTGACGGGACACATGGCCGTCAAGAAACACCTGCATAAAATGGGGCGGTTCGAAGGCGACCTCGCATGCATACTCTGCGGCGAGAAGGAGGAATTAGCCCAGCACATCTTGTGTGAGTGTATAGCTCTGGACCGCAAAAGACAACTGATCTACGGTCAGTCTAGACCGGAGACAGAGCAATATAAAACTTCATCCTACCAATCGCTGTGCAGACTAGTTCAAGGCACAGTGATTTTGGAATGGGTGGAGTAAGACTAAGGGTATGCACAATCAACCAAGGGTTGCGGTGCTATCGGGGTGGAAAGTCCGCAGACGAGCCCTGAGGGAACAAAAAAAAAAGGGATTTGCTGCCGTTGGAGCTTGAGAGGATTTTGTTTTTGATGTGGTTATTAAACGAGTTTTTTGCCTTGAAAGAATGCGGACATAGCGGTTTCTTGCGTCGTTAAATGCTTGACGGTTTTCTTGGCTGGGATTGTGTAGAAACGTTTTGTGAGCTTTGAGCTTTTCAAGTCTGGCCTTGTCACACGATTGATAGAACCAGGGCTTTGGAGTGACTGAAGAGGTTTTCTGTGTACGTGGAATAAATAATTACACGCCCGCTTGGATTATTGCGGTGACGTTTTGTGAGATATCGGAGGGGTCAGGATGAGAGAAGCAGACAGATGCCCATGGAAATGAGGAAAGGTAATCCCGCATTTCGTCCCAGTTCGTGGAGTTGTAGTGCCAAATGATACGTGAGTGTGATGACTGTGTGACCTCGGGTTGCATTGCGCAGGAAGCAGTGACCACGCCGTGGTCTGAGCGACCAAGGGAGTGGTGTCTTATAGCACTCAGGTTTTGTAGTAAGAAGGAGATCCAAGGGATTTGAGCTGTGTGTTGGGATGCGAGGAAAGTAAGTAGGTTGCTGAACCATATTGCCTAAATAATTGTTGACTGCGAAGGCCTCCGCTGCTCTCCCTTGTGGATTGGTTTTTGAAGATCCTAGCCGTTCCTTATTATGGACATTGAAGTCACCAAGAATAGTGACCCCGGAGCAGAAAGGTAGTCGAAGGGCTGGACAAAGTCGTTGTCAGAAGGTGACCGGTAGACGCAACAGATGAATTTAGTTCCAGCCCTGAGAGAGAGAGAGAGTTTCATCCAAAGTATGTCTTTTCTTTCATCTTCCAAATTGGGGAGCCTGGTGCAGGGTAGATTGCTACGGACGTATGCGCACACACCTACATGCAATCTAAAGGAAGTAAGGAGCTCATACCTCGGCAAATTAAGGTGATTAGTGGCTGTTTTGGCACTGAGTTGGGTTTCGGTGAGGAAGAGGAGTTGGGGCCTATTAGCCTAGAGGAAATGGTAAACGGAGTTCAGGTTACAATTTAGGCCACATATATTCGAGAAGGATATGTTAAATCTTGATGCCGGCGCCCCCTGCACACCCGTCTCCCAGAGATCCGAATGGAGGGGTATTTTATTTCCGGATTCTTTTGTACAAGGAGGAGCCATCATCATTTTTGTTTATAAGGGAAACCGACTTATACACCAGAGCCGGAAACGTACGTGGGGACTTCACAGGCCCCTTGATATAAGGGGTGGTACCTCCTCGGGCGTGAAATAAATATATATATATATATATATATATATATATATATATATATATATATATATATATATATATATATATATATATATATATATATATATATATATATATATATATATATAGGGTCTGGGGGAGGGTCTTGTGGGGCCAGATTCACGCTCATTTCAAAAATTTTTTGCAGTGTCACCATCGCACCTCTATTATCGTATTTTTTTCATAAAAATGCGCTAAAATGTCTGCTGAAAATTATAATTTCAGGCTCAAAGGTGACAAAGATATTCAGGTGTTTAAAACTAGTAAAAATTTAAAAAAATTTAAAACTGACTTCATTAGGGATAACTCAAAAATGCATATCATCACTGCCACCATTTGTTAACGTGTTATCGAGGGTAAATTAAGGATAACTCAAAAACTACTGGTGAGATCTTGATCAAATTTATATGGGACCACACGAGAAGCACCAGCTTTCAAATAAATAAAAAAGAATCATCAAAATCGGTTCACCTAGAAAAAAGTTCTGGGGTAATACACATTAAAAAAACAGTCGAATTGAGAACTTTGTCCTTTTTTTTGAAGTCGGTTAGCAAAAATGAGATCTTGTTCAAAACGTGTAAAATCTGTGCACTATTGTTTCTTCAAATGTCAAAATAAAATTTTAAAAAATCATACTCATCAAGCTGTAATCTATCGCGTAACCTTCTGCTTAGAAGACAAGCACGGTGCCCCTGAGCCTTCTAAGAATACGTCAACTCACGTTTTGTTTACATGATACTTCAGATCGGCTTCATGCCCGGGATATAATATTCAAAGTATACGTAACAATTAATCACAGAATTAGTAGAATTGCCATTGAAACACATTCCACGACTGTTTCGGTCTTAGATGACGTCTTATGTTTAAGTTTAAAGATAAAATAAACTATTTTAGAATCATTTTTATATAGAATTGACTTGATTTCTACTATATTATGCTACACCTTCAGTCCAAAACCACAGCATAATATATCTATGCTGTGCTAAAACTGTATTTATAGCGTTGATGTAAGGTTTATACATGTTGTATGAATGAATCGACGCGTGGCAGTTAACTAATCTATCTGTCAGGCAATGGAATTTAAGCACTAAGTCGTTTCAACTCATGTCTTCAGATTTTATTTTTAATTTGGAAAAAACTCTTAACATTGTGTACCATATCACTTAAAATTCACAACATACACCGTTTCTAGCCACATGTAAAGTCTCATTTCAGTTACATTGATACTTACAAAAATATAGCGTTCTCCAAAAAAAAAATTGTATATTTTTGGAGGAAAATAATGTCCGTTATAGCTGATATACGAACTCGTCTGCGGTCTTAATACAATAAAGATATGTGCTAAGTTTCGTTCAAATCAGTTAAGTATTATTTGAGTTATCGCACGCACGCACGCACGCCCCACAATAATAGGCATTATTGGGCAAATGAAAATCCCCATCTAAAGGAAGAAACACGAATGCAAGACAGATTTGGTATTATGTTTGGTGCGGCTTATTAGGTAAAAAACGTGTTATTTTTATTTGTAAATTAGACAGTTAATTATAAAAAATTTCAGGTAACTTCATTGTTGGTCCGTTCTTTTCTGAAAATAATTTAACTGGGGAAATGTATCTTAATCTATTTATAAATGATACCTTACCAAATATTAGAAGAGTTCATGATAATTTAGACGAGATTTGGTACCAACAAGACGGTTGTCCAGCTCACAATGCTAGGATCGTCAAAGAATTTTTGTACCAAAATTTTAATAATCGTGTCATTTGTAACAATGGGCCGGTTCATTGGTGTGCTCGAAGTTCTGATATAACACCCATGGATTTTTATTTTTGGGGTACTCTGAAGAATGATGTGTAAAAATTTGATCCACCACAAAAAGGTGTATAAAGTGCATTGAACAAAACGGTGGCCATACTGAACAATTTTCTATTTAGTGTATTTTTAAGTTTCTATTTTATTATTTGTCGAGTTCCGTTTCTAAATGTGTTGTTTTGTGGAGTTTAAGTTTCTATTTGTTATTGCCGGGTTTCGTTATTAAACTGTTTCACATATTACCTAGCATTATTACCTAATTAAGTATTGTAAATTAAATCACAGTATTTTTTTATCGTGAATCATTACGGAAAATTATGTTAAAAATAGAAGTTTATTGTTAGACTCGATGGCCTACTGCTTTTTGAACACTTTTTTTGTCTTTTGTTTTCTGGTATTGCCTAATATCCTCAAAACGGTTTTTCTCAAAATTGTCAGTGCAATTACAAGATTTCTCAAGCATGTTGTACATCATTGGAAAGCTCTTTTCACAGGCTATCACATGAGCAAAAATCCAATATGGCTGCCATAATAAAACAAACGTTGATACCTATAGCTCAAAAACAAATGACAATCCAAAGTTGACAATAGCACAAAAAGATTACTGTGTAAAATGTACAAGTCTTAGACATGTCGGATCAACGCCTACTTAGATATTGAAGAAAAAAGAAATCGACAAATTTTGTTTTTTTCAAAATAACTCGAAAACGAAAAGAAGCAGGGCAAAATAAAGTCATATTTGGAACAGGCATGAAATTCTACAAAACATTGCTAATTTAACCGTCTCCCTATCTCTAACAATAACGGAGATCGCAATACATTCCCATCCAGTTTGGGACACACTGTATGCATAGAAAATATACATAAAGCAAAAGCAGCAAACTTTTTATGCTAAACAATTATAGTTTTTAAAAAGATTTGGAAACATTGGTGAAAGTGGGAATTATGAAAAAAGCAAAATCAAAACTAAAGTTCAGAAAGTGACATTAAATAAAAATTTTAAGATAATAAGACTTTTAGAACAGGTTGATTTAGAAAACCGTGTCAATACAGGCACAAGCGTAGCTCTTTGTAATATATAATGTATCATTTAAACTGATAAATAAATAAGTATATGTATATAAATTCATGTATGAAAAATTATTAAAAGCAAATAAACTGCACTAAAAAATGAGCAATTTAAAGTCAGCTTACCATTTTATGGTTTTAGAAGCATGCCTATGACATACACAACTATCTTTGTGAGTTTGATCTGAATTGATATAAATTCAGTTGTTTCCTGTTCATAATCATAATGTAAATGTTACAGTCACATAGTACAAGTAACTGGACGAAGTCAATTAGTATTAAATTATTCATATTATGTCCCGAACGTCGATTAACTTCAAAATGATTTAAAAACATTGTTGACAAGTCTTTATTGTACGTTTAATCTCTTATAAAGCAATTAACAAGTGTATCTTATTGAACTTTAACTTATTATTTGCTTACACTTAAAACAGTTGTGTCATTTACACACACAGCACCATGACAGTGTTTTCCTAACAAAAGTATCTAATAAGTACACTTGGAGAACCCAAATCACCACAACACATTTTACAAAACCTAACGATTGTTTCACTAACAAAGTAGCGTCATCGGAGGATGAAAGATTCTAAACGTATAACGACTACAACTGTGTTTATATTCTGTGCAGGTAGTCGGCCTAGACGCTTAACAAAGAAAAAGGTAACGAAAATGTTACCGGAATCAACGACTTTTACAAAAGACAAAGCGAAAAAACTTTTTTTGTCTGCCACTTGACACGGAAATCGCGAGGCGTCTAGATAGCATTTTTAAGAAACCCAATTTGCGATTAAAATTTTCGACAAAAAATACTTAAAAATTTCGCTCAGTAACCCAAAATACAGGGATAGTACCGCAACAATTTCGGGGAAAATTTAACACAACTAAGATACGATGCTATAGATAGCTTATGAGTGGTACGACATATTTGGGATATTAAACACCACGTAGATAAAGAGATCCTAAAATTAATCCAAAATGTTAACACAACCATGATAACGAAACGCTTTTATACATATCCACACACACACACACACACACGCACGCACGCACGCACGCACGCACGCACGCACGCACGCACGCACGCACGCAAGCACGCAAGCACGCACGCACGCACGCACGCACGCACGCACGCACGCACGCACGCACGCACGCACGCACGCACGCACGCACGCACGCACTCACACACACACACACACACACACACACACACACACACACACACACACACACACACACACACACACACACACACACACACACACACACACACACACACACACACACACACACACACACACACACACACACACACACACACACACACACACACACACACACACACACACACACACACACACACACACACACACACACACACACACACACACACACACACACACACACACACACACACACACACACACACACACACACACACACACACACACACACACACACACACACACACACACACACACACACACACACACACACACACACACACACACACACACACACACACACACACACACACACACACACACACACACACACACACACACACACACACACACACACACACACACACACACACACACACACACACACACACACACACACACACACACACACACACACACACACACACACACACACACACACACACACACACACACACACACACACACACACACACACACACACACACACACACACACACACACACACACACACACACACACACACACACACACACACACACACACACACACACACACACACACACACACACACACACACACACACACACACACACACACACACACACACACACACACACACACACACACACACACACACACACACACACACACACACACACACACACACACACACACACACACACACACACACACACACACACACACACACACACACACACACACACACACACACACACACACACACACACACACACACACACACACACACACACACACACACACACACACACACACACACACACACACACACACACACACACACACACACACACACACACACACACACACACACACACACACACACACACACACACACACACACACACACACACACACACACACACACACACACACACACACACACACACACATCCAACCATATATATATATATATATATATATATATATATATATATATATATATATATATATATATATATATATATATATATATATATATATATATATATATATATATATATGTATATGTATGTATGTATATCACTAAATATGGTAATAATTAAAGTTGTGTGAATTCGGCACCACCGCCTATGTACAGTTTATTGATCGACTACTTCACGAGAGATTCCAACAAAAAGCGTGGAAATGAAGAAAACAGAATTCGGGTACTGGGAATTTCCGGTAGATAGTCAGTGAAAGCTTGTTTGTTTGAACCGCCCTCAAGCATCTAGATCAAGTACCTACACACAATATAACATTTCGGCACGCAGCAAGTGCGTTATGGTAGCGAATTTTCATCAGATGCTTCAAATTTGCATAATTCAATTTTCTCTAAACCTAGAAAGTAAAGTTTGGTATGTAGTAAGCTATTTACGACGGCAACATACCAACCAAATTTTATCACAAGAACTTTGTTATTTTTGCACATTAGGGGCGGTGTACTCGAAGAATCTCCCCTGCACTGCAGACAATATGCATAGAGAGCAGGAATCTCAACAGAAACAGCACTGCACCAACTGGTGTTGAAACTGGAGAATACGCTGGAGAACAGCGAGGTGGCGCTGGGAGCCTTCCTAGATATAGAGAGGGCCTTCAGCAACACCTCATTCGGATCGTTCTGGCAGGTGTCAGGGAGCGTGGAATAGAGGAGACCTGCTGCAGGTAGATCGGTTCCATGCTCAGGGACAGGCTTCAGAGGCCACTGCAAAATTGAGAAGATCGTGGAGGAGCCCATGCTTGAAATGAGGTCAGACTTTGCGTGCCCGCGAATCTGCAGGGAGAACAACTTTACAGTGAAAATCCCCGAACGCGAGACATGGCGGGAGAAGACGCCGGGCATACCACGGGACGCGCTCGTCTGATTCACGGACGAACCTGGCATGGAGCGTGGGGCGGGGGCAGGTGTTTATTCGGAAGGACAGAGGGTAAGTCATAGTATTTCCCTCGGAGCCCATGTAACGATCTTTCAGGCCGAAATTTACGCCCTCCTGCACTGTGTGCGGGAGAACAAGAGGAGGGGCTACACCAGCAAGCGGATCCTCTTAGCCACAGACAGCCAGGCAGCCCTAAGTAGCCCACGGGTAAATTACTGGCTGGTGAGTGAGTGCCGAGACGAGGCGAGCGACCTGGTTGGGCAGAATGAGGTCATCCTCTTCGGGGTGCCGGGTCACTCGGGGGTCAAAGGTAATGATTTAGCTGACAGCCTCGCGAAGAGAGGGTCAGCAGAACCATTTATGGGACCGGAACCGGCTCTGGGCGTGACAAAAAGCACTGTCAGGGGAGCCATTAAGTCATTGGTCAGAAACCAACACAAAGTGTACTGAGCAGACTGTCCAGGGCTCAGGCATGGGAAGTCAATAATTGACGAACCCAGTTCAAAGAGAGCTGTGAAGCTGCTAAATTTTAGCAGAGGACTGCTGAGAAACATAACAGGTCTCTTGACGGAACACATGGCAGTCAAGAAACACCTGCATAAAATGGGGCGGTTCGAGGGGGACCTCGCATGCAGACTCTGCGACGAGGGGAGTAATCAGCCCAGCACATCTTGGGCGAGTGTAAAGCTCTGGACCGCAAAAGACAACTTATCTACGGTCCGTCTTGGCGCAGACAGAGCATTATAAAACTTCACCCTACCAATCGCTGTGCAGACTAGTTCAAGGCACAGTGATTTTCGAAGGGGTGGAGTAAAAAGATTAAGGGCATGCACAATAAGCCAAAGGTTGCAGTGCTATCGGGGTGGCAAAGCCGCGGGCGAGCCCTGAGGGAGAAAAAAAATAACTATCTCGTGTGTGTGTGTGTCAGCACGATAACACAAAAAGTTATTAACCGATTTTAATGAAACTCGGCAAGAATATTTCTTTTATTAATGGCTTGGATGAGTTCGTTAGCCAGCCCTATCGAACCAGGATTTCTAAAAAAAATCCGAAAAAATGTTTGCATCTCAAAAAATAACAAAGTTATTTTGATGAAATTTGGTTGGTATGTTTCCGTTGTAAATACCTTACTACATACCAAAACCCAACGTTCTAGATTTATAGAAAATTGAGTTATGCAAAGTTGAAACATTTTATGGAAATTCGCTACCATAACGCACTTGCTGCGTCCCGAATATTTTTTCACTATTCTGTTAAAAATAATACTTTGGTTTGTAACAAATGCCAGTTATTTACTTATTTACGTAGATGTGGTTAATTACCTACGTTAAAAAAATTTAATGTCGCAAATACTCAAAAACTTCTCAAGAAATGACAAGGACAAGAAACGAATTAAAAGGTATGAGTGTGAAAAATACCAATAGCTCCAATGAAATGAAACATTTAGTTTGACTTCACTCACTTTAATAAGTCGCATGAAAGCAGGGTTTCACCTATTACCTCCCCACATTGTCGTTAAGTAAATTAGATACAGGCAAATAAAGTGAGACGCAATTCCCACTTCAATGTTATCCAAATTAAGTTTTGACCTTCACAATTGACACAGATTATATGTTTTATTAGACATTGTATATAAATTCACAAGAATGCGTATATTTTCCGCTGCCTTGCGATGTCTCAATTTATCACCAATTGAAAATTTTTGTCATTGATCGAAGTATACAGTTGCTATAGTAACAGCGCTGGACTAAATTGGGGTAACCAAGGCTGGTACACCATTCAATTATCTAGTTAGAATCCAGGGTGTCTGGAAAACTCAAAGGAGACAACTAAATTATATATATATATATATATATATATATATATATATATATATATATATATATATATATATATATATATATATGTATATATATATATATATATATATATATATATATATATATATATATATATATATATATATATATATATATATATGTATATATATATATATATATATATATATATATATATATATATATATATATATATATATATATATGTATATATATATATATATATATATATATATATATATATATATATATATATATGCCCTGGTCTTAAACAAATTTTTGTGAAATGGTTTTCCCTATACTAAACATTCGGTGAACTCTAGTGCAGTGCTTTAAATTTAAATTAGTGCTAATTTTAAATACGTCATACGTTTTGTGCATAGAACCTCACATTTTGATGCAATTATTTGCGGTCATTTTGGATTTAATTTGCTGGTATTCATCGCAGTGCTACACCGGAGGCAAATGAATTTAGAATTTTAAATGAAATAATCATTCAAAACTTATAATCTGACAAAAATTTGGTACGGTCATGGCCAACCTTTGATGTTGATGCAAATTAAAATGAACTATACAACCAAATGTGTTTTTGTCTGCTCTTCTGTTGGGAGATTAAACAATATTTAATTTAAATTGCTGAAAATATTTTGTTTCATTAAGTTTTGACCTTCACAATTGACACAGATTATATGTTTTATTAGACATTGTATATAAATTCACAAGAATGCGTATATTTTCCGCTGACTTGCGATGTCTCAATTTATCACCAATCGCACATTTTTGTCGTTGATCGAAGTATACAGTTGCTATAGTAACAGCGCTGGACTAAATTGGGGTAACCAAGGCTGGTACACCACTCAATTATCTAGTTAGAATCCAGTGTGTGTGGATAAACTCAAAGGAGACAACTAAATTTTATATATATATATATATATATATATATATATATATATATATATATATATATATATATATATAAATATATATATATATATATATGTGTGTGTGTGGGGGGGGGGGGGGGGGTGCGCGTGTGTGTGCGTGTGTGCGTGTGTGTGTGTGTGTGTGTGTGTGTGTGTGTGTGTGTGTGTGTGTGTGTGTGTGTGTGTGTGTGTGTGTGTGTGTGTGTGTGTGTGTGTGTGTGTTAATTTTAAATACGTCATACGTTTTGTGCATAGAACCTCACATTTTGATGCAATTATTTGCGGTCATTTTGGATTTAATTTGCTGGTATTCATCGCAGTCCTACACCGGGGGCAAATGAATTTAGAATTTTAAACGAAATAATCATTCAAAACTTATAATCTGACAAAGCTGCATCTATTGGGAATTATTCCAAAAATTTGGTACGGACATAATGTCATGGCCAACCTTTGATGTTGATGCAAATTAAAATGAACTATACAACCAAATGTGTTTTTGTCTACTCTTCTGTTAAGAGATTAAACAATATTTAATTTAAATTGCTGAAAATATTTTGTTCCGGAAAAAGTGGAAGTTTTTACTGTTATAAATAGCGTAGCTCAGCTTAAATTATATAGATAGGTACATAGAACATACATATTTTTAATTAATTTAAAAAAAAATCCGCATGGATAACATTAGAGGAAACTAATTTAATTTTCATAAATTAAGATTAAACCAAATATTATATATACACTTGTGCCAGGTCCTTTCAATAATAGTTAATAAAACTTAGGAGCGAAAAATTCAATACATCTTATGTGGACAGATCCCACATATGAGAGTTGATATATTGGTTCATTTTGGTTTTGAGGTATTACCTGCGCACCTCAAGAAGGCTTGCATGACTCGTAAAGGTAAAATAACTCATGCTGATAGGAAAAACAAATTTTACATAATGCAGCATTTCTGAACCAAAGAGTGATACTTGAGGAAACATATGGTGAGATATAAAAACAAATAAGCACGCATATGCTTCAAATTCAAAAAATTTCTATGCAAACTGGAAATAACCGAATCTTATACATCTGTGGATATGTTAGTGTAATTACTTTTTAGAATCAGTCCAAATACAATAAAACAAAACGGAGATATTGATAATAAAACTTTGTATAGACATCTCCCTGGCGTAATGAAAAGTGTGTTCAGCTATTGTAAACAGACATCATAAAATATGTATATGTTGGTTGCCGGGTAAACAGACTTCCAAAATTCATAATGCCCTCATTATGTAATTTAAAAAATAAAACTTCATGAAAAAAGAAAAGGTGGTATTTTCTTCTTGAATATAATAGGAACATAAGCGGTGTGTGTCAATGTGTTGTACGTTTCATAAATGAAAATTATGGCTACAGCATTGTAAATCATGAAAAATAAAGTTACCTTAAGCCGGCATCCCACGGCGCGTGGCTTGGCGAGTTATCGGCTTGGCAAGTCAGTTCGCAAGTTGACAAGTCAGTTTGCCAAGTGGCAAATCAACGAGCGTGGTTGCTTTCCCACGGCGCCTGGAAGGACTCGCCGAGTGCTGAATTGCGCACGACCGTTATTTTTTTAACCGTTGATCTGGACTTGCCAAGTTGCTTAGCAGTGAAAGCAGTGCAGTGTATTCTGTGGCAGGAGTAGGTAGCCATCGTGAAGGAAAGAACAAGAAATGAGTTTGCAACAAAAACGGCGTATTGCTGCCTGTGCAGCAAGTTTTATTATTATGGGCATTGAACATAATTTAAAAAAAAACAAAGAAAAAAGAAAAAGACGATGGTGGGTGGCCTCTTTATATAAAAGTCGAAATAGGTAAGTAATAGTATATTACATATCGAGGTGGGAAGTGTTTCATTACTGTCGAGGGGACCAAGGTGCGAATCGTCGAGGTCAACCAATTCTCGAGACAATTATGAAAACTTTCAACCGAAATATGTATACTATTGTATTTTCAACCATTACTATTATCGATATTAATTGTTATAATAATATTATATGAATTAAATGAGCTATTATACCTTTTTTTAGAGTCCCCATATCATATACATCAAATAATCATCAAAAAAACGGCAACTAAAATGAAAAGTCAACGGTTCCGAGCGTTTTTCAAAAAAACAAATACCTGAATTTTAAATGAATTTATTTCAGTTAAAGTCCCCATCCTGTATGGTTAAAAATAAAACAATTTGCATTTAAGTAGTAGTACCTACCTAACGTCCATTTAATGAATGGAGATATAATGTCAGTTTTTTTGCAGATATAATGTCACAGACATGTTAGGCGACTTACGTCGTGAACCATCAAATTATTTTCAAAATTTTTGTCGAATGTCATCAACAGATTTTGAATTTTTGCTAAATAAAATTGGCCCAGTTATAGCCAAAAAGAACACAAATATGAGGGAAAGTATACCTATTCAAGAGAGACTGGCTGTAACTTTAAGATTCTTGGCTACTGGAGACAGCTTTGCAAGTTTGTCGTACTTGTTTAAATTTTCGGCTCAAACGGTGTCAAGATGTGTTCAGGATGTATGCAGAGCGCTGAATAAGGAACTCAAAGATAAAATAATCGTAAGTATGTTTATCTTTTTATTAAGGAATGTTAACTGAAATAAACACTAATGGTAACTGAAATAAACACTCATGGTCACTCTTAAATATAACTATACAAAAGGCATGTGTGAATCTAAATCTAATAAGTCGTGGTCTTGGCTCGTGTCACGTGGATTGTCGTGGGACTCTTCAGTATCCTTATTTGAAGGTGAGGCGACATAATCTGCTAAGGCAGAAGTACTCGCTGATGAATGAGAAAAATAACTTGTTGCAGATACCGGACGAGAGTCCGAACACTGAGGTGATAGCAGATTAGGTGTGGATGGGTATCCCACGGGTTGATTAGATGTGGATGGGTATCCCATGGGCTGACCAGGCCAAGGAGTATATGAGGTATTAGACTGGGGATCCTGATGGAATGAGTATTTTTGTTTATGGATATGGCCAAACATTAACTGGTCGATTTCCAGCATTGCAATTCCTCTAGTCAATGGATCTAACGATCTTAATTTCGTTGCAAGCAACTCGCCATATAATGAACATTCATCCGAAGTGGTTGGTTCGGGTTCAGCTACTTTTTTTAAGAGTTGGAAGGCTTCCTCCATGCGAGTTTCATTATTAGCAGCCATAGTTTGCGCCATTCTCTTTTTTCCTTTTTGTCCAACTACAACAGCAGATTTAGCTTTACTGGCTTCATTTGTAGGCTTTGTGGCACATGGAGCTGTTGTTAAGTTTGAAGAATTATTTTCTATTTTATTTTCCCCGTCTGATGGTCTATTAGGCTTGTTTTGGTCGGTATTTTCAGTTGTTATATTCGCTACGTCCTCTACTACCTGAAGCATAAAAGAGAAATAATGAACAGGATTATGAAAGATTTGGGAAAAAACTGTAATAAAATTATTTCTGAGCTATAAGGCGATCTGGAAAAATTTGCGTTTTTATCTTTTGTCTATTAATTTTTATACACTTATCGATTTTCAGCTATTCAGACGTATAAGATTGCCTTGTAGCTCCGATAACTATCTACCTATTCTGCCTTTCCGAAAAAAAAAGTTTTGCGCTATTCGCACTTTTTTTACCTTATTATGTATTTTTTTTAGTTACCCAAAACACCAGATGAATGGCGCAAAATAGCCCAAGAATTTGAGATGAATTGGAATTTCCCGCATTGTTTGGGCGCCATAGACGGGAAACATATAGTCATCGAAGCTCCAATGAACAGCGGGACCGAGTTTTTCAATTACAAGGGAACGTTTAGCGTAGTACTCATGGCATTGGTAAACGCTAATTATGAATTTATTTACGTCGATATTGGGTGCCAAGGGAGGATTAGTGATGGCGGGGTATTTCGAAATACAACGCTATTTCAGAAGCTGGATAAAAATGAATTAATGTTGCCTCCAGATGAACCTTTACCTTCATCTAAAGAGCCATTGCCATATGTGTTTGTGGGGGATGATGCGTTTGCTTTGTCTACTCACCTGTTAAAACCATATCCGGGAATGTACGACAAAGGCAGCCAAAAACGAATTTTCAACTATCGCCTTTCACGCGCCCGCAGACTCGTAGAGAACGCATTTGGAATATTGGCATCTGTTTTTAGAATATTTAGAAAACCTATGCTTCTCGAGCCAGATAGAGTGACAGAAATTACTATGACATGTGTGCTACTTCACAATTTCTTGCGTAACAGCAGAACATCAAACACAAGGTATTTATCCCCGGATTTGTTAGACAATGATATTGATGGTCAAATAATTCCTGGGTCATGGAGGGCAGAAAATGACAAGATGACTTCATTCTTACCTCTGCGACAAGTTGCTAGAAGACCTGGACAGGATGCCAAAGAAGTAAGGGACAGCTATGCGAATTATTTTTCAGGACAAGGCGCTGTACCATGGCAAAATAACGTTTAAAGTTCGGAAAACTAAAGCCACATAAATATTTTAAAACTTTCATTATTATCCGGATATTGGTTTGAGAGAGATTGGATCCTACTTTAAGTATTCAAAACCTTCATTTCTTGGGTGAAAATAAATAAAAGTTCAGTCAATAAAAGCAACACTTATCTACATATAATAAATCTAAAACAATTCAGGGGAATATTCTTTGAATAATTTTAAGACTAAATATAAATGACATTTTCAACTGAGGAATCTGCAGTTTCATTGTGTACCATTATTTATGGGACACCCTGTATACACTATTCGTGTTAATAAAATATCTCAAAGAATAATTATTTCCAGAATTGTTGAACTTTATTATTTGTAGGTAACTAATATACTAATAAAATATATTAACATACCTCTGAATTTGTTGTTTCATTGGGTTTGTATATTCCATGTAAAAATCTATGCATATATTCATATGCAAACCAGTCTGGCTTAAAAACTTCGTTAGTCCCTGTGCCGGTTCCAGTGGTTGCTTTTACTTTTTGGAAGAGTTTCCTAAAAGTTGCCATCAATGCATCTTTTTTCTTTTTAAGTTCCGCCACAGTGCATTTTACACTTAAATTAGCTTCAATTCTTTTCCAACTATCATGAACTAAATTTCGGTTTTTGTGGTTTGGGTCCTTTGGATTCCAAATTGCTGGTTCTCCTTCGTAAAGTTCCAAAAATTCTATCACAAGTTCATTTGACCACTCCATTATTCGAGAAATTAAAAAATTTAGACCCGACTATTTAAAACCACCTTTCTCCACGATAATATAAAGAACGCTACTGAAACTGCGAAAAAGTTTCGTTTATCCAAGCCTACGTGGGAATGGTGGGATCGGATTTGAGCAAGCTCGGACAAGTCGAGCCTACGATGCTCGTCCATCCTTTGACTCGTGCCAAATTTACCGACAACTGACGGGAACGCCGAGCCGCGCCGTAAAGCTTGTCGCACGCACGAGCGTTCTCATTCCCACGACGCGTGGCTCGCTAAATCGCGCGCCAAGCTCGCCAAGCCACGCGCCGTTGGATGCCGGCTTTAGATACACATACAAATTGATTCGCAGTGGTTATGGTTGTAAGGTAGCCTCAAAACTGTTCTTTAATTAGTCACAGATTTAAAAAGGGGTGTTTTTGAATAGTCATAAAATTTACGTAACTTTCCATTAAAATGGTTGTGGTAGAGTTGCATTTTACATTTCTCCCTTTTTTCTTTTGTGTTTTTCCTCCTTTTCTGTATTTTGTAAATTGTTATTAGTAGACCCGATATTTTTCAAAATTTTGCATTTAAAAAAACACATACTCCACGTCCAGGGTCATTCAGGACGGGTTTAAGACAGACTAGACTGGGCGACGGTTTAGATGTATTTTTAAACAATGTCGAGGGAAACAGTACGTTACGTAGGTATAAGCTGTTTAAAATGTCATTCGGAAAACTACAATAATAATGGTATAACAAAAATGCCTTACCAAATATGTTTGTATATCATTCAATACTTCATTTCATAGTTTTTTCTCGAATGCTATAGCTCTTTCATTTTTGTCCAACCGTAGCTTTTATAAATACATTTGTTCTAATCAAACTAGATCAATCCTAGGTTTACTTTTCTTACAGATCTTAAAAACAAACCACCACTAGTGCGATTGGTTTAGAATTACCTCGTCATAACTGGATGAGATTGTAGGACCTATTGACCATTTCTGGATAATTTCTAAAACAAGTAGTAGTTTATATCACGCCTCTGTATTTATTGGATACACATATTATGCGGTAGATAAAAAATCTGGGTACATATTTGTAAGTTAAACTGCTAACAGGGACTAAGTGAAGATTGGAACCTGTGATGAGTATTGATAAGTACACTTGGAGAACCCAAAGCACCACAACACATCTTTTTAAATACCTGACGATCGTTTCACTAACAAAGTTAGCGTCATCAGAGGATGAAACATTCTTGAATTTTTTATCCTGTGAATACGCTAACGTGAAACGATCGTCAGGTCTTTAAAACGATGTGTTGTGGAGATTTGGGTTCTCCAAGTGTATTTATGCCAGCACGGAGTGACCGAGACAGATTTTTAGTGGTGACAGTTTCTGCTGCTGTGCATTAGATGTTTGACCGCTATCTTTTCAATGTAACCTTCCTACGCACACAGCTTGTTAACGCGAGAGGGTGATTTATGTAGTGTAATTTATTTATTTTTTTATCAAGTAATTTGTATATTTTTTATCACGCTAAGAATTATTTTATAAATTTGATATTTTAAAAGAATACCTGCCCACTCATTCAGAAAAGAGTATGTGACAAACTAACGTTAAATTAAGGGAATATTTTTAAACTTTAAATTGAACAAGGATAGCTAAGAGAATGAAAATAGCTGTACTCTAATAAGAAGCAAGAAGACAAAACCACATTTAAATAGAGATACATTAAAACCACGTGTGGGCACCAACTTATCCTTCTACAGGAGAGACGACATTAAAATATTACAAATTGAATAAAAATTGGACACAAACAGATCACTCATGAGCATCTAATGGCCAATAATCAGCTCCCTGTTTACTCATTTTGTGATCACCATCAACCTTAAAACTCGCCATCGCCAGACGCCCTGTATATACTTAAGAAATAAGCCTCAACAACATACCAGAACGTCCTGACAACTTCGAGCTCATTCTCACTACAAATTGGTCATTTTTTATTTATTTATAAAAAACATTAATTTTATTAGAAATATTTTAGCTATGGTTTTTTACCTTTATACATGTATACTATCATCATTGTTCTTTACATTTTTATATAAATGTTTTTTTATAATTATCAGCCATTATACATTGTATTTGCGCTATAACCCAAATGGCTAATGCGATTTTTTTTCTCAAATTAGAAAAGGTCTGGACGTGGCATGTACGTTATGCTGCCGTGCTAAGCAAGACTACCGTATCTCCACATTTTATGAAAATTGAGTTGAGGGGTGTCTTAGGCTTCTAACAGATGTTTACTACTAAGATACATAGTAAAATTGCCGTATATGCAGGGAAAAGCTTCAAAACATGCAATTTTATATTCATCGGTTTGTGTAGACACTTAAATTTCAGTCGACATGCTTATAAGATTTACCGTATCTACCATTAATTTTAAGAGAACTACCGTATCTCCATCATTCATTAAAGAGAAATACCGTATCTCCGGACTTACGGTACTTTTAACAAGCACACTACTTTTTTTATTGAAGTACACTCACATGAAATTAATTTTGAATTATTAAGAGAACAGTTTTTGGAAACCGAAAAAGTGTCCGATTTTATAAGAAAAATATTAAATGGAATCGTAACAATAGCGATTGACATTTCAGAATTAGACATAAATAAAATTCCTATTCTAGACGAAGATTTTCAACCATTGGTGCTGCCAGACAACGTTGAAGATGTTTCAATAGAAATAGTTATTGATATCAATGAAAACACAACTAATAATAATAACACTAGTAGTGTCAATGAGGAAAATTCGTTATTATTGCTCAATAAAACAGAAACAAATAATGATGAAAATCTAAATGGTGAAAATAACGATGAAGATACCACGACTATGCTATTAGAAGCAGATGTTTTTTTAACAGATACCACAAATACTAAATCTGGAAATAAGAGAAAACGGCAGAAATATCTAAAACCCAAGCACGAACGAACCCAGTTTTTAGTTGAGAAAAAAAGACAAAGACATGTAGTCAAGCTTCCCTGTGACCAGTGTAAGAAAGCATGTACTACAAAAATTAATGAAGAGAGAAGAAAAGAGCTAAACAATTACTATTGGAATTTAAATCTGAAAGAACAGCGACTGTTTATCAGCAACCATTGTGAAGTAAAAGTTATAGAAAGAAGACGAAGTGAAAAAGGAAACGACTCCAAAAGACAAAATAGCATCTGTTACAAGCTGAAAGACGAGAATAAGGCAGTTCAGTGCGTGTGTAAGAAGTTTTTCTTGACGACGTTAGGTTTTGCATTTAACAATGACAGTGTATTGAAAAATATATCTGATGAGAAATTTTACACAAAAAACGATCAAAGAGGAGCCAAAACAAAAGAGAAGAAAATTAACCGTGACTTACTTCATACTCACATAAAGTCTTTCTCTCCTTGTGTCTCTCATTACAGAAGGGAGCACGCTCCTAACAAACTCTACTTACCTAGTGACATTACGATAACCCAAATGCACAAAGACTTCCTGGATAAGCATCCAAACATACAAGTATCGTATGAAGTATACAGAAAAGAAGTAACTGACACAATAAATATATCTTTTACTCGTTTAGGACAAGAAGAGTGTGAAAAGTGTGAGGCTTTCCGCCTCCATAATTCAGAGCATACTAAACAAAATTTGCACTTACCAGATTGTGAAAAATGTGTTAAATGGAACGAACACATTCAGAAAGCAAAGATTTCTCGAGGTGAATATAGAAAGGATTGTGAGAATCAACAGTGCAAAAATCCTATTTATTCGGCAGATATGCAAAAAGTCATAATGCTTCCGAGAATAGAAATGTTCAAAAGTGCAATATTTACGACGAGAATTATTGCATTCAATGAATCCTTTGTTCCTGTTGGAGACATGAAAAAAAATCCACCTTACATAGTTTTATGGCACGAGGGCATTTCTGGGCGGAAACGTGAAGATGTGGCTAGTACCTTCTATCAGTTTTTTCTTTTTAACCGCGATGCTGCTGAAGTTACCCTCTGGCTCGATAACTGTGCGGGCCAGAATAAGAACTGGTGTTTGTTTTCGATGCTGATTAGTATTATATCTTCCAAAGAAATTTGTACGAACACAATCACCCTAAAATATTTTGAGGCAGGGCACACATTCATGTCGGCAGATAGCTTCCATCACCAAGTAGAGCTTGCCTTGAAAAAAAATCCTAAAGTCTACGATTTCCAGGATTTTGTAAATATTGTTCGGGATTGCAACTCGAAAAAAAATATAATAAAGGAAATGAGACATTCTGATTTTCGAAATTTCTTGGATTTGACTTCCGCATACCAGCTACAGAAGTTAAACAAAACCAATGAGAGACCTTTGCTGAAAGATATTTGTCTTGTTAAAGTAAAAAGGGGTTACAGGCATCTTTTTTACAAGACTCATTTTTCAGAACAAGAAGAAAAAGAGTTTCACTTCATATCTTCAAAATACAAGAAGAATGAATTACCAGTGGCTGAGGCTTCAAGTGCTAACCGCGGTATAACGACTAACCGGAAAAAAGCCATCATAAATAATTTATCAGACATCATTCCGGCACACAAATTAGAATTTTGGAAAAACATGCCAGTCAATGATGATGCTGCTAACTTGATAACTGATATAGAAGATCTGTAAATTACTTTATTATAATATATTATGATATTAAACTGGACTTTATTGACCTATTTTCTGTAAAAACGGGAGTTTGAGTTTGGTTTTCAGTATTTTTTTTATACGTACATCATCATTGGGTCATCAGTCCTAAAGACTGGTTGGACGCACTTCTCCATGCCTGTCTGTCCTGGGCCTTCCAGTACATCTCCCTAAACGTCGAACATCCCACATCCCTCACGATCTGAGAGCAATAGTCCAGTCTTGGTCTACCCCTCTTTCTCTTCGTACCAGTCTCGGAGATCAATATGCGCTTCCTGTTACCGGTACCGAAGGGTCCTACAATATTTTCATATCTTCCTTCCCCAACCACTGCGTTGAAGTCGCCTGTTATAACCACATTCTCGTGATTTTTTACCATTTTTAAAACTTCTTCTATTTCGCTATATATTTCTTCCACTTCGTCATCGTCATGTCTTGTTGTGGGCATGTATACCTGTATGATTACGGTTTTCACAGGCTTAGTATTGAACCTGGCCATAATGATTCTTTCGTTTTTCTGCACATAATTCTCCATACTCCGTCCTACCGTTTTGTTCATAATAATGGCTACCCCTGCATTTCCCTCATTTGCTGCTGTGTGGATTATCCTGTAGTTACCACTCCAGAAGTCACCTATTTCAGGCCATCGCACCTCGCTAAGACCGACTACGTCTAGTTGCAACCTATCCATCTCTAATTTAAGATTTTCTAGTTTTCCCGGTTGTTTCATTGTTCTGACATTCCACGCTCCGACTCGTGAAATGTCAGGTTTGATTGTATAGTCTGTCATTATTTAATCATAAGTTGGCCATGGAGATTGCGCTACTAGGGAATGTAGTGCAGTAGCTTCCCGTTGCTTTCTGCACCGCAGTAATACGCGTATCGTATTTTAGGAGCTGCTGCCCTCCTTTGCGGCTATTTAGACCTTAATATGGTATTCTATTTGAGTTTCATTTAGTTAAACTTAAATTTAGTTTGGCATTTTTATATGTGAAACATATGATTCTATATTTATTAAACTTACGACGAGTCAAGTGAAATGCACTATTTTCCACTACTTTACTGTTCCTAATCATGCAAAGTCTAATGATTGAATCTAAATCACTATATAATACTATCACACTAATCTAAACTTAACTAATTTTTTTGTTTTTCTTGTGTTAGTCAAATTAGTATAGTTAGTTCTTTCTAGATCAAGCATGTGTCTACTCTTGTTAACTTTCATTCGATTAGTATTTACTTTGTTGTTAGCTATCTACGAAAACCTGAGTACATGAAAAAAATAATGTATCGTACTTATAATATGTTATAATATGTTATAATATGTTGTGTCAATGTTTATTTTACATAAATAAAACATTTATTCTATAAAGGCATTTCATTTAGTTTAAACAGCTTTCAAAACATGGACTTACGTTACTTCTTTCAAGTAAAAAATTAAATTTATTTAACAAAAAAGTCGTATGTCCATAAAAAATACTGAAATCGTTAATTTATTATTATTTCTTGTAGCAGAACCTATAGTGTAACACTATCTAGAACTGATGCAAAAAAAATTAAGTCAATATATAGTACAGTGCAAAAGATACACGTCATTTAGTTTGGTAAAACTTCAATGGCGAATTTCTCAAAACTACTTTAACTGGAGATACGGTATTTATAGATAGCAGGGCAGTATGGTACTGCATTTTTATAAAAATGTTTTTCATAGCAAATATACCTTTTTTTAATGAAAGCAGGCATCAACTTTGGTTATTAATATATAACCTATACAGTAAAAAAGTCGGGATTTCCTCATTAGTGATTTTTTTTTAAAGAAAATTCACTAAAATGTACCATATTTCATCAAAATAACTTGATTGTTCGAAAAACTACAAAAATTTTCCGAAATAAACTTTAAATGTTCTCGAAAAAACTGGTACGATTGTCCTGGCCAACAAACGTCCAAGTTATTTACCCACCTGTCAAGATAGAATTATTTACAAGAAGCTGTTCCATTTGAAAAAGTTGAGTTGCGGCAGTTAGATTTTTTTTTCAAATTCAGTCACTATTTGAGAGCACCTTGTATACGGCATATCGATAAAAATATAAACGAAAACCTCTCTGAATGCGTCATTTTCATGCGGCACTCTTATCTATTGGTAAAAACGCCGTATATAATTTTTGGTATGTGCCATAAAAGTGAAAATTTGCAAACAATTCAAATAACTTGAAAATGATTAACACTATGAACTTTTTTTCCTTGCAAACATGCATTACAATTCGATGGAAAATGCAAAAATGCAATAATACAAGCGATGTTCGATTTAAAAAATATATATATTATCGTCAAAATAATTTTATAAGATGCAACTCAATAAAAAACTTAATCTTTGTCTGTGATGTACAATAATAGGTCTTGTTATCCAGGCAAAATATTTTCGTTTCGTGCGATTCTCTGGCACCCTTTTTTTTTCTTTAAATGCCTATAACTTTTTTTTCTTTTAATTTAGAGATCTAAATTTTGGTATATAGTATTTTTTATAATATTAACCTCTGTACTAAATTTGGTCACCATAACTTTGTTATTTTCCTAAATACAACATTTTCGTAAGAAAACCCTAAATTTTCCCAGAAAAGTCGGTCGGCTTTTCCTGACTACTAACGTTGCCAAGCCACTTGCAAGGGGGAAGTACTCACCAAATTTTATCAAAAACAGCCCAATATTTTACATACATACAAACATACATACATACATACATACATACATACATACATACATACATACATACATACATACATACATACATACATACATACATACATACATACATACATACATACATACATACATACATACATACATACATACATACATACATACATACATACATACATACATACATACATACATTCACACACACACACACACACGCACGCACGCACGCACACATCCAACCCCCAACACACGCACGCACCCCTTGGTGGCACATTTTCAAATTATTTTCACAATGTATAGGCTGTCCCAAAAGTACAAAACCTATTAAAATTGTATTTTAGTGAATTTTCATTATGAAAATTCAGAGGCGTCGTTCAAAGTTTTCTGTGACTCTGTTCAAGGGGCTAATACTTCTAAAAGCTGATTGTATTCGATTTTTTTCATATCATCCGCAGTTGTGGGAAATTCTTTATATACTTTTTGCTTTCCATATACCCAGGGGGAAAAGTCTATTGGGGTTAGGTCGGGCTATCTCGCTCCTCGACCAATCCATCGGTTTCCTAACCAATGGTTTAAGTATTGTCTTACGTCTCGGTGAAAATATGGAGGAGCACCATCATGCTGAAAATACATTATTCGACGTGTTTCAAGGTCTACATCCTCCATTAAATTCGTCAAATCCTCCTCGATAAACTTGCGATAACGTTCTCCATGAAGTCGATCTTCAAAATAGAATGGAGCAATAACTTTATCGCCTATAAGCGTTGATGTTGAAAATCCACTTGACGTACCCAGACTGGATTTTCTTCAGCGTAATAATGCATATTGTGTTTGTTTGCTACGCCCATGTTGTTAAAAGTTGCTTCGTCGCTAAAGAAAACCGTATTGTAAAAGTTTGGAAATTCATAGGTCATATTTGAAAAAAATATTACAGAAATTGATTCGATTTACTTGATCTTCAGCAAATTGAGTGATGACACAAATGATATGGAGAAAATTTGTGCTTTTTAATTATCCCGTTGCCTGAAGATTTGCTGATACCACGAAATTATGCATTTTGCCTAGTACTTATCTGCGGATTCTACTCGATTGATAACAAAACGTGGAATTCTACATGTTCATTGGTTTTATGACGATCTTCATACGATTTTTTTTTGTATTTGGCGCTACATGTTTCTTCGAAGCGCGTTTTAACTACTCAAATACTTCGGGTATTGGATGTCGACCTGAAGGTTACTTCCGCCTGTAGATTCTGGACGCCAGAAGATAGTTTCTAGCTGCCTGTCCTAAAGCGTACACCATGTTAACTAACTCTTCATTAGTAAATTTCATTTTTAAATGTAACGTTAACAAATAAACACAGAACAAGGAACAACGAACAAGAAACGAACAAGAAAACAACAATTAATAAACAAGCAATGACTAACACTACACGAGAAAGTAATACAAAAATTACCAAGCACTTGACAAAACGTCAGTTGCACAATGTGTCAGATATTTATTTTATTGTGTTGCTTATGTTTCAACTTATTTCCAAGACTATCGTTATTTAGACGATGGTATGAACGATATTAAACACATTTCAATAAATAAAAATTTAACCGGTGTATCTCCTTTCGTATTTGATTTAACTTATACAACTTTGGTATCATAAGAAGGCTTATGAAATTTTGTATTCATCAAAATCATAAAAATATACAGGATGTTGCATTTAGAACAAAAATTATACCTTACGAACCCCACTTTCAGCTGAATTATAATTTGTTAATTACCAGCTTAACGAATCACCTCATATCGTTCTCATGCTGGTCTATAAAACTATTTGGAACAGTCAGCAAACATGATTAATGAAAATAACTGACGAAATAAGAGTATCTTCTGATAACACATAGGATAACTTTAAAACCAGTCGATTTGAGTATAGGGGAAGCTTAATAAAATTAATATAGGAGTAAATAAGCTACCCGATAGCGACATAAAATATAGGGTGTTCCATTTGAAAATTTCGAGAAAGTCTTCTTTTTATGGCTTCTAATTAAATAAAGTTATGTTTTATAACTTTTAATATAAGGCTAAATCACTACAATATATTATTCTTATGAAAATTCACTACCATAACGCACTTGCTGCGTCCCGAACATATTTTTTTTAATGGAACACTATGCAGTTTTACTTTCTACGACCAAAATAAAAACGAGATTTATTAAAATTTACCTAACCTAAACTTGGCAGTTTTTAAAATATTTAGTATTTTATGAAAATATAGTAAATTCTGAACGATTACTTAATTTTTTGGACTAAATTTAACACAGAGTTTACAAATTGATTGAGTTTTGTGACGCACTTGTGAAACATTGGATAACGTGTACAGAGTGTCTGAAAATTATGACTAAACAATTACAAGCAATAAACGGTAACAACTGGTTTAATTTAAATTGAACACCCTGTATCTTATGTCAACAGCAAATTTAAAATTTGATTTTCTGTAGAAAACTATAATACTTCCCTGCAGCTAGCTGATAACAGTTAGCTATAGGGAAGTATTATAGTATTGGACATAGAAAACGTACATCTTCTGAATGCCGACTGATTTTAAAAAATATAATACTTCTCAAGTCACCTATCGAATTTTGACAAGTCATCCATCATCCAAATTAAGCTGTTCTTGAAGATTGTTGGCTCAGTTTAGACAAACTGGGAGCGTGCATTATGATAAAATGAATAAAAGGAAACCTGTAAGAGAAAACCAAGAAACTGAATTAGGCGTGATTACCGTGTGATCGAAAATTCCCATATAGGGCAAAACCAAATTGCGCAGAACATTAACATCAGCCCAGCAAGTGCCTCAAGGATCTCTCAAAAGACACAGTTACCATGATTATAAAATGTAGCATCACCAAGACCTTTCCGCAAACAATTTTGATAATCGAATTGAATTTTGTATGTGGGCGTTAGATAGAATGAGAAAAAATGAAATTTTTTCTGTTTTGTTTAGTGACGTAAGTTTCACAACAATGGATCCGTTAATAGACATAACATTCATTATTATATTACTTACAATCCGCATTAATTTAGAATAATCAACGCAGGTGGTCAGTGAATGTATGGGGCGGAATAATTGGTCCTTTTTTTAAGAATATTTAAATGGAATATTGTTTTTAGCTTTTTGGCAAAATCAATTTCCAATCTTATTACAAAACATTCCCTTAGACACAAGAACAACAATGTGGCTTCAATTGTATGGAGCTCCTGCACTGTTGGAATAAACGCATTCAGAATTGGGCACGACGGTCACCCGACTTGACTTCACCGGATTTCTTTATATGGGGATACGTGAAAAGGATTCTGTATAACACATCCAACGATATCATGTAATAGGAAGAAGCGCATTAGAGAAGCTTTCTGAACCATAAGCCCAAAAATGTTGTCAAATGTTGTTGAAGGTTTAAAAAAAAACGTTTGTGTTTAAGAGGCAGACGATCGTCATTTTGAACACATGCTATAAGCCACTGTTTGTTGTGTTTCTACCATTAATTTATTTTTATCATTAATCAAATTAGTAGACACGTAATATTTCATATATTGTTAATTAAATGTTTTTGCTGTAACTAGTTATTTGTTGCCAATAATTCTGACTTGTCAAACTGCCATAAGTAACTTGTTAAGTATTAAATATGTTAAAATCTGCTGGCATTCTGAAAATGTCCGTTTTATATGAAAGCGTTAACAGTTAACTATAAGAAATAATTATAGTAATCTATAGAAAATTAAATTTTACACCTGCTGTTAATATAATATGCAGGGTGTCCCATTTAAATTAAACGAGTTGTTACCGTTTAAAGCTTGTAATATTGTTTGGTCATAAATTTTGTACACTTTGTATACGTTAGCCAATGTTCAACCAGTGCGTCGTAAAACTTAATCAATTAGTAAACTTCATGTTAAATTTAATTCGAAAAAATTAAATACCTACTTTTTCAGATTTTAAAGTTTGAAATTGTTACTTTATTATCATAAAATACTAAATATTTAGAAAACTGTAAGGTTTAAGCCTTAATATAACTTGTTTTTATTTTGGTTGTAGAAACTGGAAATCGAATAATAGACATGGTGTTCCATTAAAAAAATACAACTTTGATACGTTTTGTATTTTTGGGACAGCCTGTGCATTGTGAAAATAATTTTAAAATGTACCGCCAGTAGGTCCATACTCACTACAAAAATTAAACTTTTTCAAAATCAAGTAATTCAGCAATAATCTTCCGTCTCCGATAAGGTGAATAAGTGTATATATATATATATATATATATATATATATATATATATATATATATATATATATATATATATATATATATATATATATATATATATATATATATATAACTGACCTCAGATACCTGATACCAATGTATTCTAGGGGACCTAGTTCACGCTCATTTAATGACATTTTTTCAAAATTTAAAAGTTGCAATCTCCTCTTCTCGTTAGTGAATTTTTTTTCTAATGAAATTCACCAAAAGAAAGCTATAGGTGTTGCCATTAGAAATCATCAGGCAACTAAGCTTGAGTTAAGGCTATATTACAAATACATGTAATAACAGGTTTGTCACAATTTGGAACCCAAGTTCATCCAACAATGTTATTGTTGTTCTATGGGCAAATTCCACTAAACCATCTTTTATAGCCAACAAGGCAATAAAAAAATACATTTTATATATAGCCAAATAACAATTACTATGAATACAGCAAATAAATGTATTCGATAATTCTTCGAATTCTGTTAAAAATTGTATGTTAGAAATCTTCTCTGTTAGAATCTGTTTTAATATGCACACTGATATATGCAACTAACAAATGCAACTTTCCTATCGGCCCGCAAACATTAATTTTATAAATTAAAAAAAACTACAATTTAACAAAGTTTACACATGCTTCTTTTCTAAATATCCTATGACTTAATCACACAATTTCAATGGGCCGACTAGATATACCCAGACCTTATAGAAATGTCGAGCAAATTTTAATAAGCTTTGAACAAGTGATACTAGTATAACTCACCTACTTTTAGAATGATTAAACTCACCTGAAACAAAAAATAACACCATTTAATATACTAAATTAAATACCTGCAAAAAAGAGCCTTGGTGGTTCGGTGGTAAGAACGTGTGCCTCTGAACCGAAGGGTACTGGGTTCGATCCCACGGTATCCTTTCACCTTTTCAGTACATACTGCACAATTAACATCAACCGAGGTTGTGGCAATGTTATGTAAGCAAGTTTAATGTGTGCACGTTCCGCCCTTCGGATGGGGCGTAATGCCGTCGGTCCCGTGTCCATGCGATGTTGGGCACGTTAAAGATCCCTACCCTCCTTACAGAAAGGCAGGGGTTCGGCAAAATTTCCAGGATAGTGAGGTGAAACTGCTCCCTGGCGGCGGTGAATGGCCATAGTCGCGGAAATAGGCCGACGTTAAAGAATAAAAACACACACCTGCAAGAATTCCTCTCTTATTAACTGACCTGACTCAAACTGATTATACTTAGATTTCTATGATATAATAGAAACATCCATACCATGACATTGTGTCAGAGCAAGTTGAATGCAAGCAAAGGAAGTTGTGCACGTAAAATATCCCTACATTCCTTACAAATGGCTGGGGTTCCTAAAATATTCAGGTTGGTGTGGTTAAATTACTCCCTGGCGTCGAACATTGACCATAGTGGCGGAAATAGGCCTACGTATAAATATAATACAATACAGAACCTATAATACAATACAGATATTAAATAAATTTATTTTTGCTTTAGGTGTATATCTGTATATTATTTTATTTTACAGCAGCCTATTTTTGCGGCTATTACTAATTATCGGGCCAAAGACTTTAAACACCACCTACAAAAGACGAGGTGTGGAGGCATTCCACCTGAAACACTACAACAATCTCAATATATGTTAAACTGCAAATTACTGTTGAAAGCCAATTAAAAACTTGCAACTCATTGACCAACTTAATACCTCATTGGGATTAGCTTTTCATTAAATCAGTTGTCGAATTATTCTCATATAAGTAAAAAATGTCGAGTTTACTACCAAAGTTGGTATTTTATTGTTCACTTCCTTAAAATATTACTCAGTAATTTATTGGTTTGTCGGTTTGGTGGAACTATTCCACACAAAATGCAGGTAGAAATACTACCAGTTTGGCTTCACAAAGGTATTTTTCAGAATAAGATTACTGTTGTTGGACGGCCGAGAGACAGACATTCAATCAACTGGCTCAAACGCAGTGTCACAACCTCGGAACGTGGTCAGTATCGGTATCAGTATCAGTATGTGCTCAAAAAGTGAAATGAATCTTTTATTTAGGATACAAACCCGCTTCAGGGCCCACGTTTTTACCACCAGGCCATCAAGGTTACAGGTAGTTTTGAAGTACCGTTTTGTAAAATACCCCCGCATCTGTTTTAACACATCGACAATGAAAAAATCAGTTCTTATAAAATATTAATACCTGCAAAATTTGCATATAAAGTGAATATTTATTGTTCTTGTGCTCTGTAGGTTGTTGTGGTTGGAAAAAAATAGGCCATCATGGTGTACTTGGTCTTCCATTATTGCAAAATTTCAAAAGGTCGTGTCTAAATGGTCGCACTTACATTCGTAATTAGTATACGGCAACCACTATATGTGTTTACATTTTTATAAAAGTTAAAGTCCCAAAACAAACTTTTTGGGGTCCAGGCGTTTATGGTAAAACGTGAAGGCTGACATTATACATTTAAACATATTGGCAAATTTGTCTAAAATAGGGCCTGATTTGAGTGCGCTTTCAAATTAAAACGATTCCTTAACTAAATATGACATTTTGGTCTACTACTGATTCATTATATTATCGAGTATACTTTTTATCAAAACAGTTAACGAATTCTAATTTCTGATAAATCCATGTTTATTGGGATGCTTTAGTAATTACGATAAAATATTGTGAAATACGTCGCTCAATTAAACCATACAGATATACATTTGTATTTGTCTCTACTAAAGCTGTTTGAAAACAACTTGTCATATTTACGGGTTACTACATTGTCAGAAGCACGTTTCGATCTTGTCTTGTTAGTAAAAATATGTAGTATTATAGTGTATTTTTGTGTGAATATATTGTACACACCGAAAAAGTCACTTAATTAGAAGCTGCAAAGAACGTGTTTTTTTGTGTGTAAGGATTACCAGTATTTTTTTAATTTGTTTGCTGCTTTACGTATCAGTTCCACTAGACTACCGGACATTACAAACAGCCTGGATGCAGCAAGTTCGTTATGGTAGTGAATTCTCATTAAAATGATCTGACACCAAACAGATTTCTTCAACTAAATGCCCATAACTTTTAGTGAATTTTCTTTAAAAAAAATTCACTAATGAGGAGATCCCGACTTTTGAATTTAGAAAAAATGTCACACATATCCGGGGTCAGTTTCAATTTTTATATGTTTATATATATATATATATATATATATATATATATATATATATATATATATATCACACCGATAACTCAAAAAATAATGGGCCGATTTTGATTAAATTTGGTGAGTACCTTCCTTGTGCAAATGGCTTGCATAAGTTCGTTATCCAGGAAAATCGGCCTAGGTTTTCCCCGAAAATTTTGTGTTTTCTTTCTAAAAAAAATTATATCTCCCGAACTAACAAAGTAAGGGCAACCAAATTTGGTATGCGGGTTTATATCATTATATGTAAGTTATCTACTAGCTCTGTAGCTCAAAAGACAAAAATGTTATAGGCATTTAAATAAAAATTAATTGGGGTTTTCCTCAAAGCGTCAAAGTTGCGATTTAAAACGTCAAAATTGGCAACATTTAGGCAAAGAACTTGAATCTAATACGGGCTATGGAAAGAAAATGTCTCAAGAAGAATGTTTTACAAACCCTGAAGTCTTAGTTTCAACCGTCATTGTCCTTCATTTTACTAAAATGTTTCCAGAAAATTCATTTCAAATAGACCCTTTCTCTGATGTTTGGGAGTAGGCTTATCTATATGGTTTATCGATTAATGGTATATAATTTTTGTCGAATTTTGGTAAAAAATCAATAAAGCTCAATATATCCGTTATTATACAAGATATGAAAAAAAATGTATACATTAATTATAGGGTGTCTTGAGCTACATCTTAAAAAAATATTTCTACAATCACAGGGTGGCCCATAAGTCGTTGGTGATTTAAATTCTCTTTTTTTTTTAATCAAACACGTCTTATTGCATTTTTGCATTTTCCATCGAAATATAATGCATGTTTGTTAGAAAAGAAATTTTGGACGCAGCAAGTGCGTTATGGTAGCGAATTTTGATCAAATGTTTCATATTTGAATAGCTCAATTTGCTATTAACTATAAGGTTGACCAAGAAACGAGTTTTTTCGGGAACACTTTAAGTTTACTTTCGGAAATTTTTGTACATTTTCAAACAATAAAGTTATTTTGATGAAACATGGCACATTGTTTTTACTATATAGGTTATATTGGTAACCAAAGTTGATGCCTGCTTTCTGAAAAAAAGACACACATATTTGCTATTAAAAACATGTTTATGAAAATTCACTACTATAACGCACTTGCTGCCTCCAGACTTTTTTCTTGTAACGTAGAGATATAATTCTTGGTATATAGTTTACTTTTATAACGTAAACTCACCTACTAAATTTGGTTACCATAGCTATGTTATTTTCTAAGATAAAGTTTGTTCCGAAGGAAAACCCAAAACTTTCCCGGAAAACCTATTCCGATTTTCCTGGTTAACGAACTTATCCAATATATATATATATATATATATATATATATATATATATATATATATATATATATATATATATATATATATATATATATATATATATATATATATATATCGAAACTGACCCCGGATATGGGTTCTAGGGGCTCCAGTTCGCGCCCATTTAAAGAAAAAAAATTAAGTTCAAAAGTCGACATCTCCCCAATAGTGAATTTTTATATACGAAAATTCACTAATAAATCAGGTCTCAGAAATCACTCAATTACATTTTTTTTTCATGTTTGAAACGTACTACAAAAAAGTGGAAAGGTACAAGGCGGATGATATTAGGTAGCGTAGACAAGGTAGAATCCTATAACTTTAATTCGCGCATTCGTTCTTTACAGTATCTTCATTTTGTGTCGTCACACCAAAATACAATTCATTCATAATTTAGTCAACTTAATCGCTTCTTGTACTCCTATTACAGTACTAAGTTTAGTTTCAAGCGTCTGTAAATGTTTTGAGTAAAAAGGAAGTACGGGTATTATCGATGTGCATTAAGGTAACTTATGTTTTAAAGACATTCACGACAGGATCCAACACAGCGTAGAAATCAGTCGGGTAAGGTCAAGAAGATCAGAGGGGAAAATGATTGGTTATCTAACTTTTTTGCTCTAATAGACGCCTTCCGGGTAATTCAGGAGTACTTGAATTGTTGTCAATATTAGTAAATGTTGACAAAAATAATTATCTACAGATTAGTATGAGAACAAATTATTGCTGTATATAATATGTTCCTATACTGACAAATTAGTCAGTAATTGTTTTGCCTTAACCAACCTCATAGTAGTAAGTCCGTCCATTTGTAAAGATTGTAAAAAAGTTCGGGACGGAGCAAGTGGGTTATGGTAGCGAATTTTCTTGAAATCCTTCAAATTTTAATAACTCAATTTTCTCTAAATCCAGAAAGTTGAATTTTGGTATGTAGTAAGGTCGTTCCCAAGGCAACATATCCACCGAAAGTCATCAAAATAGCTTTGTAAGTTTCGGAGATATTTTTTTTTCGAAAGAAAACTCAAATTTTCCCGTAAAACCTTTTCCTGGCTAACGAACTCATCCAAGCTATTAACAAAAGAAAGATTATTGCCGAGTTTCATCTAAATCGGTTAATAACTTGATGAGTTATCGTGTGGATACATATATACATATACATATATGTATATGTATATATGTATATATGTATATATATATATATATATATATATATATATATATATATATATATATATATATATATATATATATATATATATATATATACATATAAAAATTTAAACTGACCCCGGATGTGGGTTCTAGGGGTCCTAGTTCGCGCTCATTGGAATTTTTTTGCGAAGTCTCACCATCAATACCTCCCTATGTGTGAATTTAAAAAAATAAAAATTAATTTATTTTGCGGGGCCGCACAATCTCGGTGACCTATCTCCCGCCGTCAATACTCGATGCTCCAGGGAAGAAAGGCTATATTTAGGCTATATAAAAGTTAAAAATTTGGTGAGAATATGTGGTGGATGAGACAAATTTTGATTGAAGTGGAATGCTATTATGGTCAAGGTTTACCTACGTGCAATGCACTTGGGTTGAAATATTAGAAGGTGTAATACGGAATCTCATTTGGCATGGCAAAATCTAAAGCTTCACTAATTTTGGAAACAAATGTCACCTGTATTTCGGCCTAAATTGTTAAAATTGTGTCATGTAATATACCGTAAATCTTTAAAACTTAATTTGTACGAGACATAATGTACAATTATTTAGCAATAAAAATACGCACATACTTAGTATTTATACTGAAGTTAAGATATCTAGGCCGCTTGGCCACTTTTGCAAAATGTATACGCCGCAGACAAACCACTTAATTTTTAAAAAAGATAGATTGTTATGTTATGGCACAGACCACGCTAATTGTAAACGCAACAGACAAACCATGAAAAAGGAGTTACTTTTTAATTATTTATTTGTGTATTAGTTCCATTTTACATCGTGCCATACAAAAAAGGTTCAGCTTGTGCTTGTACCAAAACACAATTTTGATAAACTCTGATCTCCAAACTTCAGCTGCCAAATTATATCGTGAACTGTCACTCAAAATTTTGATCCCAATTGGAGCACCTCCATAGTCTTGTTTATCACCAGCAATGCTATTAAATCCATGGATAGTAAATTGTTATGTTAAATAAAGTCAGGACGCAGCAAATGGATTATAGTAGCGCCTTTTCATAGTAATAGGTTTTTAATGAAGTTATAAAATAAAAATGTGGTATATGTAGGTAATGTACTCTCCTTAAAGGAAACTTGATAATTCATTAAATTTATAAAAGTTTGCAAATTCGATTGTTCATCTTATGAAGCTAACACATTCTAGTCGATTCTGCATAGTTCCAGAGATATCTAGATCTGGATATGCGTGTTCACGGGAATTGTTGACAATAGCCATCCCCGTTATTATTGGAGGTACAATGTGGTTAAAATGGAGGAAGTTGTTTAACTTTTCACAAGCATCATGATTTTGACGTCAAAAAAACATTTGCGCAGGGAAATTTCGAAAGGGGTATAGTCATTTTACATTGCGTTTTGCGATAATCACTTTTTTTGGGCGGCCACAAATAAAAGTAGCATGCATTGACAGTACCTCATACAACATATGTCATAGCGGTAAAAACAGATTTCAAAAGTGCGTCGGAGCTAAATATATAGCGTGATTCATTAAGTGACCGACATTCATATCTCGGTAACTATGGCAGCTGGAGCTTTGGGAAAAACATTCCAAGGGTTTTTTTCAAGTACGATTCAGGTAATGTTTTTTTATTTTCTTATTCTTGCCACCAAATGGCGCTTTTTGGATGAAACTTTTTGAAGGCCGTTATCTCAAAATATTTCTATTGCAATGTTGTCTTCTTGTTCTATATTTTTGTCTGAATTTTGACCCTCTTATATTCAGGGTGATACAAGGGTTGAATTTAATCAAACATTGATGTGAATTGCTTATTTAGACCCATCATGTGATACATCGGTGAAATTGTTTCGAGAAGTCCAACATAATGACATTTAAATTTACTATGGCTGCCATTTGAAAAATCATAATTGGCGATGATTTTCAAAAAACGAAACGTCGGAACTCGGTTTTGATACCATTTTAAAATACTACTGATAAAAGTGCTTTAAGAAAGTAAATACCGATTTGCATATTTTCACAAATGAAGAGGTTGTCAGGCACATAAGAAATTCTAAATGAATGATTTGTTATGTATATAATACTAAATTAGAGCTTTTATGCATTACTTAAACTTAGTTTACTACATACACAAATATTTAAATAATAATAAGAAGTTTTTTAAATAATGTATCGCGCACATATATAGAAACAGTAAAAGATTATTATTATGATTGTTTGTGTCAACTGTCACGTGATCAAATGACGCTCTCTGATTAACAATGGGTCTAGCGGAGTGGATGGGGTACGCTAAAAAGTGGAGGGGGTGAGCTCAAGTGCCGCCCTACCTACTCACTCTGAATACAGGTAGCCTGTGTAGCACCTTCAGCTTTATGGCAACTTTTATCTGAACTCCGCCCTTTCACATAGTGATGTTAATTTAATGTTTATTTTATAGTTCACTTTATAAATATAAAGTTGGCCTATGAATAAAGGCAATTATTATTATTTTACGTTTTACCGATTGGGGGCCCTTTATCAACCCTTAAACTCCGGTTCAACTTAAACGCACTAGCCTTCTTTGTTTTGAGTACATTTATATTTATAGTATTACAGGATCAGGTTTGTTTTGGGGATACAAGTGCAAACTAGTCACATTAAGGGCCATTATCAGATAAATAACGAATCAGATGAGAGGGAAGTTGCACAATCTAGTAAAGAAAATAATTTATTGGCGAAAAAAGTCACCTAATCTTTACGCTTCCTGGAATATGTTGAAAAAACTCAATTTTAGCATTGATTATTTTCGTAACACCCTCTTCATTTCTGAAAATATGCCAATACGGTCTGCACTTTCTAAAGACACTTTTATCAGTAGTATTTGAAAATGGTATCAAAACAAAGTTGGACGTTTCGTTTTTTTGACAATCATCATCAACTGTGATTTTTCAAATGGGAGCCATATTAAATTTAAACATCTTTATGTTAGACTTGTTGAAAAAATCTCACTGGTGTATCACATAATGGGCCTAAAGTGAAAGATTACAAATTTACATCAACTTTTGATTAAATTCAACCCTCTTATCAACCTTTAATAAACTCAGGCAAAAATATAGAAAAAGATTAGGGATTTCAGAAAAAGTGAAAAGAAGATAACATTGTAATAAAAATATTTTGTGATAACAGCATTCAAAAAGCTTCAACCGAAAAAGAGCCATCTGGTGGTAAGAATAAGAATAAGAAAATGAAAAAAACCTTACCTGAATTGTACTTGAAAAAACCTTTGGAAAGTTTTTACCTAAGCTCCAGTTGCCATAGTTACCGATATATGAATGTCGCTCACTTAATGAATCACTCTGTATATGTCGACTCTGGTGGACTTTTGAACTCTCTTTTTACCGCTATTACATATGTTGTATGATGTACCATCAAGCCATGCTTGTTTTATTTCTGGCCGCTAAAAAAAAAACGATCATCCCAAAACCCAATGGAAAATCACCATACCCTTTTTGAAATTTTTCTGGGCACAACCTTTTTTGACGTCAGAATCGAGATGCTTGTAAAGAGTTAAACAACTTTCCCCATTGAACCACAGTGTAGCTCCAATAATAACGGATATGACTATTGTAAACAATTCCCGTGAACAAGCATATCCAGATCTAGATATCTGTGGAACTATGCAGAATCGACTAGAACGTGTTAGCTTCATAAGATGGATAATCGAATTTGAAGTTCAACTTACCGGGAAAATCCCTAGCGTTCTACTAAGAAAAATTGACATGATATGTCAATATCCGGAATTCGATGCGCAATTGTTTTGTTTCTTTTTTTTTGACGTCAGAATCGAGATGCTTGTGAAAAGTCGAATAACTTTCCCCATTCGAACCACATTGTAGCTCCAATAATAACGAAGATAGCTATTCTAAACGATCCTTGTGAACACCCTGTATAAAAGGGTTGTAACTCAAGACAGAAAATATGGAGCCAGATTAGTGATTTCAGGAAAAGTAAAAAGAAGATAACATTGTAATAAGAATATTTTGAAATAACAGCCTCCAAAGAGTTTTAACCGAAAAAGTGCCATCTGGTGGCAAGAGTAAGAAAGTAAAGAAAATACATGAATTGTAATTGAAAAAACCTTTCGAATAGTTTTTTCCCGAAGCTCTCTCTAGTTGTCATAGTTAGCGAGATATGAATAGCGCTCACCTAATGAATCACCCTGTATATCTCGGCTCCAATACACTTTTGAAATCTGTTTTACCGCTATTACATATGTTGGATGAGGTACTATCAAAGTATGCTAGTTTTATTAGTGGCCGCTAAAAAAAAGTGATCATCCAATCTAAAGTGACCATACCCCTTTATGAAGCAGAGCTATTACGATTTGAAATATTTTTATAAAAATGTGTTGCTCTATCCCAATTGTTCCATCCATACATTTTCAACAATTATTTACTATTTAACTAACGATTTACTTAATGAAAACACTTTTTAATGAAAACTCTCTACCATTACGCACTTGGTGCGTCCAGACTTCTTGAAACGGATTAAAATACTGTATCTTTCCTTGTGAGACTGGCAACAAAGGCGTACTTCTAGTTCGTTTTTTTCAAATATTTAAGCAAGTAAAATGAAGTAACAATTTAAACATAAAACTTATCAAACACACATCACGCAATATTTTATTCTCCAGAAGCCTTATTTATTTCAGAATTTTCGTTTAGAACACACTGAATCTGACGTTAAGCTTCGCTACAACCGCTCGTCCCTTCAGTATTAAATGACAGCTCCAAATATTAAGACCTTTTGAAACACATTTCATGCAACATTTATTTTTTAGAAACTATATTTGCAGCAAAATAAACAATTCATGTTTGCCCTGTGACTGGTCAAGACCTACCGATTCGCCGGCTATTTTAGATAATTTAATTACCCTTTTGACCTTATAAAATATTGTTTATCAAAAGCCAAACGCAATAAGTGCGTTATAGTAGAGTATTTAGTACAGACTCTAATAACTTAATTTTCCATCAAGAATCATGATATGTGCATAAGTTTCTATGAAGGAAACATGTGCATGAAAGGTCTCAAAACAGCTTCATTACTTTCGAAAATATGCAAACATTTGTAAATTAGGAGGCTTGCCCAGTTTGATCAAAATCAGTTAATTAGGTTAACTAGGTTAGCGCTTGGATACATACACAAAATTAGGTTTATACGGTTTTATCAATTTCTCGGTTATATTACAACATATAGTAATATTCTACAGCGATCACACAATTAAACACACTGACAGAAATATTCGAACCCCCAGTAAGCGTTGATCAATTTTAATAAAATTTATACATAATATACGGTTAATCAAACTTAAAAATTATCACATTTTCAAACTAAAATATTAAAAAAATAACAAAGTTATTTAATAATATAATAGTAATAGTGGGTCCGTCGCGGTTTCTTATGCATCCGATAACTCTTCGAGGCATGTTTCAAATTAAATGATTTATGGTATTCTGAGAAATATCATCCCTTCTTGAATTCAGTAACGAAGGTTATTTGGTAGTCGGCAAAAATTACTAAGTCGCATACCAATCATATGCCACACATATTCGATTGTTCGTTGTTGTTGTCTGGTGAGCGAGAAGGCCATCCATGGCCCGTTATTTTCTTCTAAGAACCTTGTGGTAACCTTTGCTGAATGATGACGTGCGTTGTCTTGTTGGAAAGGGGGTTGAATAAACCCTCGTAGGTATGGCAGTGTAACAGGCTGCAGTACGTTTCGTATATAATCATTTGAATTTAAATTTCTGTCAATAAAAAATAGAGGTGACAGCTACCGTATGTATGACAGGACCGTATACCGTTCGACGGCAAATTCTAAATTTCTGCGTTCTTCGCGTAATCATCTTACTCTTCAGCGACCATCTCTTGGACCCAATTACAGAATCTGGACTCGTCACACAACACAATACGATTTCATTCCCCATCTCAATTTGATCTGCCGTTACACCACTCAAGCCGAGCAGCACGATGTCGAGGTGTCAGTGGGATACATAAAAATGGTATATACGAACGAAGCCCAAAAGCGCGTAGTCTGGGATATATCGTTGCCATAGAGACTCTTTGCTGTAGAACTTCCAAGCATTTTCAGAGGCCGTGTTGTGGAAACTCTGTCTTGTAAAGCCGCAATCCTCAAATGACGACCTTCTCATGCTGAAGTTCCTCGAGATCGTCCGTATCCATAATGATGGTTATGGATTCCTTCTTCAGACCACTGTAACACTGTTGACACACTGCGTGTGTCATGTTTTTTCTAGAATAAAATTTTAAAAGTGTGCATTTGTTAAAATTTTTTATCCATATTGTTGATTTTCCTTATCAGAGACAAAACAAAGTAGTATAGAAAATATCATTGCAATTGGTCGACTCTTACTGGGTTTCGGATTTTTTGGAAAGTCTGTATACTTTGTAAAATATAATACTTGTATAAAACTTGTAGCGCTGGCTCTTTTATGCATTTTTTTGGTTTCTTAAAGCTGTAGTACATATTTTAGATCATTAGATCAGTCTATTCTATTGGCCTACCAAACAAGCCAACAATATATCGGCCCACAGACGAGATAATTGAACATGGGACGTTCCGTTATACAAGCTGTCTTTTAAATAATCTGCGACACGAGGCCTTCTATGTAGAATGATAAAAAGTACAGAAAAGGTGGTACTGTAATAAAATGCATTAACAATTAGCTTTCCTTGAAACGTTCGAACCATAAAATATAAAGAAATTAAATTCCAATGACGCATAATTACCGGTTACTACTTTTATATTTGGTAGTGACATTCCTAAATCCTTAAATTATTACATACATACAAGCACAAAAACTGCTAACAAATTAAATTCTGTGTCAAAGTAATAATTGTTACCAGACCGACGCCCGATATAAAAATATACACACGCGTTTCAATTATCTTTATACGTATCCAAACACGTTAGACGTCACTTTAACGACCTTGGCTGGTGCAACGTCATTTGTATATAACCATTCCAAGTAACAAACTATGTTGTTGATTCTGAATAGGTATTGGCTAATCTGTTGGAAATTCATACAAACATATGAGCACAAATTCCGTCTGGTAAAACTTCCAAATCGTCATTATGAGGCTATAAGATTACACGCAGTTGTATTGCACTTGTTTTTATATAGTAATCAAAAAAATGAACTAAATTTTAGCTTGTAAAATGTTTCTATCGACATCTACAATCACATAAGCAGGTGTCTACTTTCTGGAAAGCCAGGGAAAGGACAGCGAACCTCTAAGTGGCCAAGGAAATTCAGGGTACAAAAGTTACGGAAATAAGTTACGGAAATTCTATAAATTTTCCGGCAGTATTAAGTCATCCTCTAGACTGACATTTTAGACTATAAAAGCATGTTCAGCTTACGTACGATCTAAATTGTGACTGCATTAGTCACAATTAGATTGTATATCGTGTTGTGTTGATGCGTCGCGGTTTCTAACTTCACGATGTCTAGAATGAGAACCAATTAAAATGAACAATAACATTTGTGTCAGAAAATGTTTTTTAGGCAGAGTGAATGAAAATAACAATGAGTATTAATAAACAATGTACTTTCAACAGACACTGGTTAGATTCAAAAATTTACCCAGATTTTTCCGACTGACTAGTTTCGGTACCAGCGACCCTCCTTAGTCACGCCGTAAAGTTTGGCTTAGGACATTCAAACTACTAAGTAATATGGATGTTGTGTCCCACTCAAAATACCCAATATATGTACATATTTCGTTTTTAGTGAATTTTTTTAAATAAAAATATAGATGGTGGTACTTTCCAAAAGTTTTTTCAAATGAGCGCGAACTGGGACCCCTAGAACCCATATCTTGAGTCAGTCATATATATATATATATATATATATATATATATATATATATATATATATATATATATATATATATATATATATATATCGTCTGTTTCGAAAAAAGGGCCTGCTCCCATTTCTCTCGACATTTTGGTGGCATCGAGTTGAAATTTACAACGTTAAAATAAAATCTTCTGCTCTATTCAATAGCTAAAAGGAACACCAGTCAGCTTCCAGTTTAACCAGAAGTCATCCCAACTTGGTTATTTCAAATGGAACAGCCTGTATATTGTTACATATTTAAATACAGCGTTTCATCCCAAATAGACTCATACCAAGTTTCAAGGGTTCATCTTAGACAACAACGGAGATATTTGAAAAAACATTTCTAGATATAGGCGCCTACGCAAATTAAACAACAAACATATTTATACCATTTTAATTTAACAGTTCCAATATTTAATTGTGTGCACGTTATTATTGATGAATGTGATTGTTTTATGATAGTTACAACACAGTATTTTTTATATAAACGAAATATGTTTACCTTGGGGGAGAAAATTGACATGTAAAATGTGTATTTACGTTCGGGAAGAAATAGATATCAAGCGTTGCGTTTGTATAGAGATCAATTTGGTGCAAGGCGACTTCTCAACAGAAGAATATTTTGCAAACCTGAGCACACTTTAAGGTGAACTGGATCCTTCGTGAAGGCGAGGCGCCAATATGAAATAAATAAACCCGACTTTGAACTTAATGTATTATTGTGTCTAGAAGAAAATCCTAGAACTTCGGTGAGAGGAATTACATTTAATACTGGTATAGCAGCGACCACTGTTCATCGTATTCTCAAAAAACATCATAAAGATTCCCCAATACAACAACTACAAGAGCAAGATGATCCTAGAAGACTGGAATTCTACAACTATTCTTACAAATGCAACAGGATCCTTTGTTTTATACAAAAATCTTATGGACCGATGAATGTACTTTCTCGAACAACGGAATGTTGAACCGAAAACATCACATTCAACGGGCCTCTGAAAATCCTAGAATTGAAAGAAATATACAAATACGTTTTAAAGTGAATGTTTGGTGCGGTATTCTTGGCAATAAGATTATCGGCTCATTTTCATTGATGGGCAACTTAACGCAGATATAATAATGACCTACTTTTGAACTTAATGGAAAGTTATATTGAGGAATTCCCTCTTGCTCAGTTACGCAGCATTATTTTTTAACAAGACGGTGCACCTCCGCATAACGCTGATATTAAGTTTAAATACGTAAACGAGCAGTTCCAACGGAATTGGATGGGTACTAAAGAGCCAATTCGATGGCCTGTGAGGTCACCTGACCTCACGCCTTTGAATTTTTTTTGGGCTTATATAAAAAATAAAGTTTCTACAGAGTCTCGGAAAATGTGGACATCTTGAAAACCAGAATAGGAAACGCTGCGACAATCTTAGTCCACAAATGGTTTTGAATGCAGCCCGAGGTGTATTAAGAATACGTGTCAAACGTGCATTAATAAAAATAAAAAATTTAAAATTTTAACAACACATCACGAGGGCTTACAGCCTAAATACCATCGTGCCGTGAGTGTTGACAAGGAGGAAAGAGGCAACTTGTTAATTCTGGACTTGAAGGTTTGGAGGTTCGGAGGAGAAGGAAAAACATGTGCCGGCAAGGAATTCCACAACTTGGAAGTCCTCGGGACAAAAGAGCGGGCATAACAAGATGTTCTATGTCTGGTGACCTGGACAGTAAAAGGGTGCATTCGCTCTGTTCCCCTGGTAGATCTGTTGGGGACAGCAGGTGGGGAACTATGGAGGAAAGCTCCTCTGAGCAGTGCCCGTGCAGATATCTATAAAAGAGAGAGAGGTCACCAACGGCACGTCGGTGGGCAAGAGATGGCAGCCTTTGGGTGAGGGTAGGGTCACCGATGAGACGTATAGCTCTCTTTTGAATGGAGTCCAGGATAGCGAGTGTAGAAGCGGCAGCTGCACCCCAGATGTGGGAGCAGTATTTGAGGTTTGGCCTTATTTGTGAAGTATATAAGGCATAGAGATTAGCTGGTGAAAAGTATTTGCGAGCCCGGAAGAGGAAACCTAATTTTTTAGCAGCCGCTTCTGCAATTGATGTGACATGTTGGTGCCAATTAAGATTTCGATCCACAGAAATGCCAACAAGAGAAAAGGACTCATTACTTTGAATAACTTGGTTGTTAATTGTGATGGGTCTAGGGTTGATGTATCTCTTATGAGAAAGAAAGCAAGACTGAGATTTGGTGGGGTTGAATAGTACAAGACTTCTACTTCCCCAGTCTAATATTTTTTGGAGATCCACGGAGACAGAACCCTCCATGAGTCTGCGATCCTCATCTAATTGTGCTAAAGAGACAGGCTTAGAATATTGTATATTTGAATGGAGGGTGCTGTCGTCCGCGTAGCTGTGAACTGGGTTGGATGTGCTAGAGAGGAGGTCATTGATGTGGAACAAAGTAGAGGCTAAAGCTGAACCTTGAGGAACATCCTGCATTAATTGGATACAGTTTAGAGGAATGGCCATCCACAACAACAGATATGGTCCTGTTGGAGAAGAAATTTGCTGCCCAGGTACAAAGTTTTGGTGGTAGGCCATAGGCCACAACAACAGAAATGCTCCGGTTGGAGAGGAAATTTGCTGTCCAGGTACAGAGTTTTCGTGGTAGACCATAGGCCGGAAGTTTGTTAAGCAGCGCTGCGTGCCAGACCTGGTCGAATGCTTTGGATATGTCTAGAGCAACAATTTGGGATTCACCGTGATCTTCCATAGACTTGTTCCAAGAATTGGTGACAAAGGAAAGGAGGTCGGCAGCCGATCTGCGCAGACGGAATCCATACTGCCTGTCGTGAATTAGACTGTGTTTTTCAAGAAACTTTAGTAATTCGGTGTTTATATACTTTTCCACCACTTTAGAGACGACTGAAAGGAGAGAAATAGGCCTGTAGTTGCTAGGAAGCGCTTTGGATCCTTTCCTGAGGATGGGTTGTACTCGAGCAGTTTTCCAGTTACTGGGGAATATGCCTTTATTGTAAGATATCTGAAACAGACGAGTCAGGACAGGAGCAACTTCTGGTGCGCATTTTTTGAGAACAATTGCTGGGGTCTCGTCAAGGCCAGAGGCTTTCCTGGTATTAAGAGAAGAGAGCATCTTTCGTACCTTTTTAGTTTTGAAAATGATATCCGTCATTTTATGTGCGATATTGGGGACTGTTGGTGGTTGAACATTTGGAGGTTGGTTGAGAGTAGAATTGCCAGCGAACAGCGAAGCAAAAAGTTCAGCCTTGCCCAGGGCGGTAGAAACAATTTCATCCCCTGAGACAAGAAGTGGGAACGTGCATTTGCAGAAATTATTCCCAATAGATTTAGCAAGAGTCCAGAAGGGTTTGTTGCCGTTGGATCTTGAGAGGACTTTGTTTTTGATGTGGTTATTAAACGAGTTTTTGGCCTCAGAAAGAATGCGGACATAGCGGTTTCTTGCGTCGTTAAATGCTTGACGATTTTCTTGACTGGGATTGTGCAGAAGCCTTTTGTGAGCTTTTATCTTTTCAAGTCTGGCCTTGTCACAGGATTTAGAGAACCAGGGCTTTTGAGTGGCTGAAGTGGTTTTCTGTGTACGTGGAATTAATTATTTCATGCCAGCTTGGATAATTTCGGTGACGTTTTGTGAGATATCAGAGGGGTCAGGATGAGAGAAGCAGACAGACGCCCATGGAAATGAGGAAAAGTAATCCCGCATTCCGTCCCAGTTTGCGGAGTTGTAGTACCAAACGATAAGTGGGTGTGATGACTGTGTGACCTCGGATTGCATTGCGCAGGAAGCAGTGACCATGCCGTGGTCTGAGCGACCAAGGGGGGCGGTGACTGATATGTTATAGCATTCAGGTTTTGTAGTAAGAAGGAGATCCAAGGGATAGAAACGGTTTGCATTTCGAACAATATTTATAGCTTTGTTATTAATGTTGTTTTGTTAATAATGTTCAATAAAGTTCTTGTTTGAAGTTATCTTGCATAGATTACAATTTTTCTTTTATTTCCTTGGCGAAAGGTTTTTTTCAAATATCTCCGTTGTTGTCTAATATGAACCCAAGAAACTTGGTATGAGTATATTTGGGAGGAAACGCTGTATTTAAATATGTAACAATATTCAGGGTGTTCCGTTTTAACTAACCAAGTTGGGATGACTTCCGGTTAAACCGGAAGCTGACTGGAGTTCCCATTAGCTTTATTGGATAGAGCAGAAAACTTTATTTTAACACTGTAAATTTTAACTCGATACCACTCGGTGTGTGTGTGTGTGTGTGTGTGTGTGTGTGTGTGTGTGTGTGTGTGTGTGTGTGTGTGTGTGTGTGTGTGTGTGTGTGTGTGTGTGTGTGTGTGTGTGTGTGTGTGTGTGTGTGTGTGTGTGTGTGTGTGTGTGTGTGTGTGTGTGTGTGTGTGTGTGTGTGTGTGTGTGTGTGTGTGTGTGTGTGTGTGTGTGTGTGTGTGTGTGTGTGTGTGTGTGTGTGTGTGTGTGTGTGTGTGTGTGTGTGTGTGTGTGTGTGTGTGTGTGTGTGTGTGTGTGTGTGTGTGTGTGTGTGTGTGTGTGTGTGTGTGTGTGTGTGTGTGTGTGTGTGTGTGTGTGTGTGTGTGTGTGTGTGTGTGTGTGTGTGTGTGTGTGTGTGTGTGTGTGTGTGTGTGTGTGTGTGTGTGTGTGTGTGTGTGTGTGTGTGTGTGTGTGTGTGTGTGTGTGTGTGTGTGTGTGTGTGTGTGTGTGTGTGTGTGTGTGTGTGTGTGTGTGTGTGTGTGTGTGTGTGTGTGTGTGTGTGTGTGTGTGTGTGTGTGTGTGTGTGTGTGTGTGTGTGTGTGTGTGTGTGTGTGTGTGTGTGTGTGTGTGTGTGTGTGTGTGTGTGTGTGTGTGTGTGTGTGTGTGTGTGTGTGTGTGTGTGTGTGTGTGTGTGTGTGTGTGTGTGTGTGTGTGTGTGTGTGTGTGTGTGTGTGTGTGTGTGTGTGTGTGTGTGTGTGTGTGTGTGTGTGTGTGTGTGTGTGTGTGTGTGTGTGTGTGTGTGTGTGTGTGTGTGTGTGTGTGTGTGTGTGTGTGTGTGTGTGTGTGTGTGTGTGTGTGTGTGTGTGTGTGTGTGTGTGTGTGTGTGTGTGTGTGTGTGTGTGTGTGTGTGTGTGTGTGTGTGTGTGTGTGTGTGTGTGTGTGTGTGTGTGTGTGTGTGTGTGTGTGTGTGTGTGTGTGTGTGTGTGTGTGTGTGTGTGTGTGTGTGTGTGTGTGTGTGTGTGTGTGTGTGTGTGTGTGTGTGTGTGTGTGTGTGTGTGTGTGTGTGTGTGTGTGTGTGTGTGTGTGTGTGTGTGTGTGTGTGTGTGTGTGTGTGTGTGTGTGTGTGTGTGTGTGTGTGTGTGTGTGTGTGTGTGTGTGTGTGTGTGTGTGTGTGTGTGTGTGTGTGTGTGTGTGTGTGTGTGTGTGTGTGTGTGTGTGTGTGTGTGTGTGTGTGTGTGTGTGTGTGTGTGTGTGTGTGTGTGTGTGTGTGTGTGTGTGTGTGTGTGTGTGTGTGTGTGTGTGTGTGTGTGTGTGTGTGTGTGTGTGTGTGTGTGTGTGTGTGTGTGTGTGTGTGTGTGTGTGTGTGTGTGTGTGTGTGTGTGTGTGTGTGTGTGTGTGTGTGTGTGTGTGTGTGTGTGAATTTTTAAGACATTTAACTTCAAAATATGACAAACGTCAAATTTACGAAACTCAAATTTTAAAATCTGTTTAGCATAAAATATAAGACAATGATCTAGTTTTTACTAAAGCTGATAAAAGAAATACAACTGTAGCTATAAGTAGGGACGCATATAACATTGGGAGAGACCCAACAAACGCATTTCAGACAAAACTAAAAATGAACTTAAAAATGTGTCTCTGTTTAGTCAACAAGAAAAGAAATATATTTTATATAAAAGCCCACAACCACCAAAAATGTATGGCCAGCTGAAAATTCATAAGCCAAGTATACCGGTGAGGCCAGTAGTTAGCTATGTTAATACACCTAATCATAAGATAGCGAGCAAACTGGTTTCAATTATTAGAGAATACAATTATTTTCCAAAACATTCAGTTAAGAATTCTTACGAACTTACACAAAAATTAAATAACTTAATTATTCCCACAAATAGTAAATTAGTCTAATTTGACGTTTGTAGCATGTATTCTAAGATACCCCCTAGGGAATGTTTACCTCTATTAGAAAACGTTTTAATAGAAAAGAGCGTAAATGTGATAAAAAGACAAGAAATAGTGAATCTTTTTAACGAATGTATAAAACAAAACTATTTTAAATTTAATAATAAAATTTATATGCAAAATGAAGGTAGTCCATTGTCGCCTTTATTAGCCAACATAGTTCTGGAAAACTTAGGAAACCAAATTTTAACATCAGAACTTTCGCATAATATTGTCTTTTGGTACAGATACGTAGATTATATTTTAGCATGTTTTCAAGGTAGTCATACAGAATTAAATGAATTTTTAAATTTTATTAATAACTTTCACACAAATATTAAGTTTACTTTAGAAGAAGAAGCTAACAGTTGTATAAATTTTTTAAACTTAACAATTAGAAAGTTAGAAAATAATCAATTTGACTTTTCAATATATAGGAAACCAACTTACACTGACACAACCATACCATACGATTCATGTCACCCTTTTTCACAAAAGCTGTCAGCCTACCATTCTATGATACATCGTGCATTTTCAATACCTATGTCACAAAACAATTTTGAAAAAGAAATTTCAATAATCAAGCACACAGCATTTAATAATGGCTACTCCGTTAAAATAATAGATAAAATGATCGGGAGAAAAGAATACAAATTAGCGATTAATTTAATTTATCCAAATATTAGATACAAAGAAGACAACAGATACGTTTCGATAACTTATTTTGGAACCATTTTAGAAAACATTTCAAAAATTTTAAATACCTGTACAAATACAAAGGTAGCTTTTAAATCTTACAACACGACGCGTGATTTACTATTTAACGCTAAAGAAGAATCTTGTTTCCTGACAAAAGCTGGAGTTTATAAATTAGCTTGTACACATTCTAACGCAATCTACATAGGTCAAACTTCTAGAAATTTTAACACCCGATACAAAGAACATATTTCTGCATATAGAAATAACCACGCTGACAAATCTACATTTGAAAAACACATTATTGATACCGAACATAGACCTACCGTAAATAACCGCATACAACCACTACATTTTTATAATCACAAGCGTAAACTAGACTTTTTTGAAGCTTTGGAGGTCAAAAAGCACACACACGACAATAGCTACCTTGTTTTAAATGAGCAAACTCATTTAATGAATTCCTCTTTCTTGGATATTCTTCTTTCTAATTAAATAAGTCAAAGAAAATAAATTTAACTATTCTTTCAAAAAAGTTGTAATAAGATACTGAGTTGATGTATGTCGATATTTTCGTTGTATAGAGACCACTTTTATACTGTTATTGTTTAGTTATTTTATTGTTGTAACTGTTATCATAGTTATTATACGCTATTTATATTTTTATGTTAAATATTGACATACATCACGTAGACATTTTGAAAGCCTCATCTGTCATCTGTGTTTCATTTTTATTTAATTTGATTTTTTTTTTCTTTTGATCAAAACATCATATCATAACATAGCAACAGATCTTTATTTGTAGTTGTCATGATTTCGTACTAATTCAATTTTAATATGTCTGAGAATGCTGTCAAGCAGCGAAACTATAGTCACAGAAACGTTGAAGAACATCCTAGAACATCCAGAATTCGTAAGGGCCACTTGCTCCAGTTAGCTTACGCGCTGGCTACGTCATTCACCAACGAAAACCAACATTAGTAGCCTCTAAGTCTGTATGTTATAAATATATATATATATATATATATATATATATATATATATATATATATATATATATATATATATATATATATATATATATATATATATATATATATATATATATATATATATATATATATATATATCCAACCGATAACTCAACAAATAATCAACCGACTTCGATGAAACTCGGCAAGTGCCTTTCTTTTATTAATGGCTTGGATGAGTTCGTTAGCCAGAAAAATCAGACAATGCTTTCCGGAAAAATTTTGTGTTTTCTTTCGAAAAAAAAATTTCTCCGAAAACCTATTACAAAGCTATTTTAATGAAATTTGATGGATATGGTGCCTTCGGAGAGACCTTTTTTCCCCTCAGGGCTCGTACGCGGCCTTGCCGCCCCGATAGCGCTGCAACCTTTGGTTGATTGTGCATGCCCTAAGTCTTACTTCACCCATTCCAAAATCACTGTGCCTTGAACTAGTCTGCACAGCGATTGGTAGGGTGAAGTTTTATATTACTCTGTCTCCGGTCTAGACTGATCGTAGACCAGTTGTCTTTTGCGGTCCAGAGCTTTACACTCGTACAAGATGTGCTGGGCTGATTCCTCCCCCTCGCCGCAGAGTCCGCATGCGAGGTCCCCTTCGAACCGCCCCATTTTATGCAGGTATTTCTTGACGGCCATGTGTCCCGTCAAGAGACCTGTTATGTTTCTGAGCTGTCCTCTGCTAAGATTTAGCAGCTTCACAGCTCTCTTTGAACTGGGTTCGTCAATTATTGACTTCCCATGTCTGAGCTCTGGACAGTCTGCCCAGTACACCTTGTGTTGGTTTCTGACCCAGGACTTAATGGCTCCCCTGGAAGTGCTCTTTGTCACGCCCAGAGCCGGTTCTGGTCCCATAAATGGTTCTGCTGACCCTCCCTTCGAGAGACTGTCAGCTTCTCCATTGCCTTTGACCCCCAAGTGACCTGGCACTCAGATGAGGGTGACCTCATTCTGCCCAGCTAGGTCCCTCGTCTCGTATCGGCACTCACTCACCAGCCAGGAATTTACCTGTGGACTAATTAGGGCCTTAAGGCCTGCCTGGCTGTCTTTGGCTATGAGGATCGGCTTGTTGGTGCCCCTTTTCTTGTTCTCCGGCACACAGTGCAGGATGGCGTACATTTCGGCCTGGAAGACCGTTGCATGGGCTCTGAGGGAAATACTATGACTTACCCTCGGTCCTTCCGAATAAACACCTGCCCCTGTCTCACGCTTCCAGCCGGATTCGTCGGTGAACCAGACGATCGCGTCCCGTGGTATGCCCAGCGTCTCCTCCCGCCATGCCTCGCGGTCGGGGATATCTACTGTAAAGTTGTTTACCCTGCAGATTTGCGAACTCGCGAAGTCTGACCTCATTTTAAGCATGTGTTCCTTCACGATCTCCTGAACTTTGCAGTGGCCCCTGAAGCCTGGGTTGATCTTCATTCTACCCTTGCAGGCTAGTGTGTATAGTCCTAGCCTGGCCTCCCCAAAAATAACTAAGTGTGTGTGTGTGGGGTGGGGGTGGGGTGGGGGGGCTTATGGCAGATCCAGCAACACCTCCATGGCGGCTGTTGGGGTTGAAGACATGGCCCCTGTGATGCATAGGCAAGCCATCCCTTGAATCTTGCCTAGTTTTTGTTTGGCACTGGATTGTGTCACCTTAGGCCACCAGACCAGTGCCGCGTATGTTAACGATGGTCTGACCACGCTTGTGTACAGCCAGTGGGCCATACTAGGTGTTAGTCCCCACGTTTTTCCATATAGCCGCCTAGTGACGGCTAAGGTCATGACTGTCTTACGCAGTATTTTTCTAATGTGACCATTCCAGGTTAGCTTAGAGTCCAATACGACCCCAAGATATTTTACCTCCCTGGCCATTGGAATGCTCCTACCGTATAGAGTGCAAGTTCTGTGGCTTTCGCACTTCCTCCTCCTCGTAAACGGCACGACGGTTGCTTTCTCGGGGATCACCCCGAGCCCTTGACCAACCGTTCACCCTTCCACCACTTTCAGTGCTGTCTGCATGCGCTACCACACTGACTGTGTAACCTTTCCTCGGACTATGATGACAATGTCGTCCGCATATCCTTGTACCTCATACCCCCTCCCCCCGAATGCCTCCCCAGCAGGCCGTCCACGACTAGGCACCAGAGCAAGGGATACAGAACGCTCCCCTGCGGACACCCCGCCGCGACCCTCGCCAGCAGAGTCCCTTCCGCGAGTGAGGTGAACACCGCCCTGTCCCTGACCATGGAACCGATCCACCTGCAGCAGGTCTTCTCTATTCCACGCTCCCTGACAGCTGCCAGACCCTATCCGAATGAGGTGTTGCTGAAGGCCCCCTCTAGGTCTAGGAAGGCCCCCTCTATGTCTAGGAAGGCCCCCAGCGCCACCTCCCTGTTCTCCAGCGTATTCTCCAGTTTCAGCACCAGTTGGTGCAGTGCTGTTTCTGTTGAGAATCCTGCTCTGTATGCATATTGTGCGCAGTGTAGGGGATATGCCTCCAGTACATCGCCCGTAATGTGCCGGTCGAGCAGTTTTTCCACTGTTTTTAGTAAGGACGTGAGACTTATTGGCCTCAGGGACTTTGCCTACTCTGGACGCCCAGGTTTAGAAATGAATACAACCCTGGCCAGTCTCCATGCCATCGGAATGTACCCCAGAGCCAGGCTGACCCTCATAATGAGGGTAAGCGCCGGCGCCAGTATATCTATCCTCTGTTGGATTATGATAAGCATTATTCCATCAAATCCCGGAGATTTGTATGGCTTAAAGCTGTTAATAGCCCATCTGATTTTGCACCAAGTAACCACCTTTTTAGCGACTGTCCAGTTCACTCTAGATGCCCGCCTATAAGGCGCCTCCATTTCTGAGTGTTCCAAGTCCAGAGGTGATTGGTTTATTATGTTACAGCCGGGGAAGTGCGTCTTGATTAAAATTTCCATACTTTCCTCCCCCGAGCTTGTAAAGCCTCCCGTGGATGTTCTAAGGGAGCCTATGTTAATCTGAGTGCCCTTGGATAGGATCTTGTGTAATCGAGCACTCTTGGACGTGTTTTCCACTTCCTCGCAGTGCCTCCTCCACGACTCCTTCTTGGCGTCCCTCAGTCTTTGGTTATATGTCGTTAGGGCCTGTCTATATTCATCCCATGCACCCGACCTTTTAGCCGCGTTAAACAGCTTACGAACCTGCGTCCTCCTTTGCGTGAGGTCCTCGTTCCACCACGGGACGTTCCTAGTGGACGCCTTCGTTTTCAGGGGGCAGTTGGCGTTATAGGCCGAGGTGATTTCGTCTCGCAATTGGGCTGCCGCAACCTCGACGTTTATTGAATTGTCTATGGTACTCTTAACCCCCGGCAGTTCCACTGCTAGGTCGGACCTGTAGGCTTCCCAGTCCGCCTTGCGGGGGTCCCGGTACCATACCGTTTGTCTTTCGACTTTGGCGATTTCAAACCGGATGCGTCTGTGGTCTGAGCTACTCACTTCCCCAGACACAGCCCAGCTGTTAACAAAGTCACCCAGAAACTGGGTGGAAACTGTTATATCTACAACTTTCTCACGCCGTGTTGTGACGAAGGTCGGTTTATTACCTCTATTCAATATGTCTAAATTAAATTTCATAAAGAATTGTAAACGTGCCTCACCCCTAGAGTTTGTGTCCGAGCTACCCCACAACTCATCGTGCGCGTTCGCATCCATGCCGATGATGGTCTGCCATCCACCTGCTATGCTACCCACCATCAGCTGCTACAATTCGTTGGGTGGAGGAGGGTCCGTGCTGTCCCTTGGCAGATAGGCTGACGCGTCAGTAATGTCCCTCGCAGCCAGTCCCGCGACTGCGTGCCGGCACAGGTTATCCAGAGGATGCCCCCCGCCAGGCGCGCCCGGAGGAGGCGGGCTCTCCCCTTCCTGAAGAGAGTCCACCGTAGATACCACCGCAGCCTGGATCAGGTCCGCCTTCCCCTAGTCTAGCGTGACCTCAGGATGGCGTCTGTCAAGAACCGCCATCCCGAGGCTCTCCGCAGCCTCCCTATACAAGCCAGTCTGCGCCGGTGTTCCGACCTTGGTCCTTTTGGGACGTCTGTCTGTAGTAGGCGTGCTAGAGCCAGAGCGCGGCGTCTTCTGACTCGCACTCTCCTCTAGCGCTTTTACAGGTGCCTTGGCCCTTTTGGGACGTCTGTCTATAGTAGGTGTGCTAGAGTCCGAGCGCGTCCTCTTCTGACTCGCACTCCCCTCTTGCGCCTTTACAGGTTTCTCGACCGTCCTCATCCCGGTCGCCATTTTCTGCGTCCTCCGGAACTTCTTTCTTTGCGCTCCGGAACTTCTTTCTTTGCGCCCCGGAAAGACTCTTGGACTGCCGGGGCAGCCCCTCCACCCTTACAGTAGGGTCCTCACTGGTGGAGGGGCCCCCAGAGTTCGCGGACCTCGCCGCCCTCCAGTGGGACCCAGCCTCCAGCTTGGGTGTCGAGGACATGTCTGTGGCCGAAGCTACCCCCTGATCCCCCGTATCTGCGTCGGTCATGAGACCTCCAGAGTCCACTGCCGCCCCCTCGCTCGTCTCCGTTTCCATTAGAGACTCAAGGCACAAGTCTGTAGCCAGAGCCACTCCTCGAGCCTCATTGGTTTTGAATTTATATGTATTTAAGATCTTCATGTTGTTCCCACGAGAATGGGAGAAATAATGTCCACACCATCAGAACCCCCTGTGTGGTGCAAGGTGGGTTACTCTGGAGGGTTGCCCGGTACCCCAGAGGATCCATTCACGACACCATCGCCCTGGTGCCACCCCCAGACACGGGTCACGTGGCACCGTAGATTGGGGAAGTTTAGTTCTACCTCCTGGTCTAGATCCGTAATGTTTAGTTATTAGCATGGCCAGCTCGTGCAGGATGCGGCTTTTCACCGCGCATGCCGATCTTGGGGAAAGCTTCATCGAAAGTTTATGTTGTTGTTTCCACTTCCTCAGCTTGCCCCCTGGAGTCCTTTGAACCGCGACTCCTTGACCCCTGGGAGATACCTTACGACGTACCGAAATTCAACTTTTTAAGTTTACAAAAAATTTAGTTATTCAAATTTTGAGTTTTCTTTGGAAAAAATTTTTTTCTCCGAAAGTTACAAAGTTATTTTAATGAAATTTGGTGGGTTGAACTTTCTAAGTTTATAGAAAATTGAGTTATTTAAATTTGAAGCATTTAATGAAAATTCACTACCATAACGGACTTGCTGCATCCCGAACTTTTTTTGTTGACAAGCTATCACCAAATTCGACATTAAATAAGTCATCGGAACAATCCCGAGAAGAAACTATTTTAATACCATCAGAGTCAAGTTATTGAATTATTTAAATAGGTACACTGATGGTTTAACGTAAGCACAAATATTTCGGTCATTGGAAGTTGCTTGTAACAAAATATTTCTTAAAATAATGTTTCATCCTATTTGATTAATTATGAATTGTCTGCACATTTCAAGTCATGTTTAAAATATTACCTAAAGGTCTGTAAATTCTATGTGAATGTTGAACAACGTAATAAAGAAAAAGTCTGGACGCAGCAAGTGCATTATGGTAGTGAATTTTCATAGAAATGATATGGCACCGATTTTTTTATAAACGCTTATAACTTTTTTTCTTGTATGATAGTGATATGAATTTTGGCACAAAGTTTACTTTCTATAACATAAGCCAGCATACCGAATTTGATTGCCATGGCTTTGTTATTTTCAGATGCAATTTTTTTTAAGAAAACCCAAAATTTTCCCTGAAACCCTAGTCCGATTTTCTGGCTAACGAACTTGTCGAAGCCACTTACAAAGGGAAGGTACCTGCCAAACTTTATAAAAATCGCCCTATTATTTTTTGAGCTAGGTTCTAGTGGTTCCAAAGTGCGCACTTTTGATGAATTTTTTTTCTAATTCCAAAGTCGCCATCTCCTCGTTGGTGAATTTTTCTACGAAAATTCACTAAAAGGCAGATTACTTCCATTCTAAAATAAAGAAAAATCAGAGTGCTTACAAGATATTTGACCAGTGCTTTGCTGGCACGCTCAACTGCTGATCATGTGTTGAACGGCGTTTTAGAGGGTTTACCTAACCTTCCTCTGGATAAACTATTGCAGGTGTCAATGAATGGACCTAATTTTAATATAAGTTTTCTGAACAAGCTAATAAACCGGATTTAAACAGAAGACACTGACAGAAAATTGGTAGAGATTTGAGTTTGTGGCTTTAAAACCATAAAAGGTGCTGTCAAAACTGGTCATCAACAGGCTGGCTGGGATAATCACGATGTTTTGAGAGCTATATGTAACATATTTAAAGGTTTGAAAACTCACATCTGTCAGGTGGCTTGAGAATGGTCCTGAAAGAGCACCAACAATTTACAACCAAGTGGATTCGTTATGGAGAAAGCAGTTCCTAACAACTTTCGCATTCTTTCTATTTTGATATCGGAAAAGTAGTCACGAAAAATTGCCCTAATGTTAGAGAAAGAGCAAAAAAAGTTAGAAAATGATTTTCTTCTAAGTAGTTATCATAATAGAAGCCACAGAAATAACTACACCAAAAATATCAACTTATAAATATCGCCTGATATGATAAATAATCTATGTATATTTATTTCAAAAGTTAGGATTTTGGGTAGTTAATTAACAATTTGAAAGTATCCAGTTAGCAATACATTTAACTATAAATATTTACTTACGAGTGCACAGGATGATCGATAACTAATGGCCGTCCCAAATATCTGGAAAAGTGCTAGTTTTATTGCCAGTGTCGCTTTTGGGTATGAAGTGGGGTGCCGTAAGAGATATCTTAGACTGAGTAACATCATCTTTTGAAAACGTCGCTGTGCCTCAAAACGCCATTTATAACGTTCTCCCGTTATTTTATGCTTATGGAAATACATCCCTTTTCTGATTCATTTTTCTAAATAAATTTTTCTTTACTTTGCTTTGTTTAAAAGTTATGGCTAAACTGTCCAATTGAGTCTACTACTTATCAGTCAGATGAAACAACTTAGTTCAAACACCTGTTGTGGCAAGAGGTTTGACCAATGTCACAAATACCACCACTGGAACTAGCACACTTCAACTACACAATAAAATAGGTAAATATTTAATTTTTACCGTTACGTATTTTTAGCCATAACTTTAGAACAAATTAAAAAAAAATTATTTGGAAAAATAATTTCGAAAATGATACCTTTCCACTAGCGTATTAAAAGTGGTATCTATGTTTATAGAAACAAAGGGTATAAATGCCGTCGTTTTCTACAGATGATGTTACTCGGGCTTACATACTTTTCATGCCATCCCACTTCGTGCACAAAAGCTATAGTGCTAATAAATTAGCAGCTTTTCTAATATTTAGGCCGTGCATTAGTTACTGATCACTAAATGTTACACAAAATTCAATATTTTCTTTCGAAAACATATTAGTTTTTAATTGTTACTGTAAATGTTATAAATGTAATTATCTAAATGGACGATAAAATTATTTGTATAAACAGGCACCGACAAATGTTCCAGCAGAATTTGATTACAAACAAACCTGACGCCATACACAAGTAGAGTGCCAAAACGTATTAGAGCAATAATTAATTAATACAAGTCTGGACGCAGCAAGTGCGTTATGGTAGTGAATTTTCATAGAAATGATCTGGCAGCAAATATTTTTTATCTCTTTTTTCTTGTAACATAGAAATATTAATTTTGGTGTATAGTTTACTTTTTATATCATAAACTTACCTACCTACCAAATTCGGCTAACATAGCTTTTTATTTTTTGCGAAAAAAATTTATATCGAAAGAAAACTCAAAAATGTTCCAGGAAAACCTGGTCCAACTTTGCTGGCTAACGACGTCCAAGCCACTTGCAAAAGGAAGGCACATGCCAAATTTTATCGAAGTCGGCCTATTATTTTTCGAGTTATCGGTGTGATACATACACACACACGCGCGCGCACGCACGCACGCACGCGCACCCACCCGCACACGCACACACACACACAGAGAGAGAGAGAGAGAGAGAGAGAGAGAGAGAGAGAGAGAGACATATATATATATATATATATATATATATATATATATATATATATATATATATATATATATATATATAAGTAAACATATAAAAATTGAAACAGACCCCGGAAATGGGTTCTAGGTGTCCTAGTTCGCGCTCATTTGAATTTTTCTTTCAAAATTCAAAAGTCGGGATCTCCCCATTAGTGAATTCACTAATATTTTATCGCCCTTGTTTTAGATATGTGATGCCATCACATTCGAGTGGATGACGTAATCGAAATTTTCTTTAAATATATTTACGAAAAGAAACTGACACAGAAAAGCAACGTGTTTTTAATGTTGCATATACAATGTAATGTCGTAAGACTTTTATAATAAACTGCAGACCTTAACAAGTAGTGAAATGTCAACTTCAAATTCCAGTGATTTTTGTGTTGAAAATTTTTAATTGCTTTTCTTTTATCAAAACCATAACTACCATTTGCTATATCGCTATTGCACATTGCAGGTACGTGTCTTATCGGCGACTGTGAATTATACTTTCTACCCACATGTTCTAATGGAATGAAACTTGGTTTTGATGAAACATTCAACAAACTACGATGCCAATATAATAAATAATCGCTGCATTCATTTGAAAAAATTCCAAACTGCCTATATCTTTATACCCAAGAATTTAATACATGAGATTTATATACATTTATGATTATGTATTACACATCCGAGATTTATATATATGAAAACTATGAACAACGAAGTAGGTCATACGTCAGCTTATTCTTTATCGATAAGCACTGGCTGGATAAGGTTTTGTGAACATTATGATTGCACCTAGCCGTTCTGTATCTTAAACTTGACACAAAAACTTTAATACAGTATCTGGCAAAAGTTTTATTCTAAAAATGTGAGATTTGCAAAAAACGTTTGGACGCAGTGCGTTATGGTAGCGAATTCTCATAATATATTGTACATTTTAAGAACTAAATTTGCCACTAACCTATAATCTTCAATTTTGATACATAGTAAGACTTCTATCAAAGGAACAAATGTACACAATTTCATCAAAATAAATTTATTTTCAAAGACATAATTTTTAAAACTTAATCCAACTAGGCTGGCCTACATCCGATGAGAATTAAAATTTCAAACTTTTGTGTGGCGGTGGTTAAATGTGCTATAATACTTCAAATACAATAAGACTTTTGTACCGATAATACGTTAAAAGTCGGTATTAAACTGATGCTTTGTAATGATTTGTACTTAAGTGATCCGTAGAAACCATGAGCCACTTCGAAAAACTAAGTATGATACCGTTTTTGATTAGCAACAGAGTTTTTGCTTAATTTTAAATGATCTACGGTTTCTCATATTCAATTGTGGTGTAATCAAAAAATTTCTTAAGAAGATGGCAACACGTTTATAGTGTCGGTTCGGCAATGAAAAGGTCTCTTAAAATGAACAAACTCGACATTTCAGCTTCCGTTTTAAAGCCATTTTCAATAGGTAAAGGACACATGAAAGGAAGGAACGCTAAGGCCCCAATCTCCTCAATCCCCAGATTTTACTGCAAATCATCTTTAAGGTCCAAGGTCAGTGTGTTTAACCCTAAAACCAGATCTTAGATTTAGCGTTGAAGACACTGAGATAGATACGATTTCCAGTGAGATACGCGACGTAAGCAGATGAAAACGTCAGAATTGAACTACAACGACGTCCCGTCCTTATCTACCACTCTGAGAATTGGACATATCAATACCTTAAGACGGGTCCACATCAACAGATATTTTTGTTGTGCGTTGTATTTGACACAAATTGGTTCGTGTGGCCCAAATTTTTATTGATGTGGCCTGTGTGCCGTATGCAAACGGGGACAAATAATTTCATGACGAACAACACACGCTATCCACCGTGCTGCCGGTTTTCTAGTTAACATCAAAGAGATTTGCGTCGCACAGTTGTGTCAGTGTGGATTCGGCTCTGAGTGCAGTGTAGTTTTATCATGTCTTATTACTTTCTTAAAAAGAAATGGACATGGTTTATAATTGTATCAGATTATCTACATCGAACAAAGTGAATAACAGTAATAAGGAACGAAATTACTGGACATTACAACTTTTTCTGTGTAGCAAGCAAAATGGTGGTGAGAAAATACCACGAACGCTAGCTTCTGATGAAACAACGGTACAATTTCCGGCGCATGTCAAAAGAAGATTTTGAAGTTCCCATCAATTTGGTTGGACCCTGTTCCAATTATTTTTTTGCCTTTGGCCATCTCTCTTCTGACAAATCTCAACAAGCTTGACATTTTTTCTTCGGCTCCTCAACGCCAACACTACACATCGGCTAGTTCGTTCCATGCATCACTTTTCGTAATTTTATTGAAATATTCAGAGTGTTGGGATTCCTTAGCAAGTTGAACTTCAAATATTCACCCGTGAGGTGCAATGAATCCTCATTGCTCCATTCCACATTATATTTTAATTGTTTATGAATTTCCCATTCAAATTGAGCGTCACTATTGTGTTGTTATTCAGCGAAAACGACGTACAGGCGGTTTCGGCCGTACAACACACAGTATAAATATTTTGATGACCATGTCCAAATTCGTACCGTAAATTACTGTGCCGAGTTTTAAGATACAACGTATAGCATAAATTGATGTGGATTCGCCTTTAGAGATCACTGTTTTCCAACTATACTCCTACACTATTTTAACTATAATAAATACAGTGCAGTATAACACTGGGCTGTTATATAAGCTATTTAATATTAAACTAAAAATGAGAAATAATTAGATAAATTTGAACCGCCTACAAAAAATTACTAAAATGAACAAAAATACATCGATGAATTTTTACGATAGATTTTGAATAACATATACGAACAGAATTAAAACATTGTTTGGTCCAAGAAATCAAACTTGCGAGTAACTAATATTATAATACTTATATAAGTAATTACACACAATAATACGGTAATCAAATGTATATATAATAGCATATTATTAATGATGGAGTGTTTTGACATAAAGTCGGCGCCGACAAGAAGATCTTAGATGTACCTGTTATTTTAGGTTAGTTTTCTCTTCTTAGCTGTATTTTTGAAAGCGGTCCAATTACTTTTTAGTCTAATCATTGCTACAACCTTTGCTGCTGGTTAAAAGTATGTAATAAATTTTAATCAAGGTGGCTAAACTTCATATAATACAAATGAATTTAATTTTCATGGAAATCTAAGTGATGTGTTCAACCAATGGCAACATTTTTTTGGAAGTGTGTCCTCGTAGCAATTATCAAGATGAGTGTAATAATAAAGTTGTAATATCTACCAAATTGTAGCTAATGTGTTAAGTTTGTGCGTAGTGTAATTTATATTGTTTTAGGAGAAGCAATGACGTGTTTTTGATAGGATTAACACTGCAGCACTTTGTACCAGAACATGTGTAGTTTATATTAGGCAGTCACGGAGTAAACGGTGTATTTTTAAAGCTACTGATATTCAGAAAATCAATTTAGTTATTAACAAATGACACCTACATTTAACCATATTTTAAAAAAAGCCGTTCTTTGCGTTCTCAATATTTAAAATTTAGTGATCATGTTTTTCATGAGAACGAATTAAAAAAATCTTTATCTTCGATAATCCTAACCAATCTCAAATTAGTTCACTTAAACAATTAAGATCTATTCCACCTACTCTTTTTTGTACACTGAGACATTGAAGTTCTTGGGAAGGTTCGCGGTTGACACGCTAATTTTTTCCCTGCATTGGGTCTAACATGATTTCAAGGTTCAGAGCTGCGCATTCAATTGTTATTCAAATGATTATATTGCTTCTTCTTTGAAAATAATTGTTCGTGTAAACGGTCTTTTCCAATCCAGTGCAGATAAGGTTGTCCGTGACAGGTTCTTTTCTTTTTGGTGGATAATGAAATTTTAGCTGCCAACTAGAATAATCTCACTTCATTCAATTCTACGATTAAAAGTCTTCGATCCGTATATTCCGCTCGTGTCACACAGCTATAAGCTGACTTATCCAATGAATCAGATAACCCCTCGCCTTTATGGTCTTCCAAAGCTTCATAAGTAATATTGCCCTACCCGTCCTGTAGTATATGTTATTGGTTGCCTGTCTAATAAATTATCGAGTTTTCCCTGTGGGTAATCCTTTGTCCTCACTTTGTGCAGAGATTTTTTGAACGTATTCAAGCGATACTTACTATTTGGCGATTACAACCCATACAAGAGCTTCATTTCTTCCTAGACACATTGACCACGTTGCTGATGGTTTGGTCAGGTACCACATGGTAGCAGTTCTTTGATTACCTGAACAAACTACATGTTATAATCAAGTTTACAATGTAATTTAAAGAAAATACATCGGTAGTTTTCTGGAACTAAAAATAAGGGGAAGATGGAATGCCATTGAATTTGAGATTTATATAAAACCCACACGACTGGACATTTAATTCCATCCAGATTATATCACCACATGTTTTCTTAATTGCCCTCCATAACTGGCCTTTTAATTCCATCCAGATTATATCACTACATGTCTTTTGAATTGGTCTCCATTAGATTCTTAGTCGATAGGTTATTTAAGTCGCGCTGTCTGTGGCTAATCTCACCAAAAGATAATTAATTTAATAAAGCCACTTGGTGGTAATAACGATTATCCTGACAGCAAAGCCGATAAACTGGCCAATAAAACCGTCGGGTCTTTACAGAAGATACTTCCAACCTCCTGCCTGCTTGAGTTCTATGGGCATCATATTTTCCTCTCATTGTGGTCCTGTTGCCTAGATATGCGATTGTAGCATTTCAGACAAATCGAACAGATAACGTAAGCAAGAGGGGTGACCTTATCGATAACATCGGTTTGGTAGATCTACGAGTGTCCTTAATTCAGAATGTTACTCCTATGAATCTATGAATATGGATTTTGAGAAATCTAAATATGCTGAACCCTACCAGATGTATACGGATTTTCTAAAAAATTTATCGTTATATAAACTTGTCGGAGCCTCTCTTAAAATATAAAGAGTTTAAAGACCGACCTCTATTTATAATCGACTGTCAGCACCAGAATTACTCAATCAAGTCTTCAACGATGGAGATCAAAGTGGAGTTTATGATCAAAGACAATTTTCCAAATGGAACCAGAGCTCACTGTTTAGTTATTCATGATAGTATATTAGAATAGAAACCTTTAGCTGGTATCGTAAGAGCCAATATGTAATAATTTATTATGTAAGTTTTGTAAACTAATCCTAATGAAATAATTGTATTTAAATCAGTACTGTTTTAATTTTAACATGCCGCCAGCCAGCCCCTTGCAGGTAGCATCTTGCTACCACCATGTTTTCTCAATTCTCCCCCTCCCATATATATATATATATATATATATATATATATATATATATATATATATATATATATATATATATATATATATATATATATTTCAATAAATAAATAATTAAATAATAACACGTGAGGGGACCCGCGGTATTCCCACACATGGGGCTCTAACTATACATATAAAAAAGTTGATTTGCGTCTGCGCTGCCAATATATTTGATATACGTCATTACTGGTGAAACAAACATGGTGGGTTCTCTTATTTTCAAATATGAAATACCCTTTAAAAATTCAAACTCCCCAGGCTTTTCACTTTCGGTCGGCTAGCCTGACAGTCATCTTGAATTACGTCATTTCAGATTAAATCTCTTATCTCCCTCTATCCAGCAATCATCTTGTTTCGTCACTATGACGTCACATTTTTCTTATTTCCAGGCCAACGTCCGCCATCTTGGATTACGTCATCTCAGGTCAGATCTCTTTTCTCTCTATCCAACCCCCCCAATTTGTTTCGTCACCACTACACGTCACTAACGCATGCCCAACGCAGTGTGGAGGTCTCAGACTTCCTCTTCTATACCTACTGCCAAATTGTTTTTGGGTTTACGATGGTCGCAGGAGAGTAAGACGATTAGGTGGAGAACGCAGATATTCAGAATTTGCTGTGGAACGGCATACGGCACTTACACGAGGGGTGATGGTCTGGGGTGCGCTAACATAGAGTAGCAGGTCACCTATAGTTTTTATTGACAGTATAATAACCCATATCACCACAACACATAGTTTAAAGACCTTACGATCGTTTCGCTGACAACGCAAGCGTCATCAGAGGATGAAAGATTCTACAAAAAAAATCTAAAAAAATTTAAAAAAAATTCATCCTCTGATGACGCTGACGTTGTCAGCGAAACGATCGTAAGGTTTTTAAAATATGTGTTGTGGTGATTTGGGTTCTCCATGTGTACTTGCCAGAAGTTGTTATTATCATGCATAAATTCAATTCAATTATGATTAAAATGTTTGGCTACAATTTGAAGTCTCTGCCTCTACTAAGCCATCTATATATTAATGTAACTTTATCATGATCACGTAGCTTCACAGTGAAAAAGGTTTTCGACCAAAAATTATCAAGTTTTTCTTGTTTGTGTTATCTATGTGTACCTAACTCACCTTGATCCGAAAAACAACACTTCAGAAAACAAATTACTTACGATATTCTCGAATATTTTATATATCAAAAATATCATTATTCTGCAATCATATATTATAAAGAAATATATTTGTGTGTCCACGGAATCCCAGCCACGAATTCTGACGTAGAGGCAATTAAAAACGAAACCGAGCCAGCCGGCTATAAAATTTGAGAATTATCTTAAAAGCGATGCTAGATTGATAGTTTGTGGCTGGCCATAGAAATTCTTACACGTATGCGTATGTGTACACAGCTTAGGTGTCTAGTCTCATTACCTGCTATAGTGATAACACAAACAGATAACTATTAAAGGTGTGTGGGTGTGTGTCTGTGTGTGCGTTATCGCAGATAGTTTTCTGAGGTTAAATGCTGCGGAATTGAGCCGTTTCTTATAATTAATAATACATCTTTCATCCCCTTAGCAGCGATTGTCGGGACATGGAGAGGGATGAAAAGTGTTCAATGAAGTCTCCTATCTCCGCCGACAATAGGCATGGATGCAAAATCATAATGTTTTGTATCCTCCTACTATGTCGAAAAGCATAACTATTGGACAATTGATAGTCCCTTTATTAATCTTATTTTTAAAGGGGTAGACATTGATCCAATCCAATCCATAGCAGGTGGTAGTGGAATTTTCCTTTACGTAATAGTAAAGGATTTTTTCACGCCCGAGGAGGTACCACCCCATACATCAAGGGGCCGGTGAAGTCCCAACGGACGTTTCCGGTTCTGGTGTATGGGTCGGTTTCCCTTATAAGCAAAAATGATTATGGCTCCTCCTTGTACAAAATATTCCGGAGGCAAAATACCCCTCCACTCAGATCTCCGGGAGAGGGGTGTACAGGGGGCGCCAACATCAAGATTTAACATATCCTTTTCGAATATATGTGGCCTCAATTCTAACCTGAACTCCGTCCACCATTTCCTCCAGGCTAACAGGCCCCAACTCCTCTTCCTCACCGAAACCCAAATCAGTGCCAAAACAGCCACTAATCACCTTAATTTCCCGGGGTATGAGCTCCTTACTTCCTTTAGATTGCATGGAGGCGTGTGCGCATACGTCCGTAGCAACCTACCCTGCACCAGACTCCCCAATTTAGAAGCTGGAAGAAAAGACATACTATGGATAAAACTTTCTCTCAGCGCTGCAACTAAATTCATCTGTTGCATTTACCGGTCACCTTCTGACAACAACTTTGTCCAGCTCTTTGACTACCTTTCTGAAAAAACCGACTATCTGATTTCTGAATATCCTTCCTCCGAGGTCGCTATTCTTGGTGACTTCAATGTCCATAATAAGGAATGGCTAGGCTCTTCAAAAACCGATCCACAAGGGAGAGCAGCGGAGGCCTTTGCAGTCAGCAATTCTTTAGCCAATATGGTTCAGCAACATACTTACTTTCCTCGTATCCCAACACACAGCTCAAATCCCTTGGATCTCCTTCTTACTACACAACCTGAATGCTATAAGATATCAGTCACCGCCCCCCTTGGTCGCTCAGACCACGGCATGGTCACTGCTTCCTGCGCAATGCAACCCGAGGTCACACAGTCATCACGCCCACGTATCGTTTGGCACTACAACTCCGCAAACTGGGATGAAATGCGGGATTACTTTTCCTCATTTCCATGGGCGTCTGTCCGCTTCTCTCATCCTGACCCCTCTGATATCTCACAAAACGTCACCGAAATTATCCAAGCTGGCATGGAATTATTTATCCCACGTACACAGAAAACCTCTTCAGCCAGTCAAAAGCCCTGGTTCTCTAAATCCTGTGACAAGGCCAGACTTGAAAAGGTCAAAGCTCACAAAACGCTTCTACACAATCCCAGTCAAGAAAATCGTCAAGCATTTAACGACGCAAGAAACCGCTATGTCCGCATTCTTTCTGAGGCAAAAAACTCGTTTAATAACCACATCAAAAACAAAGTCCTCTTAAGCTCCAACGGCGGCAAACCCTTCTGGACTCTTGCTAAATCTATTGGGAATAATTCCTGCAAAAGCACGTTCCCACCTCTTGTCTTAGGGGATGAAATTGTTTCTACCGCCCTGGACAAGGCTGAACTTTTCGCTTCGTTGTTCGCCGGCAATTCTACTCTCAACCCACCTCCAAATGTTCAACCACCAACAATCCCCAATGTCTCGCATAAAATGACGGATATTATTTTCAAAACCAAAAAGGTACGAAAGATGCTCTCTTCTCTTAATACCAGGAAAGCCTCTGGCCTTGACGAGATCCCAGCAATTGTTCTCAAAAAATGCCCACCAGAGCTTGTTCCTGTCCTGGCTCGTCTGTTTCAGATATCTTATAATAAAGGCATATTCCCTAGTAACTGGCAAACTGGTCGAGTACAACCCATCCCCAAGAAAGGATCCAAAGCGCTTCCCAGCAACTACAGGCCTATTTCTCTCCTTTCAGTCGTCTCTAAACTGATGGAAAAGTATATAAACACCGAATTACTAAATTTCTTAAAAAACACAGTCTAATCCACGACAGGTAGTATGGATTCCGTCAGCGCAGATCGACTGTCGACCTCCTTTCCTTTGTCACCCATTCTTGGAACAAGTCTATGGAACAACACTGTGAATCCCAGATGGTTGCTCTAGACATATCCAAAGCATTCGACCAGGTCTGGCACGCAGCGCTGCTTAATAAATTTCCGGCCTATGGCCTACCACCAAAACTATGTATGTGGACAGCAAGTTTCCTCTCCAACAGGAGCATATCTGTTGTTGTGGATGGCCATTCCTCTAAACTGTATTCAATTAATGCAGGAGTTCCTCAAGGTTCAGCTTTAGCCCCTACTTTGTTTCTTCTCCACATCAATGACCTCCTCTCGAGCACATCCAACCCAGTTCACAGCTACGCGGACGACAGCACCCTCCATTCAAATATACAATATTCTAAGCCTGTCTCTTTAGCCCAATTAGATGAGGATCGCAGACTCATGGAGGGTTCTGTCTCCGTGGATCTCCAAAAAATATTAGACTGGGGAAGTAGAAATCTTGTACAATTCAACCCCACCAAAACTAAGTCTTGCTTTCTTTCTCACAAGAGATAAACCAGCCCTAGATCCATCACAATGAACAACCAAGTTATTCAAAGTAATGAGTCCTTTTCTCTTGTTGGCATTTCTGTGGATCGAAATCTTAATTGGCACCAACATGTCACATCAATTGCAGAAGCGGCTGCTAAGGAATTAGGTTTCCTGTTCCGGGCTCGCAAATACTTTTCACCAGCTAATCTCTATACCTTATATACTTCACAAATAAGGCCAAACCTCGAATACTGCTCCCACATCTGGGGTGCCGCTGCCGCTTCTACACTCGCTATCCTGGACTCCATTCAAAAGAGAGCTATACGTCTCATCGGTGACCCTACCCTCACCCAAAGGCTGCCATCCCTTGCCCACCGACGTGCCGTTGGTGACCTCTCTCTCTTTTATAGATATCTGCACGGGCACTGCTCAGAGGAGCTTTCCTCCATAGTTCCCCCACCTGCTGCCCCCAACAGATCTACCAGAGGAACAGAGCGAATGCACCCTTTTACTGTCCAGGTCACCAGACATAGAACATCTTGTTATGCCCGCTCTTTTGTCCCGAGGACTTCCAAGTTGTGGAATTCCTTGCCGGCACATGTTTTTCCTTCTCCTCCGAACCACCAAACCTTCATGTCCAGAATTAACAAGCTGCCTCTTTCCTCCTTGTCAACACCCACGGTACGATAGGATTTAGGCTGTAAGCCCTTGTGGTGTGTTGTTGAAATTTAAAAAAAATTTTTTTTTTGAAAAGACAAAAAAATTAACATCGTTGGGGTCTAAGGGATTGTCGGCGGGGTAAAAAGCTATGGAGGTAAACCCTGATACAAATAATTCTAGAAACAATGCTTTTTCCAGCCCCTTTGAAGCCATTGTCGCGATACGGGAAGGGGTGCAACGTATTCAATAAAGTTTCCACTTTGAAAAGCTACAAAAAATTTAACATTGTTGGGGTCTGAGAGGTTCTCGCCGGGGCAAAATGCTATATACGTAAACTGTAATACAAATAATTTTAGAAATAATGCTTTTTCCACACCCTTATCAGCGATTGTCGGGGCACATGAAGGGATGTAATGTAATCACTGAAGTCTCCTCTTTGAAAACGTAAGAAAAAAGCTAACATCGTTGGGATCTGAGGGGTTGACGCCGGGCTAAAAAGCTAGAGGTAAACTGTGATACAAAAAATCTTGGAAATAATGCTTTTTCCCACTTCTTTACAGCGATTGTCGCGGCACGGGAAGGGGTGCAGTGTATTCACTTAAGTCTCCGCCGCAAAAAAAAATTTACATCGTTGGGGTCTGAGAGGTTGTCGCCGAGGTAAAATGCTATAGAGGTAAACTGTAATACAAATAGTTTTAGAAATAATAGTTTTCCCACCCCTTGATGAGCAATTGTCGGGGCACAAGAAGGGATGCAAAGTAACCACTAAAGTCTCCTCTTTGAAAAGACACGAAAAAATTTAACCTCATTGGGGTCTGAGGGGTTGTCGCCGGGCTAAAAAGCTAAACTGTGATACAGATAATCTTGGAAATAATGCTTTTTCAACTTCTTTGCGGCGATTGTCGCGGCAGGGGAAGGGGTGCAATGTATTAACTAAAGTCTCCTCTTTGAAAAGCCACAAAAAATTTAAGATCGTTGGGGTCTGAGGGGTTGTCGCTGGGGTAAAAAATATAGGGGTAAACTGTGGATACAGTTATTCCTATAATGAATTCCTTTTCCACCCACTTAGCAGCAAATGTCAAGGCAGGCGAGGAGATGCGCCTCCTTTTTGAAAAGAGATGAAAAAGTTTAACATCTTTTGTGGTTTGAGGGGTTGTTGCTGGGGTAAAAACAATAGAGTTAAATTGTGTCGGGGCACGGGAAGTGATACAGAGTATTTACTGAAGTATCTTCTTTAAGACATGAAAAAATTTAACATCGTTGCGGTCTGAGAAGTTGTCGCTGGGATAAAAACGTATATAGGTAAACAGTGGATACAATTATTATTATAATTAATGCCTTTTCCACCCTCTTAGATTGTCGGGGACAGGAAGGGATGCAGAGTATTCACTGAAGTCTCCTTTTTGAAAACACACGAAAAAATTAAGCATCGTTGGGGTCTAAGGGGTTGTCGCCGGGCTAAGAAGCTAGAGGTATATTGTATTGTATATTGTGTCCGGGCACGGAAAGGGATGCAAAGTATTCACTAAAGTCTCCTCTTTGAAAGGACGTGAAAAAATTTAAGGTCGTTGGGGTCTGAGGAGTTGTCGCCGGGGTAAAACGCTCGAGAGGTAAACTGTGACACAAATTATCTTAGAAACAATGCTTTTCCACCCCCTTGGTATCAACTGTAGGGGCACGGGAAGGGATGCGAAGTATTCACTGAAGTCTGACACAAACAAAATTAAAATCGTTGGGGTTTGGGGAGTCGTCGCCGGCGTAAAATGCTATAGAGGTAAACTATGATAGAACTAATCTTCGAAATGATGCTTTTGTCACCCCCTCAGCAACGATTGTCGGTGCACAGAAAGGGATGCAAAGTATTCACTGATGTCTCTCCTTTGAAAAGGGTTGAAAAACTTTAACTTTGTTAGGGTCTGACGCAGTTGTCGCCGGGGTAAAATGCTATAGAGGTAAACTGTAATAGAAATAATCTTGGAAATAATGCTTTTGTCACCCCCTCAGCAGCGATTGTCGGTGCACAGGAAAGGATGAAAAGTATTCACTGATGTCTCCCCTTTAAAAAGGGTTGAAAATTTTTGACTTCGTTTGGGTCTGAAACATAATCAAGGCCAGAGTCAAATTAAATCCAGTCATGCGATAGGACATTAATACAAACTGGTCCTGAAATTTGTATTATACATGTATAGGAGATATCTCAACGAATTAATACTATTAGAACCCTCTATATACGAGTTCGAATTTATGTATAATACAGTGTAAAGTGTATGAATACAATGTATGATCACAATTTTTTGATTAACTGGGACAGTTTACGCAACACTTCAAATATTCGCCAGCGATATGTGTTAAATTATGAAGGGACTGTTCTTCAAAATCGCCTTCTTCAAGCTGTAGCATTGATGGAGGCACACCTGGGAGCCGTCGACGTGGGTAAAGAAAAATTACAAAAATTTTATTTCATAGGGGATCCTTGTATGTGTTCCATAGTTTGCGAAGATTGTCTAGTGGGAGCTAGGTATGCAGTGTTTACTTTGTGTGACAAAAGTGTCAGCTATGGAGGTAAACTGTAATACAAATAATCTTGGAAACAAGATGCTAAGGAGAAGGCTAATGCATTATTTCCATGATGATTTGTCTCACAGTTTACCTCTATAGCTTTTTACCCCAGCGGCCACCCCTCAGACTGCAACGGGGTTAAATTTTTTCATGTTATTTCAAAGAGGAGACTTAAGTGAATAATTTGCATCCCTTTTTGTGCCCCGACAATAGCTCCTAAGGGAAAGGCAAAAGCATTGTTTCCGAGATTACTTCTATAGCCTTTTACCCCAGCGACCACCCCTCAGACCGTAACAAGGTTAAATTTTTTCATCCCTTTTCAAAGAGGAGACATCAGTGAATACTTTGCCTCCCTTCCCGTGCCCCGACAATCGCTGCTAAGCGAAAGGCAAACACGTTATTTCCAAGATTATTTGTATCACAGTTTGTCTCTATGAACTTTTAGCCCTACAACACCCCCTCAGACCCCCACGAAGTTACATTTTTTCATCCCCTTTCAAAGAGGATACATCAGTGAAAACTTTGCATCCCTTCACGTGCCCCGACAATCTCAGCTAAGGGGAAGGCAAAAGCATTATTTTCATGATTACTTGTATCACAGTTTACCTCTATAGCTTTTTTGCCCCCGCTACAACCCTCAGACCCCAACAATGTAAATTTTTTGCGCTAAGGAGTGGAAAAGCATATTTCTAAGATTGTATTACGGTTTACCTCTCTAGCTTTTTACCCCTACGACCCCAACGATGTTAAATTTTTTCATGTCTTTTCAAAGAGAAGACTTCAGTGCAGACACTGCATCCCTTTCCGTGCCTCGACAATCGCTGCTAAGGGGGCGGCAAAAGCATTATTTCCAAGATTATTTGTATTACAGTTTACCTCTATAGCTTTTTAACCCAGCGACAACCCCAGACCCCAATGATGTTAATTTTTTTCACCCCTTTCGAAGAGGAGACATTAGTGAATAATTTGCATCCCTTCCCATGCCCCGACAATCGCTGCTAAGTTGGTGGAAAAAGCATTATTTCTAAAATTATGTGTATCACAGTTTACCTCTATTGCTTTTTACCCCAGCGACAACCCTTCAGACCACAAAGATGTTAAATTTTTTCGTCTCTTTTCAAATAGGAGACTTCAGTGATATTTTCGCATCACTTTCCGTGCATTGACAATTGCTGCTAAGGAGGTGGGAAAATGAATAAATTTATAGGATTAATTGTATCCACAGTTTACCCATATATATTTACCTCAGCGACAACCCCCAGACCCCAACGATGTTATGTTAATTGTTTTCGTGTCTTTTCAAAGAGCAGACTTTAGTGAATACAGTGCATCCCTTTTCGTATCCCCACAATCGCTGCTAAGAGTTTGGAAAATTAATTATTTTAAGATTATTCGTATCACAGTTTACCTCTATCTTTTTAGCCCGGCCGCAACCCCTCAGGCCCCAACAATGTTAAATTTTTTCACGTCTTTTCAAAGAGAAGACTTCAGTGATTACTTTGTATCCCTTCCTTTGCTCCGACAGTCGCTGATAAAGAGGTGAAAAAAGCATTATTTGTAAAATGATTTGTATTACAGTTTACCTGTATAGCTTTTTACCCCAGCGACAACCTCTCAGACCCCAAAGATGTTGAATTTTTTTGTGTCTGTTCAAAGATGAGACTTCAGTGAATACATTGCACCCCTTCCAGTGTCGCGACAATAGCTGCAAAAAGGGGGTGGAAAAAGTATTGTTTATATGATTATTTGTAATACAGCTTACCTCCATATCTTTTTACCCCGGCTACAACCCCTCAGACCCCACATTGCTAAATTTTTTCATGTATTTTTAGATATTCATTAAATACTTCTCATTGCTCCCCGTGTCGCGACAATCGCTAAGGGGGTTAAAAAGGCATTAATTATAAGAAACGGCTGTTATGCAGTATTTCACCGCAGAAAACTATCAGGGATAACGCACACACAGACACAAACCCACACACCTTTAATATTTATCTGTTTGTGTTATCACTATAGCCTGTAATGAGAGTAGACACCTAATCTAGGTACACATACGCACACGTCAGAATTTCTATGGCCAGCCACAAACTATCAATCTAGCTATATCGCTGTTGCGATATTTCTCAAATTTTATTGCCGGCTGGCACGGTTTCCTTTTTAATTGCCTGTACGTCAGAATTCGTGGCTGGAATTCTGTGGACAACTTCACACAAATAGACCTTATGAGGTATCCTGTAAATCAGCGAAGTACTAGTTCTACAAAAATTTGGTAAAAACTTGCCCGCAGAACTAAATAATTGATAGTCATTAGCTTATAAGTCGGGCATTTGGAAAATACCCGAAATATACGCTATATTAAAAAATATATTTTTAGAAAAATAGGTACGCTCTGGAATATTTATATCTACTCTGGAAATGTACTTGCATTTCAATTTATCTTATCAACTGTCAGTTAGTTGGCTAGAAACTTCAAATCTCATCCTGCTAAATAATTAGTGGTTTTCCAAGTGTAGTAAAAGACTAAGCAAATACCTACATCAGCCTTTTTGAAAAATGTCGAATATCGGTTTTTTGCGTATACGGAATTCACCATAAGGTAGTGAATCCTTTAAGAAGACGATGACACATGTAACGCTAACGAAATTTGAAATAGTTATGAAAAAGGGTCGACTAAAACTAAAGCAGATCGCACAAATGTTTAAATTTTTTTGCAAGAACTGGTTTTAGATTGCCAAGAAAAAATAATATTTGCCTGAAATATTTTATACATTTTGCTTAACACAGAAATATTTGGCCTTGTGTCTTCTTGTGACCTTCAGCGGCACCAACAATTTTTTCTCTAAATGCTTATAGAGCTTTATTTTTCTTTTAACCTAGAGATTTTGGTATACAGTATACCTTTTATAGTACAAACCTGCGTACCAAATTTGGTTGTAATCTCTCTCTCTCTCTCTCTCTCTCTATATATATATATATATATATATATATATATATATATATATATATATATATATATATATGAGCACATACAGCTCAAAGATCGCGCTGAGATTTTGCTGCAATACGATAATTAATTGTAAGCCCCCTAATCTTACACCTTTGCAATTTATTTGCCAAACACCACGCAAGTGTACTTAACTGTTAAGTACAAAATAAGAAAATAATTAATGAAAATACGTATAAATACGCTAGTACATTTTCTTACAATTTTCACTTTGTACACTCTAGGTTTCGGCATAGCATTATCCTTCTCAAATACAAACGGAGTTTAAAAATATCAGGAGGTATTCAAAAGTACTTAGCCTACAGTAGAAAACGTAATGTTTAAAAAATTGTTCATTCAACATAATCTTCTTCAACGACATGTGAGCAGGGGCGTTGACTTGCAAAAAGACCACACTTTTGGTAGGTTTCCAGGGAGTGTTTCCATAATTTTTCGAGTAGTTAAGTTTGCAAGTCAATATAGTACGCTCGTGTGAATTTTTACCTTGTAAGTAAATCTCGCAGAATTATCCCATCTTTAATCAATAAATAACCTTGCCAGCCGACTCTTGAACACTGAACGTTTTGCATCGTGGAGAACAGGAATTCCTCCACTCTGTCAACTGCTCTCTAGTTCTGGATTATATTGATGGGCCCATGTTTTGTCCATAATGACAAGGTGATCCAAAAAGTTTGAGGACTTTTTCCAAACGGTGGCACATTTTTCTCGATATTGTCACACTAACGCGCTTCTGATTAGCATTTAAGCGTTTCGGAATCCAGTTTGCCGAAAACGTTCTCATTCTCAAGTCATGATAAACAATGTGAAAAACACGTTGATAGGAAATGTATAATGTTTCTTCTTTCAGCTCAATTCATTTATTTTCTATGATGATTTCATGAAAGGACTCAATGTTTTATTGATTGAATGGCAACAGAAACTGGTCTCCCAGATCGGTGCTCATATTCGACATTTGATTGTCCTCTTTTAAATTCTGCAACCCAGTTTTTATTGGTAGCATACAAGACATTTTCATCACCTCATCACTATATTAGCAAAATATGAAGTGCCCGATAACCATTTTAAAAATAAATACTTAACTGGCCGAAACTTCTTTTATAAAAATATTTTTTTCATACATGCCGTTTTCAAAAACTCGCAGTTCAACTTTCGAATATTAAACTTGGAATGTTTATTACAAAACATCATAGTTATTACCATAGCAACTAAATTTAGTTTTGCTTACTGAAAGTGTTGGTTATACAATTTGGACCTAATATGTGAAAATTGTATCTGATAAGCACACGTTTTAAACTTCTTTGCCGAATGGGGCTTTGTACAATTAGTGCCAATAAATATAAATTAATTTATTAGCTAGATATCAATATACCCTGTTATTTAGATTAATAATACGTATGTACATATTTAAAGACTCACAACTTCCTTCTGTTAGTGAAAAGTAATGTTATACCGAAGCCTATATTATATCAAATCAAAGTGTTCGAAAAGCTACAAGTGCTTTTATATAATACATCATTGTAATTTCTGATCGGTTATCCATACGACCTTGAAAACTTACGAATTAGGAAAAAAATTGAGATTTATATTATAATATAATAATGGGATTTTAGTTATTTTGTAATGTCAACAAGCGAGAAGCTACAACAGTTCCGTTAAACTTGGTTGTGTAATATTGTATTCTCAAGAGAACAGAAACGTTTGAAAACATGCATTTTGCACAGCAGAATACAAAATGTTTTTGTTAAATGCAAAATTGTAAGCTGATCGATTTTGATACGTAAACTTAGTACACTATCTGGCTGGGACGCCAATGGTCCAGGACAGTCTTGTGTCGTGTGGTTGGATGATCTGTTAAACCAAATTGTCGAAACCATATTATGTATACTTGTCCGGTCTGAAGGTGTGAAGAGTTGAGCCAGACCACAACTGTCACGCTACTTTGCCGTGTCTGATGGTCAGGTTTGATGGTGTGCACGCCGCTAAACATTTCGGCCATAGCACCAAAAGACAAACAATACCACAGCTTCGTTAGTCACACAGACAAAAGAGTTAATCAGGATAAAATAATGCAAACCACACAATAACATAATGTTTTAAAAGATGGTAGAGATATCTAACGTATCCAAAATCCCAGGGTGCACAAATACGACAGCTTTACTCATCCTTCGAAGGGCGAAACGTGCAGGCATTTAATTTCTCCACAGATATCACACACTCAGATCCAATCCATGGCCTTAGTAGTTATTACATTTTAGTATGTACATAATTAGATCAATTTAAAAAAAATGACAGCATTACCAACAGTCACCAAATATAAACGAATACACATAAAAAATAAGAATTTACGACTGCAAACAAAAAATGTCGCAAAGGGAACAACAGCAACACTAACATGTCCTCATTTATATAAGCTATTGTCTTTAGGTTGCCATGCTATCATTTAAAAGCCTCTTGAGACACACCAGCTAACAGTAACAAGTTTTTCAAAATATGAAACAAAAATCTAACTTTAAGTCACATCAAAAGCATCTTTGTTGGCTCAGCTGGCTTTCAATTTTAAACATACATTAAGAGATCTTTTAAAAAGCAAAGACAATCGATATAAGTCTACAGCTACTATTACTGCCTATTCAACTAGTAGTATCAGTTATCGGTGAAAATACATTTACTAGTACGCCCCTGATAAGACATATCATTGAAAGGTCGTCTTTTAAAGATCTTTCCACTTTAGCGTAGTCAAGTAAGCATTGACAGTGTTTAGTTAAGCAATATAAAATCTAAATTTGGACTGACCTTTGCGACACGTGTGATAGTAATACAGTCAATCATATAATAATAATTTTTCACCAAAACCGAAAAAGACCAATAGCAAATTTTAAAACATTACTACCAATATTATATATATATATATATATATATATATATATATATATATATATATATATATATAAAATTATCATTCTTCCGAGATTCATAATATTTCATGGATTTGTTTTTGTAACTTACTTCCGGGTATTTAATTGCAATATGCATACCTAAGGAAAGTCCGTTAACTGAAAATCTGGCATGTGCATTTATACTTTAATTTATTTACTCTAAAATAACTAACTTGCATGCGTTTATATTTCAGCATTATTATCAGATTACAGAACAATTTAATTAGCTTAGATATCACTCTGATTTTCATTACTACTGATTAACAAACCGAGCCACTGAAATTAAACATAGCATATAAAATATGTTATGTTTATTTTAATTTTAAATGTTACATGGTTTTGAGCTTTAAAATTCAGTCAATATTATAATAGTTGTCCAGCAAGTTTAATGTTTTTATGATGGTGTACAATTTAAAAAATTAATCCTATTATATTTTAATATTATTTAATTGTATTTAAAATTTGCTAGCAGGGGTTTTGTAAAGGGAGTCATTAATGACTTGCAAATTGCACACTTTCTTTCTTTGTGCGGTTTTCAGAACAAAAAATTAATGGTAACTATACCAGAAAAACTTGTTTATAAATTCTAAAACATGGTTTAATGAAGATGAAATAAAAAACTTAATCCGTTATGAAATTAACAGAGAAATAATGATGTAAAGGGAAAAGAGGTGAGAAAGCTAAAGCAGGAGACAGTCATCGAATTAAAAAAATAACCGCTCCATTTCAATCACTAATGAAATGAAGCAAATCCATACGTCGTATTTAGTTCGGAACAAAATAGGCAAGATGATAACCTCTAGCGCATTAATCATAATTTTGTTATTTTTTTAAAAGTCGACCTTACTTTCAAAAACATTGGCAGCCGTAGGTACTTAAAAATATTCTTCATTTTAATTTTTAAATTAGAAAACCCCTTTACAAAAATACGAGATATTTTGCAAGTAAAACGGTACTTCATGTTTCTCTCTCTACTTCAGCTTACTAACTACTCAAAAGATAGATGGTGTTTTGTTTTGGGAAAATTCAGCAAAAATAATACAACAGAAACGTTGAAAAAATCAGATACGATTTACAATCAACACAGTTCCTTTAAAATGAAGCTCCTAAAAAAAGCGCTAAAAGGAAAAAGAACTTGATAGATTTTAAATGCATATATGCGGCAGCCACGGTTGTCCAGTGGTACGAACGAGTGCCTCTAAAACCATATGTACTGGGTTCGATTCCCAGTAAAAGAATCGTTTGTTTAAATACATATACAGGTGCTAAGTGAAGATTGGAAGCACACTTGGAGAACCCAAATCCTTCATCTTAGTTTGTAAATTAGAGAAACCCCTTTAGAAAAAAAACGAGTTCTTTTGCAAGTAAAACGGTACTCCATGTTTCTCTCTCTACTTCAGCTTACCAACTACTCAAAAGATAGATGGTGTTTTGTTTTGGGAAAATTAAACAAAAATAATACAACAGAAACGCTGAAAAAATGAGATACGATTTACATTCAACACAGTTCCTTTAAAATGAAGCTCCTAAAAAAAAGCGCTAAAAGGAAAAAGAACTTGATAGATTTTAAATGCATATATGCGGCAGCCACGGTGGTCCAGTGGTACCAACGAGTGCCTCTAAAACCAGATGTACTGGGTTCGATTCCCAGTAAAAGAATCGTTTGTTTAAATACATATACAGGTGCTAAGTGAAGATTGGAACCTGTGATGAGCACTGATAAGCACACTTGGAGAACCCAAATCACCACACCACATTTTAATAAACCTGACGGTCGTTTCACTAACCAAGTTAGCGTCATCAGAGGATGAATAATTCTAAATATCTCATATCCACAACTCTATTTATATTCTTCTGCAGGTAGTCGGTCACTAACGATTTAGGAAGGTTCACCGACACCAAAAAAGTGCATACTTCATTTGGCGGAAATAATAACACCACAGTAGACAAACTCCGCACCCAGATGTCTTAGACTACGCCAATTTGCAACTAACATTTCCGACAAAAAGTACTTCAAAAAGCTTGCTATATAACCCAAAAGACAGGGGTAGTACGGCCAAAATGTCATGAATTGATTAAATGAGTTGTAAAGATTGTGATCTTAAATACATCGGACAAACAAAAAGATCTATTGGATTTAGATTCAAAGAACATTTGGCACAATTAAGACACGGTACTGTGGATAGATCTTCCGTCGCCAGACATATTTGGGATAATAATCACCACGTTAATGAGGATAATCTAAAATTAATAAAAAATGTTAAACAAGCAGGACAGCTAAACGCCTTCAAAAGTGTGTGTGTGTGTGTGTGTGTGTGTGTGTGTGTGTGTGTGTGTGTGTGTGTGTGTGTGTGTGTGTGTGTGCGTGTACGTGTGCGTGCGCGCGTGCGTGCGCGCGTGCGTGCGTGTTTGTGTGTGTGCGTGCGTGCGTGGGTGCGTGCGTGGGTGCGTGCGTGCGTGGGTGAGTGCGTGCGTGCGCGTGCGCGCGCGTGTGTGTGTGTGTGTGTGTGTGTGTGTGTGTGTGTGTGTGTGTGTGTGTGTGTGTGTGTGTGTGTGTGTGTGTGTGTGTGTGTGTGGTCTCCTGATATATTACTTCACAAAATAAATACCGGCATACGCACGTCCGATAGATAATAAAAGAATATAGATATTTCCGCCAAACGAAATATGTTAATTTTTGGTGTCGTTGAACCTCCCTAAATGGTTAATGACCGACTACCTGCAGAAGAATATAAATAGTGTTGTGGATATAATATATTTAGAATTATTCATCCTCTGATGACCCTAACTTGGTTAGTGAAACGATCGTGAGGTTTTTTAAATGTGTTGGGATTTAGGCTCTCCAAGTGTGCTTAACAGGTGATTCACAGAGACAAGCCAGGGGAGGCAGACCGGCGAAGATATGGGGAATTGGGGGGTAGCTTCAGCCACAGACTTGTCTCCGACCCCCAAGCTGGAGGCTGGGTTCCACCGGAGAGCGGCGAGGTGCGCGGACTCTGGGGGCCCCTCCACCAGTGAGGACCCTACTGCAGGGGTAGAGGGACTGTCCCGGCAGTCCAAGTCTTTCCGGGACGCAAAGAAAGAAGCTCCGGAGGGCGCAGAAAATGGCGACCTCGGCGTGGACGGTCGAGAAACCTGTAAAGGCGCAAGAGAGGAATACGAGTCAGAAGAGGCCGCGCTCGGACTCTAACACGCCTACTACAGACACACGTCCCAAAAGGGCCAGGGCCGAAACACCGGCGAAGACTGGCTCTTATAGGGAGGCCGCGGAGGGCCTCGGGATGGCGGTGAATTACAGACGCCATCCGAGGTCACGCTAGACCAGGGGAAGACGAACCTGATCCAGTCTGCAGTGGTAGCTACGGTGGACTCTCTTCAGAAGGGGAGAGCCCGCCTCAGTTCCACCGGGCGCGCCTGGCGAAAGGCATCCTCTGGATAACCTGTGCCAATCCGCAGCCGCGAGACTGACTGCAGAAAACGATCGGGGGACACAACACTTGTCGGTTCTAACCAGGAAGGCAGAGCAAAAAGGACAGACTCTCGCCTTCTCGATCGACCAGGCGTCTTACAGAGCCCTTGAAGGAACCTTCTTCAAGGCATTCTGGGGCCTGGGAAGGTCTAGCTTCCGCCCACTGTGGAAGCAACCGGGGGTTGATAGGACTTAGGTTCCTTCAGGTCAACCTCTAACACAGTAGGGCAGCTACGGCCCGACTACTGAGCAACACGGATGTGGCCCTCATGCGGGAACCGTACTCCTATAAAGGAGAGATCAAGGGACTCGTCGGAGCTGCTGGAAAGCTCATCTACAGCAGCTCCAGCGAGAATCCGAAGGCCTGCATTTTTATCAGGGAGGGGATAGAATTTCTGCATTTAATGAATTTCTGTTCCAGGGATCTGGCAACGAGCAAAATCCGATGTGGAGGAGCGGATAGGCCGAGGGATATTACTGTCGGATCGGCCTATCTGCCAGGGGACAGCACGGACCCTCCTCCACCCAAGGAATGGTGGGTAGCAGAGCAGGTGGATGGCAGACCATCATCGGCATGGATGCAAACGCGCACCATGAGGGAAGCTCGGGCACAAACTCTAGGGGTGAGTCACTTTTACAATCCTTTATGAAATTTAATTTAGACATATTGAATAGAGGCAATAAACCGACCTTCGTCACAACACGGCGTAAGGAAGTTTTAGATCTAACAAATTGACTTTGTTAAGAACTGTGCTGTGTCTGGGGAAGTGAGTGGCTCAGACCACAGATACAACCGGGTTGAAATCGCCAAAGTCGAAAGACAAACGGTATGGCACCGGGACCCACGCAAGGCGGACTGGGAAGCCTACAGGGCAGACCTAGCAGTGGAACTGCGGGGGTTAAGAGTACCATAGACAATTCAATAGACCTCGAGATTGCGGCAGCCCAAGTGCGAGACGCAATCACCTAGGCCTATAACGCCAACTACCCCCTGAAATTCAGGGCGTCCAACAGACCAGGCAAAGTCCCTGAGGCCAATAAGTATCATGTTCTTCTTGCTAAAAACAATGGAAAACCTGCTTCCCTGGCACATGAGGGGCAGTGTACTGAAAGCATATCCCCTACACTGCGGACAATATGCATACAGAGCAGGAAACTCAACAGAAACAGCACTGGACCAACTGGTGCTGAAACTGGAGAATACGCAGGAGATCAGGGAGGTGGCGCTGGGGGCCTTCCTAGAGAAAGAGGGTGCCTTCAGCAACACCTCATTCGGATCGGTGCTGGTAGCTGTCAGCGAGCGTGGAATAGAGAAGACCTGCTGCAGGTGGATCGGATCCATGCTCAGGGACAGGGCGATGTTCACTTCACTCGCGGGAGGGACTCTGCTGGTGGGGGTCGCGGCGGAGTGTCCGCAGGGGAGTGTTCCGTCTCCCCTGCTCTGGTGCCTAGTCGTGGACTACCTGCTGGGAGGATCTCGGGAGGGGGGTACGAGGTACAGGGCTACGCGGACGACATTGTCATCATAGTCCGAGGAAAGGTTACACAGTCAGCGTGGGAGCGCATGCAGACAGCATTGAAAGTGGTGGAAAGGAGGACGGTTAGCCAAGGGCTCGGGGTGAGCCCCGAGAAAGCGACAGTCATACCGTTTACGAGGAGGAGGAAGTGGGGGAGCCACAGAACGATCACTCTATACGGTAGAAACATCTCAATGGCCAGGGAGGTAAAATATGTTGGGGTCGTATTGGACTCTAAGCTAACCTGGAATGGTCACGTTGAAAAAATACCGCGTAAAGCAGTTATGACCCTAGCCGTCACTAGGCGGCTATATGGAAAAACGTCTGGACTAAGACCTAGTATGGCCCACTGGCTGTACACAAGGGTGGTCAGACAATCGTTAACATACGCGGCACTGGTCTGGTAGCCTAAAGTGACACAATCCAGTGCGAAACAAAAATTAGGCAAGATCCAAAAGGTGGCTTGCCTAGGCATCACAGGGTGCATCACGGCTCGATCTGCCACCCCAGCCCCTCGCACACACACACTTAGTTATCAGGGAGGCCATGCTAGGACTATACAGACTAGCCTCCAATGGTAGACTGAAGATCAACCCAGGCTTCAGCGGCCACTGCAAAAATTCAGGAGATCGTGAAGGAGCCCATGCTTGACATGAGGTCAGACTTCGTGAGCCCACGAATCTGCAGCAACTTTACAGTGGAAATCCCCGACCGCGAGGCATGGCGGGAGGAGACGTCGGGCTTACCACGGGACGCGCTCGTTTGGTTCACGAACGGATCCGGCGGGACGGGGGGCAGGTGTTTAATCGGAAGGACCGAGGGTATCATAGTATTTCCCTCGGAGCCCATGCAACGGTCTTTCAGGCCGAAATGTACGCCATCCTGCACGGTGTGCGGGAGAACAAGAGGAGGGGCTACATCAACAAGCGGATCCTCATAGCCCAGGCAGCCCTAAGGCCCTAATCAGCGCACGGGGAAACTCCAGGCTGGTGAGTGCCGAGACGAGACGAACGACCTGGCTGGGCAGAATGAGGTCACCCTTATCTGGGTGCCGGGTCACTCGAGGCTCAAAGGCAATGAAGAAGCTGACAGTCTCGCGAAGAGAGGGTCAACAGAATCATTTATGGGACCAGAACCGGTTCTAGGAGTGACAAAGGGCACTGCCAGGGGAGCCATTAAGTCCTGGGTCAGAAACGAACACAAGGTGTGCTGGGCAGACTGTCCAGGGCCAGACATGGGAAGTCAGTAATTTACGAACCCAGTGCAAAGATAGCTGTGGAGCTGCTAAACCTTAGCAGAGGACAGCTCAGAAACATAACAGATCTTTTCACGGGACACATGGCCGTCAAGAAACACCTGCATAAAATGGAGCGGTTCGAGGGGGACCTCGCATGCAGACTCTGCGGCGAGGAGGAGGAATCAGCCCAGCACATTTTGTGCGAGTGGAAAGCTCTGGACCAAAAAAGACAACTGATCTACGGTCAGTCTAGACCGGATACAGGGCAATATAAAACTTCACCTTACCAATTGCAGTGCAGACTAGTTCAAGGCACAGTGATTTTGGAATGGGTGGAGTAGAAAGACTTAGGGCATGCACAATAAGCCAAAGGCTGCAGTGCTATCGGGGCGGCAAAAACGCGGACGAGTCCTGAGGGACAAAAAAAAACTTTCCTCAACATATGTATATATCTAACTGTTGCCGCTTTTTGTATATACATCAATTTCAATTTTTTCCACCAAATATGACCTTCAAAAATTTTGATATCTTCGATGCCTGAGATACTAAAACGCTTCATATTTAAAAAAACCCATGTGGCACTTTACTAAATTAACTAGTTAGTGAATCGCACTTGCGCGAGACTTTTTTCCAAAAAAGGTCTACCTATAAATATAAATTATAAACGTGTGTACACCATATAACATAAAACAATTATTGACAATTATGATAATAAATAAAACGCAATCAAAAACTCGTTTTGCAATGATTCGTCGTCATATGATATAAATACTCAGCTACCTTGACTTCTACTTCAATGAAAAGTTGCGTAAATAATTAAAGGCTGATCCAGTTTTCATTTCTTATAAAAAGCTAGTACCTTTGAGTTACACTAGCCGTACAAATATTTTAAAGGCAGTTAGTTGGAATACAATTAAATTTAAACTAGGTTTATGCTTACCAAATTAATATGTAAGTATTTGTTTGAATTATAATGATGTATAGATGTCAAGATGACAGCAGGTGTTTGTAGTAAAAACGAAAAACTCTGGGCGTATCATGTGCGTTGTGGTAATGAATTTTCTTAAAAATATTTCTAATAGCAACTATGTCTTTTTTTAATAAAAGCAGCCAACAAATTTGGTTGCCCATATAGCAGAAAGAATGTACCATATTTCATCAAAATAACTGTATTGTTTGAAAAAGTACAACACTTTTCCGAAAATGAAGTTAAAATGTTTCCGAGAAAACTGGTCAAATTTCCTGGCCAACAAACCTCTTCAAATTATTTACCTACCTACCAAAATATAATTATTCATAAAAACCTTTTTGACGAAACTTTAAAAAAATTAATGAAAATCTGCAAACAATTCTTTCAAGAAAATCTGAAAAGATTTTTTTTAAATAACTTACTAAACATTAGGAATAATTACCAAAATTTCACAACAAAATCTCACAAAAAATGATTTCTAGGCAAGCACAAAAAATTTCTGCCGAAACTGGATAAATATAAAAAATTTTGTTAAAAGATTACATTAAATTATATACCTAATCTGTAATTAGGATTGAAAATAAACTAATTTGTTTGCACGAAAATCCATTAAAACCTTATTTTCGAAGAATTTCGGTTAAAAAATGTTCCATCAATTGAATAATTTTTCATACTGCCAGGGGACAGCACCGGCCCTCGTCCACCCAAGAAATTGGAGCAGCTGATGGTGGGTAGCAGAGCAGGTGGATGACAGACCATCATCGGCATGGATGCGAACACGCACCATGAGTTGTAGGGAAGCTCGGAGACAAACTCTAGAGGTGAGTCACTTTTACAATTCTTTATGAAATTTAATTTAGACATATTGCATATAGGTAATAAACCGACCTTCGTCACAACACGGCGTGAGGAAGTTTTAGGTCTAACAGTTTCCACCCAGTTTCTGGGTGACTCTGTTAAGAGCTGGGCTGTGTCTGGGAAAGTCAGACCACAGATACACCCGGTTTGAAATCGCAAAAGCCAAAAGACAAACGGTATGGTACCGGGATCCCCGCAAGGCGGACTGGAAAGCCTACAGGGCGGACCTAGCAGTGGAACTGCGGGGATTGATAGTACCATAGACAATTTAACAGACCTCGAGATTGCGGCAGCCCAAGTGCGAGACGCAATCATCTCGGCCTATAACGCCAACTGCCCCCTAAAAAGCAGGGCGTCCACCAGGAACGTCCCGTGGTGGAACGAGGACTTCAGGCAAAGGAGGACGCAGGTTCGTAAGCTGTTTAACGCGGCCAAGAGAGCATGGGATGAATATAGACAGGCCCTAACGACCTATAACAAAAGACTGAGGAACGCCAAGAAGGAGTCGTGGAGGAGGCACTGCGAGGAAGTGGAGAACACGTCCGAGAGGGCTCGACTACAGAAGATCCTGTCCAAGGGCACCCATACCAACATAGGCTCTTTTAGAACATCAACGGGAGGCTTTACAAGCTCGAGGGAGGAAACTGGAAATTTAACTCCAGACGCACATCCCCGGCTGTAACATAATAAACCAATCACCTCCGGACTGGGAACACTCAGAAATAGAGGCGCCTTATAGGCAAGCATCTCGAGTAGACTGGACAGTGGCTTAAGAGGTGGTTACTTCGAGCAAAATCAGATGGGCCATTAAGAGCTTTAAGCCATACAAATCCCCGGGTATTGATGGAATAATGCCCATCATGCTCCAGCAGGGGATATATACATATACATATACATATACATATATATATATATATATATATATATATATATATATATATATATATATATATATATATATATATATATATATATATACTGGCGCCGGCGCTTACCCCCATTATGAGGGCCAGCCTGCCTCTGGGACACAATCTGAGAACATAGAGATTGACCAGGGTTGTATTCATTCCTAAACCTAAGCGTCCAACAGACCAGGCAAAGTCCCTGAAGTCAATAAGTCTCATGTCCTTCTTGTTAAAAACAATGGAAAAACTTCTCGACCGGTACATTAGGAGCGGTGTACTGGAAGCATATTCCCTACACTGCGGACAATATGCATACAGAGCAGGAGTCTCAACAGAAACAGCACTGCACAGAACTGGAGAATGCGCTGGAGAACAGGGAGGTGGCGCTGGAGGACTTCCTAGACATAGAGGGGGCGTTCAGCAACACCTCATTCGAATCGGTTCTGGCAGCTGTCAGGGAGCGTGGAATAGAGGAGACCTGCTGCAGGTGGATCGGTTCCATGCTGAGGGACAGGGCGGTGTACACCTCACTCGCGGGAGGGACTCTGCTGGCGGGGGTAGCGGCGGAGTGTCCACAGGGGAGCGATCTGTCCCCCTTGCTCTGTCGAGGACGGCCTGCTAGGGAGGCTCTCGGGAGGGGGGTATCCGGTACAGGCTATGCGGACGACATTGTCATTATAGTCCGAGGAAAGGTTACACAGTCAGTATGGGAGCGCATGCAGACAGCACTGAAAGTGGTGGAAATGTGGACGGTTGGTCAAGGGCTCGGGGTGAGCGCCGAGAAAGCAACCGTCATACCGTTTACGAGGAGGACGAAGTGGGAGAGCCACAGGACTCTCACACTATACGGTAGGAACATTCCAATGGCTACGGAGGTAAAATATCTTGGGGTCGTATTGGACTCTAAGCTAACCTGGAATGGTCAGGGTAAATAAATACTACGTAAGGCAGTCATGACCTTAGCCGTCACTAGGCGGCTATATGGAAAAAACGTGGGGACTTAGACCTAGTATGGCCCACTGGCTGTACACAAGGATGGTCAGACCATGGTTAACATACGCGGCACTGGTCTGGTGGCCTAAGTTGACACAATCCAGTGCCAAACAAAGACTAGGCAATATCCAAAGGATGGCTTGCCTAGGCATCACAGGGGCCATGTCTTCAACCCCAACAGCCGCCATGGAGGTGTTTCTGGATCTGCACCGCCCTGCCCCCTCCCTTCAACACACAAACTCTTAGTTATTATGGGTGAGGCTAGGCTAGGACTAGCCTGTAATGATAGACTGAAGATCAACCCAGGCTTCAGTGGCCACTGCAAAATTCAGGAGATCGTGAAGAGCCCATGCTTGAAATGAGACTTCGCGAGCCCGCGAATCTGCAGGGTAAACAACTTTACAGTGGAAATCCCCGACCGCGAGGCATGGCGGGAGGAGACGCTGAGCATACCACGGGGCGCGCTCGTCTGGATCAAGAACGGATCCGGCGGGGAGCGTGGGACGGGGGCAGGTGTTTATTCGGAAGGACCTAGGGTAAGTCATAGTATTTCCCTCGGAGCCCATGCAACGGTCTTTTAGGCCGAAATGTACGCCAGCCTGCAATGTGTGCGGGAGAACAAGAGGAGGGGCTACACCAACAAGCGGATCCTCATAGCCACAGACAGTCCTTAAAGTATCCCACGGGTAAATTCCTGGTTGCTAAGTGAATAATGCCGAGACGAGAGAGCGACCTGGCTGGGCAGAATTAGGTCACCATCATCTGGGTGCCGGGTCACTCGGGGGTCAAAGGCAATGAAGAAGCTGACAGCCTCGCGAAGAGAGGGTCAGCAGAACCATTTATGGGACCAGAACATGCTCTGGGCGTGACAAAGAGCACACAAGACAGGGGAGCCATTGAGTCCTGGGTCAGAAACGAATACAAAGTGTACTGGGCAGACTGTCCAGGGCTCAGACATGGGAAGTCAATAATTGGCGAACCCAGTTCAAAGAGAGCTGTGGAGCTGCTAAATCTTAGCAGAGGACAGCTCATAAATATAACAGGTCTCTTGACGGGACACATGGCCGTCAAGAAACACCTGCATAAAATGGGGCGGTTCGAGGGGGACTTTGCATGCAGACTCTGCGGCGAGGGGGGGAATCAGCCCAGCACATTTTGTGCGAGTGTAAAGATCTGGACCGCAAAAGACAACTGATCTAGGGTCAATCCAGACCGGAGACAGAGCATTATAAAACTTCACCCTACCCATCGCTGTGAGACTAAGGGCATGCACAATGGGCTAGGGGCTGCAGTTCTATCGGGGCGGCAAAGCCGCGGACGAGCCCCGAGGGAGAAAAAATTGGCGGTGGCTGCCTTAAGGCCGACCATAAGGAGGACGCACCCTATCCCGATAACGCCCCCGCGGGAAACGTAATCGAAACATTACTCCAAGGTGATGGTGTGAAATCATTCCGATAGAGGTATGTGCTATGGTCGGGTACTCCAGGGAGTGCGTAGGTGTCCCCAACTACATCGATCTCCCACACTCTACGGTGTGATGAATGAGGTATGCTTGAAGCATTCTCTACTCCCGATTAAAAAAAAAAACGAAACAGCCTTTGTCTCCCGTTATATACCTTAGCTAGCGAGTGATATAAGTCGATCTCCGTTGTGATATTAGCCAGGTATGTTGTTGTTTTGTTGTTTTCCCTCGCTAGTTTTCTTACCACAGCTTCCTTCTGACTGTACTGTGTGTGCGTATAAGGTGCTGTGGAAGCCTAGAACCGTATGAAAACCAGAGACGAGACCTTGGCTACTCTCCACTGCACTATATGGGAGTGCCTGCCTTAAGGCCTACTCCAACAGGGGGCAGGTTTGGTGTGTGTGTGTGTGTATATATATATATATATATATATATATATATATATATATATATATATATATATATATATATATATGTGTGTGTGTGTATATATATATATATATATATATATATATATATATATATATATATATATATATATATATAAACGTATTATATCCATAACTCAAAAAATAATGAACCGATTTTGATGATACTGTATAATCGATTTTTGTAAACATCCAGTATTTTAAGACTTTCAACTGATGGTACATTCTTAAATCTAAAAGGGCTTTGGTTATGACAAGAAAATGTTGGAACAACAATAAAAGTTTTTTGGTTAACAATTTTTAACGTGTTTTCTTTCATGTAAAAAGAATATAAATTTAAAAAATTGTGACATCCCTTATTATTAGTGTTACTGTTTACATAATAAAGTCCCAGTTTTCGTGGTCATTGTGATGAAAAGACAATCGGTTAAATTAAAGCTTACTTTCTTCAACAAAATAAAAATGTACATTCAACTCCGTTTACCTTTTTAGTGAATTTTCGTAACAAAAGTTCACTAATGGGGAAATCCCGACTTTTGAGTTTTGAAAAAAATTTTGCAAATGAACGCGAACTAGGACCCCTAGAACCCATATCCGGTGTCAGTTTCAATTTTTATATGAATATGTAAATATATATATATATATATATATATATATATATATATATATATATATATATATATATATATATATATATATATGTGTGTGTATGTATCACACTAACTCAAAAAATAATGGGCCGATTTTGATAAAATTTGGCATGTACCTTCCTTTTGTAAGTGGCTTGAATAAGTTCGTTAGTCAGGAAAATCGGACGAGGTTTTGCGGGGAAATTTTGAGTTTTCATTCGAAAAAAAATTTTATCTCAAAAAATAAAAAAGCTATGATTACCAAATTTGGTAGGTAAGTTAATGATATAAAAAGTAAACTATACACAAAAATTTAGATTTCTCTGTTGCATGTTATATGTATATGTATATGTAAATATATATATATATATATATATATATATATATATATATATATATATATATATATATATATATATATATATATATATATATATATATATATATATATATATATATATATATATATATATATATATATATATATATATATGTGTATGTATCACACTAACTCAAAAAATAATGGGCCGATTTTGATAAAATTTGGCATGTACCTTCCTTTTGTAAGTGGCTTGAATAAGTTCGTTAGTCAGGAAAATCGGACGAGGTTTTGCGGGGAAATTTTGAGTTTTCATTCGAAAAAAATTTTTATCTCAAAAAATAAAAAAGCTATGATTACCAAATTTGGTAGGTAAGTTAATGATATAAAAAGTAAACTATACACAAAAATTTAGATTTCTCTGTTGCAAGAAAAAACAGTTATAATAAAATATTTGGTGCCAGCTCATTTCTATGAAAATTCACTACCATAACGCACTTGCTGCGTCTTTGAGTTTTTAAGTTCTTGAACACTATATTTGTTTAAAATGTTTATCATTCTATTCAAAATAATATAAGATAAATTTACATGTAACGGTGAACGTTTCAATTTTTTTTTGTGTGGATAGTGAGTTGAGTTTTCATATGACTTGCATTAAACTGCGTCATTTGCACCGTTTTTGTTAGTGAATCGTCTTACTAAATATATATTACGTTATAAAACTGACTTATCATACAGAAATATTGTTATATAGGTGATTTTTTAATAAACTACTTATAAGGCTCAGTATTGGGGTTATTTATTATTCACTACTTATCCTCAGTATTCTTATCTAATCACAAACCATAGATAAGTCCTTAGGTTCACTTTAATGCTAATGATGTAATGTTCTGCTGTTAAGAGATAAAATGTTTCACTTTATTATAATAAATAACATAAATTTTGTAGTGATAGACTGAACAAAGCGAAATAATATTTAAAAGTATGGACGCAGCAAGTGGGTTATGGTAGTGAATTTTCAGAAAAATGTTTTTAATAGCAAATATGTATTTTCTTTTAACGAAAGCAGGCATAAAATTTGGTTGCCTGTATAACCTATATAGTGGAAATAATGTACCATATTTCATCAAAATGACTTTCTTGTTTGAAAATGTAAAAGATTTTTCGAAAATAAACTCAAAATATTCCCGAACAAACTGGTTCCTAGCCAACAAACGTTAACTTAATAGCAAATTGAGCTATTAACATTTGAATCATATAATGAAAATTCGCTACTATAACGCACTTGCTGCGTCCTGAGTTTCTTTTCTTACAAACATGCATTATATTCCGATGGAAATTGCAAAAATGTAATAATATAAGGTGTGTTCGCTTAAAAAAGAGTTTTTAATAGCAAATATGTCCTTCTTCAATTAAAGCAGCCATCAAATTTGGTTACCAACATAGTAGAAACAATGTACCGTATTTTATCAAAATAACTTTATTGTTTGAAGAGTGCAAAATTTTTCCGAAAATGAACTTAAAACGTTTTCGAAAAAACTAGTCCGATTTTTCTGGCCAACGAACCAAAATATAATCATTCACAAAAACATTTGCGACGAAACTTGAAAAAAAAAATCATAAAAATTCGCAAATAATTTTCTGAAGAAAAGCCGAAAACATTTTTTTATAATAGCTTATTAAACATTCATCTTTAATTACCAAAATTTCACAATTAAATCTTACAAAAAATTATTTCTACAGATGCACAAAAAAAATTCGGCAAAAACTGGCTACATATTTTTGACATAAAATTGAAGTTATATACCTAATCTGTTATTAAAATTGAAAATAAAATAATTTGTTTGCACGAAAAGCCATTAGAACATTATTTTCAACAATTTTCGTTTAAAAAATGTTCCATCAATTGAATAATTTTTCATAAAAAAAAATCTCAACAAATGTTTCTTCCAAGAAAATTCATTAAATTTATTTATAAGAAAAGTCGCTGTTAAAAACAACATTTTGTACAAGAAAATTCGCTAACAAAAAGAAATTAAATAAATTTAAATAAACTGCTCCGATTTTCCTGGCCAACGAACCATTTCAAGTTATCTACCCACCTATCAAAATATAATTTTTTCCCAAAACTTTTTCGAGGAGACAACAAAAATTTCATGAAAATTTGCAAGCAATTGTTTAAAAAAAAAATCCGTAAACATTTTCTTTATAATAACTTATTAAACATTTATTATTAATTACCCAAATTTCACAAAAATATCTTACAAAAAATGAATTCTACGGAAGCACAAAAAATTTTCTGCGAAAACTGGATAAATATTGTTTTATACAAAATTTTGCTAGAAAAATACATAAAAGTCTGTACGCAGCAAGTGCCTTATGTAGTGAATTTTCATATAAATTATCTCCAACCAAATATTTTGGTATAACTTTTTTTTCTTGTAATATAGAAATCTAAATTTTGGTGTATGGTTTGCTTTTAGTGAATTTTCTTTAAAAAAATTCACTGATGAGGAGATCTCGACTTTTGAATTTTGAAAAAATTTCTTCAAATGAGCGCTATTTAGGACCCCCGGAACACCAAGTTTTATCAAAATCGGTGTATATACATATATATATATATATATATATATATATATATATATATATATATATATATATATATATATATATATATATATATATATATATATATTTATTTATTTATTTATGTGTCACACCTATAACTTAAAAAATAATGGACCGATTTTGATAAAACTTGGTGAGTACCTTCCTTTCGCAAGTGGCTTGGATAAGTTCGTTAGCCAGGAAAATCCGCCGAGGTTTTCCCGGAAAATTTTGTGTTTTCTTTCGAAAAAAATCGAAATTTTTATATTTTCAAAATTAACAAAGTAAGGGCTAACCAAATTTCATACCTGGGTTTATCTCATTATAGGCAAGTTACATACCAAAATTTATTCCGTAGGTTAAAGGACAAAAAAGTTACAGGCATTTAAAGAAAAATAAATTTGGATTCTCCTAGAAACGTCAAAATCGCGATTTTAAACGTCAAAATTGGTGAGTACCTTCCTTTTGCAAGTGGATGGGATAAGTTCGTTAGCCAGGAAAATCCGCCGAGGTTTTCCCAGAAAATTTTGTGTTTTCTTTCGAAAAAAAAATTATATCTCCAAAATTAACAAAGTAAGGGCAGCCAAATTTTATATGCGGGTTTATATTATTATAGGCAAGCTACTTACCAAAATTTAGCTCTGTATGTCGAAAGGCAAAAAAGTTATAGGCATTTAAACAAAAATAAATTGGGGTTTTTCACAAAACGTCAAAGTTGCGATTTAAACGTCAAAATTGGCAACATTTAGGAAAAGAACTTGAATCTAATACGGGCTATGGAAATAAAATGTCTCAAGAAGAATGTTTTACAAACCCTGATGTCTTAATTTCAACCGTCATTGTCCTTCATTTTAATAAAATGTTTCCAGAAAATTCATTTCAAATAGACCCGTTCTCTGACGCTTGGCAGTTGTCTTAGCTATAGAGTTTATCGTTAATGGTATATAATTTTTGTAGAATTTTCGTTAAAAAAATCAATAAAGCTCAATATATCTGTTATTATACAAGATATGAAAAAAAAATTTATATATTAATTATAGGGTGTCTTGAGCTACATCTTAAAAATTTTTTTCTACAATCACAGGGTGGCCCATAAGTCGTTGGTGATACAAATTTTCTTTTTTTTTAATCAAACACGCCTTATGTTATTGCATTTTTGCATTTTCCATCGAAATATAATGCATGCTTGTAAAAAATTCTGGACGCAGTAAGTGCGCTATGGTAGCGAATTTTGATCAAATGCTTAATATTTGAATAGCTCAATTTGCTATTAACCTATAAGGTTGACCAAGAAACGAGTTTTTTCGGGAACACTTTAAGTTTACTTTCGGAAATTTTTGTACATTTTCAAACAATAAAGTTATTTTGATGAAACATGGCACATTGTTTTTACTATATAGATTATACTGGTAACCAAATGTGATGCCTGCTTTCTTAAAAAAAAACACATTATTGTTATTAAAAAATAGTTTTATGAAAATTCATTACCATAACGCACTTGCTGCATCCAGAGTTTTCTTTTTTAACTTGTGTTAATGTAACTGCTTAGGTTTTTACTATAGCTTTTAGATTTAATTTGACCTTTAGTTTGATTTTTATTATGTGACTTTCGATTTTAACCTTAACGTTTCTGTATAGAGTGTCTTGGTACCATTGTGCCCTAACCTGCACAATTGCTTACCACAAAAAGGATGTTTTTCCGACATACCTTTTTATTGTGTTTCTAGGTTTATCCCCTGAAGATGGCCACTTAGTGGGACGAAACGCGTTGGGAAATTTAATAAATTTTGTTGTCTGGAGAGAAACCTTTCATTGAATGATAAGTACAATTTGGAGAACCCAATTCATCCCAATACAGTTTTCTGACCGGACGATCGTTTCGCTAACAAAGTTAGTGTCATAAAGGGGATTAGTAAACTAAGTGAATAGGGACTAGAACTACTCATTATTACTCATCCCTTTGATGACGCCAACTTTGTTAGCGAAACCATCGTCGGGTCAGAAAACTGTATTTTGATGAACTGGGTTCTCCAAATTGTACGTATCAGTGCTCATCACAGGTGCCAATCTTCACTCACTTTAATTGAATATTTTAATTAGGTTAAAATGAAACCACGTAACCAGTTAAGGGTTAATAACACTTTAGCGATCTCTCAAACCTAAAAAGACCATATGCTAATGACAAGGAAGAGAACCAAAGAGCAACTGAATCAGGTAAGATTAGTTCCATGGTCAGATTCAATCTTCACTGAGGAAGTAACATTACTCTATAAGTTGTCTATATATATATATATATATATATATATATATATATATATATATATATATATATATATATATATATATATATATATATATATATAAAAGGAACGTTTACAACACTGGTACTAGAAACATTGAGGACATTGTTGCTGGAGTCATTGATGTATTTGTAGATCTTCATCTCTTCTAAGACGCATGGTTCGGTGCCAAAACTTAATGGATAACGGATTCTGGAACGGTTTTGAGTTGAAATTTGTTATACAAGTTGCGCTCATAAAACTCATAAGTAAGATACGCCAAATGTTTCTGAGTTGAAGAAAAATTAAGTTATGAGCATTTAAAGAAAAAACAATTGTCCCACTCGAAATCAAATAATTTTTAAAATATACTATATAAGCCAACGTGCTTGGTGGTGGGAACGAGTTCTGCTGTCGGTAAAGCGGCAGGTGAGAGAGGGTAATATTTGTTTGCAAGCCGAACAGCCGAAATGCTAGTATGAGTGTGTTGTATTTAGTGATGGGCAAAACGGTTATTTTCTATTAACAGTTGAACCTGTTGTTAACGTTATTTAATAATAACCGTTGAAAATAACAGGTCCAGTTATTTATGTTATTTTGAACTGGATAGTCGATCGATAGTATCCTACGTTCCCAAAGCTGTGAGCCAGAGCGAGCACACTAGTATAAATAAGGTGTTAAGTGTTAAATAAATATGTTATGAAGTTAAGTCCGCTCTATGCTTCATAGCATGCTCATACACATTTAGCATTCCCAGTCTCATGTCCATTCATCCCGTTAAATTTAACGGTTGCTGATGAAAACCGATGTTTATTCATCGAAGCTAGTTGCAGTGGAAACGAAACAGATACGAGTCCGAATTATAGTTTAGCGTAAAGCGTTCTTTTGTACCTGTTATCTTTATATATCTATAACAGGGGGTTACCGTTTCGGCTCGGCAATCGTTAAAAAATAACGGATTATTAAATAACGACCCATCACTAGTTGTATTATGTGGCTGCGGTCGCCAGACCATTGGCAATTCATACAATTTTCCCGGAATTGCTTGTAAAGCAAATCTTATCGGCAACGAGACACAAGACAGATTTACCAAAAGGAAAAGGATTATACTAATGTCCAAATGCTGTACAAAGAAAAGTAAACCAAATATTTTTTTTAAAATTAACCTAAACATTCCCTTGAACGTTAAAAAGGTAATATTCCGGAATCTTGATAATAAATTAAATAGTGAGAAATATTGGGGAACACGCATTATGTAACCTGTTGGTAATAATAGTGTCGTGTATTATTAAATGAATCTAAAATCCCAATGCCGTTTATTCAAACGTCAAATTATTGCTTCTTTACAAAAACGTTTTCCATTTTGTGATGAGAATGGCGATTTTTATACTTACCCTCTTTACTCAGGTTAAAGACAATAGTAAATAGCAAAGTTGTAGGGAATTTTCCAGTGGCGATTTCTCCTAGTGAGCTAGGTGTGCGCCGCACACCCTAAAATATAATTAAAATGTGCACAGTTAAATATGTTTTATTTCTTTTTCCCTTAGTCTTAATACACTACATATTTTATGACAATCGATTTAATTTACTTATTTGATTTCATAAATAGTCGGTTAATAGTGACTTGAAAAGAAGTAGGTGCCACGTCTTCAGTCAGAGAATATGAGTAGGTCAATAGCAACTGGGAATGAATTCGGGTTAGGTGTGCGTTGATATTTCCGAACACTTCAGTCGATAGAGCTGTATTGGTATACAATACAGTCCCCCACCCATGTGTTTAAAACAGTGAGAAAAATACCATTGATTTTAACACTGCAGTGAGCGGTAGAAATACCGCTCAAGACAAATGAATGGAACGCCGGTCTAACAAACGTTGTGATAGCATTATTTACAAACATTACGACTGCGCTTGCAAAGACGACAGTATTCTAGAATCCAAGACTATAATACATTTTAGTAAATTTTCGTAGAAAAAAATCACTAATGGGGAGATCTCGGCTTTTGAATTTTGAAAATTTGTTTGCAAATGAACGCGAACTAGGACCCCTAGAACCCATATCCGGGGTCAGTTTCAATTTATATATATATATATATATATATATATATATATATATATATATATATATATATATATATATATATATATATATATATATATATATATATATATATATATATATATATATATATATATATAAATAATGTTTCTGTTGAAAAAGATGTAGAATTTATTTTGAGTCAAGTTTTAAAATATAGAAATTTTTGATTAAAATGAAGAAACTGATTTCAAGTACCATCCATATTTCCAGAAATTGTAATGGTACATAATGAGGTGAGGTAATTTTGGAGATTAGAAATCAGATGACAGAACTTTAGAACAATTGACATTTAGATTAAAATTTAGTCAAAATTGCATCATTTGCAGCCACAAGTTTAGACTTATTTGTAAGATGCTTTGTACTGTCCCACACTGTCTGCTACTTCCACCAAACTTCTAGTGATACTTTCCAGCTCTTTTCTATTTCTGGCCAGTAACAATATATCATCCGCATAAGCAAGGCACTGATGACTCCTGTCAAACAAGCTCCCAGTTCTGTTTATTAACAAGTGATCTATTTGATTTGTTTTATTTTGTCCCGGTATCGTCCATGTTCCCTTATGTATATCTCTTCTTCTAAAGTGTGTACTCATTATTTTCATATTCTGTTCTATTGCTAAAGATATCAACCTTACTCCATTGTCATTACTCGCCGTATATATATATATATATATATATATATATATATATATATATATATATATATATATATATATATATAAATACATAGGTATCACACCGATTACTCAAAATATAATCGGCCAATTTTGATAAAATTTGGCATGTACCTTCCTTCTGTAAATGGCTTGGATAAGTTCGTTAGTCAGGAAAATCGGACAAGGTTTTCCGGGAACATTTTTGTGTTTTCATTCGAAAAAATTTGTATCTCAAAAAATAAAAAATATAAGATAACCAAATTTGGTAGGTAGGCTTATGATATAAAAATTAAACTATACACCAAAATTTAGATTTTTATGTTGCAAGAAAAAAAAGTTATAATAAAATATTTTGTGCCAGATCATTTCTATGAAAATTCACTACCATAACGCACTTGCTGCATCCAGGCTTTTTACACATTTTATTATTTAGTACCATATTAACATTGAACTACTTTTAATGTTTTCAGTTTTCACCACGTTCCGGACAGTGCTAACGCTAACACAAATTTGTGTGAAGAGAAGAGCTTGATAATAATTCCATGTTCTTTTCGTGTTTTAAAGTTTTAAGTGACTTTTTAATTTGTTAGTGTTGCAGTGGGAAATTAATTTATTTATCTACGTATTATTCTCATATAGGTACTATATATATATATATATATATATATATATATATATATATATATATATATATATATATATATATATATATATATATATGTGTGTGTGTGTGTGTGTGTGTGTGTGTGTGTGTGTGTACATTTAGTGTTAATAATTTTTAAAACCACGACTAACAGCAACTCGTTACCGCACACCCGAACATTTTGGTCAGGAGACGCCACTGGAATTTTCAGTTTCCTTTGATCCCTATTTTAGAAAAACAATTAAGCAATCCGGTTTTGAGATATATACTAATGTGTTATTATTATACGTAATATTTTCCTGATTACGTTAATATGTACATGTCACATATTTGCTTCAGTTAATCACCAAACATCTATCTTTGATATTAATAATTTCATCAAAAAAATTAAGCTAACGCTGGCCGCTTGTGACTCTACCAAATACAACGAAAGGTCATTTTTTATTTGACAGCTGCGGCATGTTTTGAGAAGATGGTCGCTCTTGCTCTTTTTTTTTTTGGTGTGCTAAAAGGCTGGATCGTATATTCCTTCAAAAGTTTCAGACATTTCTTCATAATTCTGGTCTTTTTGAAATAATACAGAGAGTTTTGTAGTTAAGAAGCATTTATATGCTAAAACGTATACCGGCTGGCCAATTAAAATCAGTACAAGCGGATGTTCAGGTATGTATAGTTATCTCTACGCTCGGGCAGATTGATTTTGTTTTAGAGCCGGATACATTTTTGTGAGAATGTCAAAGCAACTATGTCATCCCGCTAGACAGGGTAGCTACCCTCTACAAATTTTTAAATCGCAATTGGGGTCCAATGATACAACATTGTAAAGGCTGCTTAATTCCATATTTAATTATGTACTCGGTTTTGAAAATCCTTGACATTCTTACGGAGAAAATTCCGTATCAAAGTTGAAAAGCTTAAACCAAAAAAATTAAGGACATTGAGGAAACAAAAAAGTTGAAAAGTGTGATAGAAACGCATAGGTTGAAAGTGGCCTCGACCAGCCTCCATGCAAAAATACAGATTTTTTTTAAATCGATTCCTTTGTTCTGAAGCATTTCAGGTGTTATCTGATGCCATTCAATACCAATGCAAAAACCCTGAAGGCTCGTGTGCTGAGTTGCATAAATGTTGCTAGTTAGATGTCCCCATAAAATTATCCAATGACGAAGTCCGGTGGCTTCAAGAGCCATTTAATTTGGCCACGTCTTCTATCCATATGTTTGGAAATATTTCATTAAGATACTGTCGCGCTGTCTGGACGTAATGTGCAGTAGCACCGTCTTCTTGGAATTCAAAGTAGTTGTTTTTGCAATATTTCTAAATAACTTTTGACGGTTAAGTTTTCCGATAGAAAGAAGGAATCAACTAGCAGTTACCGAAAATCTTAACCCCAGACATTCAGTGTCTGTGGGCGGCGCGTGTGTACCTCGCGAAATGTCCTTGGATTGGAATCTGACCAGTATCCGCAATTATGGCGATTTACAGTATTGTTAGGGGAAAAGGAGCATTCATCAGAAAAACAGATATTGTGCAAAACACTATGTTATCTATAAAACGTTACATTACTGTTTGACAAAATTGTAGACGGCGATCAACCCGTTCTCGGTAGAAGCCTAATTTTATAAGGATGAAATTTATTTTTATTTATTCCTGAAAACATTTACTAACATTATAGTGTTTATGGCGGGGCATATCGTAACACGCCGCAAAACTGCTACTTCTGCAACTTCATTCCTTTCATTTCTCACAGGCTTGAGAGCGTTTTACATTTACAACAGAACCAATATTTTTACTTTTCTACCAAGCCCTGAAGGTACTTTCGAATAATGACTTTGTCAGAGTGGTTTGATTAAATAGTTGCATTATTTTAGGCGCCCACTGGTCACTTCCGAAAAAGGACGCAATAGTTTCGATACACGTTCCTGAATTGAATACACCATGACGTTAACATAATAAAAGATTAACAATGTGAAATGAACACAAATTACGATCGTGTTGAATACTCACTTAATTTCTTTTTCTTGTTTTCTATTTGGCCTTATATAAAGTGATAAGTTAAAAAGAGTGATAAAATACTGCCATTATCAAAATTAGTAACTAAAAATACCCGCACTAATTTAAAACATATCGAGTATGAACACTATGACCGAATAATGTGATTGACAGCAGCAAATTTGATTTTGAGGTTTCTACGCAAGATTTTCAAGGATTTTCAAAACCGACTGCACGTATGAATAGAAAATCGAATAGCCTTTCCAACGATGTATCACTTGACCTAACTTGCTATTTACAAATTTAAAGAGGGTAGCTTACCCAGTGGGGGTATAAAGTAGAGGCTTTAGCATTCGCGCGATAGTGTGACCTCCCTCAAAAATAAAATCGACCTGTCCGAAGGTTTTTCAAAGAGAAACTTTAAATACTCTAAAACTCGCTTGTATATTTTCGATGGGCTACCTGTTTATAATTTCGAATATTTTCATGCTATAGTAAATATTATGTAACACCCAAATTTAGACACACGGCGTATATTCAGGTGGTTGCCTAAAGTCATCTTCTTGTCAGCTACAAAATTGTGACATTATGATTAAGGGAATATTTTGTTTTCGAAATTGCTTATACGAGTATTATTCTAACAATCAGCGCTAGAACAACTGCCGCACAGATAAATGACGTCACATTACTACAGTGGGTATTTCGATAATTATATTTAAAGGTTAGAACCCTGAAATTTAATTACTGATGAATTGATGAATGAACTGATTACAAATTGTTTTGGCGATAAATTTTATTTACGCTCACCTTTTACTATCGACAAAACTTTAAGGTCAAGAATCTTCTTATTTGTCGTGACTATCCAAAATGTGCTACATTTGCAAAAGAAAGACTTTTTCTATGTTCATATAAATGTATTATAAGCAGTTTATGAGCACCTGGTAGTATTAGAACATTGTGTGCAATGAACTATTTACAAGATCTTTAAATTTATTTTAGCTTTTCTAAGAGTGCAAAATGTTTTCCTTTTTATTTCTTTGAAAATGCAACATTGATTTGTACTAAAAATATTTTTGATTTTTTTCACTTTCCTTGCTATTAGATAAAGATGCAAGCGGTGAAATTAAAACATCTAGCTCTCTAGTTATGAACCGGCTTCCATAAAATAAACAAACAATGTTAATCTTGAGTACGTCTACAATGTTTTGACTCACTAAATATCTTGGAAAATAGGTAAATTATTGAGCAGTTGCTTAAATATGGTTTTAGAAAATTAATTAACAAATAGTAGTATATAATAGTAACTAGTGCATACAAAATAATTAATGAAAGCTCCCATTTGTGTAATAAAGACTTTATTCCGAAATAATCATAATTTGCATTAAAACCTATAAACGAATGGCTGGCAGGTTAATCAGCAATGATTTCTAGAATAATCGGTGGAGAATCTGCGATTACACAAATTGTTTAATAAAGTAATAAGTACATAATAAGTCTAATGTTTATTTTAAAATTTGTATTATAAGAAAAACCGAATGTTCTATATAGAGTGAATAGTTTAAATAAAATTGGGAAAAGGTTAGACGATGTGACATAAAAAGAGAATCACTGTGAGGACAAAACGAACTGTGAGGATAGATAAAACTGCAAGAATTAAAATTTTTTCAACTCTTGACAATTTAGTAATCAACTACTACTTATATAGGTAAGTTTCTTGAAACGCAGGATGCCCATAAATATCATGTATAATTATTATGAAAGTATTTATATTTGATCATTATTTGTTTTCTCACAACTTCTTAACAAATTAAAATCTTTGCTTCCCATGAATTGAGAGGACAGCCGGGAGTCGATAAAATCGTGGCCGAGGTTTATTATAAAAGTAAAACGTGTCACCGTGCCCTCAATACCCTGTCTAATTTTAAACTTCAGCTAACATTCCTCTGGCTGGATATATGAATATTTAAATTCAGTATACACAGCCTGAAAAAAATTAATAAACGCCAATTTGAGAAAAAGCAGGGCCAGGCTTTGGACATTTTAACTGAAATTTTTTTGAAAACCTGATTTGTCGCATACAAGCATGTTAAAAATGCGATACACTGAAATTGTTGGAATAAGTCAACTCCAAAATAAAACATTGATTTCCTAAATATACTATCACAATTAAAACGTAGCCAATATTTGTGTTAATAAAATGACAATTTGAAAACTTGTGTCTGGCGAGTTTCTTTCAAATGGTTTACGTAATCAAGTGAAAAAGTCTGGACGCAGCAAATGCGTTATGAAAGTGAATTTTCATAAAAATGTTTTTAATAGCAAATATGTCTCTCGAATGCAAGCAAGCATCAATCTGGATACCGGTATATCCTACATAGTAGAAACAATGTTCCACATTTTATCAAAATAACTTTCTGTTTGAAAACGTACAAAAAATTTCCGGAAATAAACTTAAAATGTTTCCAAGAAAACTGGTTTCCTAGCCAGCACCCTATAATTAATGATATTGAGTTTTACCGTAGAAATGTGTCACTCTGTATATATGTAAACAGATAAAAACTGAAAGTAAATCTGGATATGGATTCTAGGGGGCCTAGTTGTCGCTCATTTGAAGAAATCTTTTTAAAATTCAAAAGTCAGTATGACATAGGATCCTAGACACTCCATTTAAATATATGTAAATTTTGTAGTCTACTATGGACAGTCAAGTCTATCTCTGGACATTTAAGTCAACCCTGGACATAATTATAACGGTGTTTAAATGCATATAGATTAAATTATTTTCTAAGGAGTCAGATATGGACAAGGTGTTATTAATAATAAAGACGGTGGTAAAATATAAAACCTCTGGACGCAGCAAGTGCGTTGTGGTAGTGAATTTTCATTAAAATGTTTTTAATACCAAACATGTTTTTTAAAGAAAGCAGGCATCACTCTATATAGTAGAAACAATGTGCCATGTTATATCAAAATAACTTTATTGTTTGAAAATGTACAAAAATTTCCAAAGTAAACTTAAATTGTTCCCAAAAAAACTGGTTTCCCGGTCAACCCTATAGGTTAATAGCAAATTGAGCTATTCAAATTTGAAGCATATAGTGAAAATTCGCTACCATAACGCACTTGCTGGGTCCCGAATTTCTTTTCTTGCAAAGATGTATTATATTTCGATGGAAAATGCAATAACATAAGGCGTGTTCGATTAAAAAAATAAAAGAAAATTTGAATCACCAACGACTTATGGGCCACCCTGTAATTGTAGAAATATTTTTTAAGATGTAGCTCAAGACACCCTATAATTAATATATACAATTTTTTTTCATATCTTGTATAATAACAGATTAATTGAGCTTTATTGATTGTTTTTTACGAAAATTCTACAAAAATTATATACCATTAACGATAAACTCTATAGCTAAGGCTACTGCCAAGCGTCAGAGAACGGGTCTATTTGAAATGAATTTTCTGGGAACACTTTAGTAAAATGAAGGACAATGACGATTGAAACTAAGAGTTAAGGCTTTATAAAGCATTCTTCTTGAGACATTTTCTTTTCATAGCTCATATTAATTTCAGGTTCACTGCCTAAATATTACCAATTTTGACATTTTAAATCGCGACTTTAACGTTTTAAGGAAAACCCAAATTTATTTTTCTTTAAATGCCAGTAACTGTTTTGTCCTTTAACCTACAGAGCTAAATTTGGAAGGTAGCTTACCTACGATGATATGAACCCGCGTACCAATTTGGTTGCCCTTACTTTGTTAATTCCGCAGATATAAATTTTTTCGAATGAAAACTCAAAATTTTCCCGGAAAACCTCGTCCGATTTCCCTGACTAATGAACTTATCCAAGCCATTTACAAAAGAAAGGTATGTACCAAATTTTATCAAAATCGGCCCATTATTTTTTGAGTTATCGGTGTGAAACCACACGAGCGCGCGTGCGCTCACACACACACACACACACACACACACACACACACACACACACACGCACGCACGCACGCACGCACGCACGCACGCACGCACGCACGCACGCACGCACGCACTCACGCACGCACTCACTCGCGCGCGCGACTTTGAAGTTTTGAGGAAAACCTCAATTTATTTTTCTTTAAATGCACATAACTTTTTTGTCTTTCGACTTACAGAGCTAAACTAAATTTTGGTAGGTAATTTACCTATAATGATAAAACTTCGAACCAAATTTAGCTGCCCTTACTTTGTTATTTCCGGAGATAACAATTTTTTCTAAAGAAAACACAAAATGTTCCGGGAAAACCGGGGCCGATTTTCCTGGCTAACGAACTTATCCAGGCCACTTGCAAAAAAATGATATAAACCTGCGAACCAAATTTAACTACCCTTACTTTGTTATTTCCGGAGATAAAACTGTTTTTCCAAAGAAAACACAAATTTTTCTCGAGAAAACCCGGGCCGATTTTCCTGGCTAACGAACTTATCCAAGAAACTTGCAAAAGGAAGGTATTCACCAAATTTAATCACAATCGGCCCATTATTTTTTGAGTTATCGGTGTGATACATATTATATATATATATATATATATATATATATATATATATATATATATATATATATATATATATATATATATACTTGTTTCTAAAAAACTTTTGTAGCTTTAATGAAATTTGTAACATCATTTTGTTATTTAAAGACACTTGCAGTACTTACATATTATATCTAAGACCAATTTTTTAGCTCCAGATAAAATATAATTTTTTTCAAAAAATCGCTAACTGGAACTCTAAAACCGATATCCAAGGTCCGTTTAAATTTAAAGAATTAGTTTTAATAGTATATCTTACTAATAGTACAATTCTTTTGAAAATTCACTACTATAACCCATTTGTTGCGTCCCGAACTTTTATAAACCTGATTAAGCATTTGTTGATGGGTAGGTACTATTTTCTATTGTTATTACTTATTAAATAACATGCGTATAGCACTTCAATACAATAACTGCAAAATTATACAACATTAGCAAAAAAAAAAGTTCGGGACGCAGCAAGTGCATTAGAGTAGTGAATTTTCATAAGAATTGTACACTATCAGTGTATATTAATAAAACTTATTCTTTAAATTTAAATGAACCTTGGAGATCGGTCCCAGTAAGTAATGACTTGAGGAAATTTCTATTTTCTATCGAGATAGAAAATTAAAATTTGGTACATATAATATGTAAGTACTGCAGGTCTCTTTAAAAAAGTGGTGTTACAAATTTCATTATTAGTAAGATATATTATTAAAACTAATTCTTTAAATTTAAATGGACCTTGGAGATCGGTTTTAGAGTCCCAGTTGGCGATTATTTGAAAAAAATTATATTTTATATGGAGCTAGAATATTAAAATTTGGTCTTAAGATATAATTTGTAAGTACTGCAAGGGCCTTTAAAAAATTGTGTTACAAATTTCATTAAAGTTACAAAAATTTTCCAGAAAAAAAATATTTACAAGGGGAATGTACCTACCAAATTATAAATATAGCAGGTATTTTTCCTTATTGATTGCTTTGAAGGTTTTGTTTTAGTAAACCCAATCAAACCAGTTTTTGCAAACAAAACAAGAAAAAGGGTTTTTCAAAACAAATTATTAGTTATTCGCGAAGCTCATTATGTTACTTTTCTTTAATTTAGTACGCACGCTACGTTTTACTATGGTTCAAGATTGAAAATTCTAGCTTAATGGGAAATTGAGTTATCAAATTTGAAATATTTTTACGAAAATCCTCTACCAAATAACGTACTTGCTGCACCCAGACCCTTTTTAGCACTTATTTACTGTTGCTGTATCGATGCGTTTTTTAATGATAAAATATTGTAGCTCTCTATGTGAGACTGACAAACAAGGCAACTTCAAATTAATTTTTGGAAAAATATTTAAACAAATGAGATAAGGTAACAATTTAAACATAGTTTGAAAATCTTGGTTCGCGGCTTCATCGCGGGGGTTCTCATCCACCTTCTGCATGCCTACAACCACAATCAATGCATAAAAAAGAACAATGTAAACAAGAAAAATTTCTTGAGACCAACTCCTAAGAACCTGCGGTGAATAGGGGTTCTGCGCGGAGTAAACAGGATTTTAAGGAAGTATAGCTGCAAAATGGGATAACGGCAGCTTATGGAGGTCCAACTAAGCTGTTTTTCGCACTTTCCGGTCACATTTATTTTTTATCTTCTTCCCCGTACAGCACCCGTATTAACTCCTGGTCCCGTAACTTTCGGGGAGGGCTGTTTGCAAGAAATGTTTCTTGTGGTATGCGCATCCAGAACGGGTCCTAAGCACGTTTCTAATTTTTTTTCTAAAAGTCCCCCTTGTGCTAAACTACAAATTTACCAAAAATTTTATTTTTCTTTACACAAGGAATGTACCTGCCAAATTATAAACGTGGCAGGTATTTTTCTTATTAATCGCTTGGACGATCCGTTTTAGTCACCGCAATCGAACCAGTTTCCGCAAACAAAATAACAAAAAATGTCTTTTTTACACAAATTTGTGGTTATTTTTTGAATTTAGTACACACGCTGCCTTTATATGGGTTTTAGTATATATCCAAACTGAAGATTCTAGTTTGCTGGGAAATTGAGTTATCACCATTTAAAATATTTTTACGAAAATTCGCCACCATAACGCACTTGCTGCACCTAAACTCTATTCAACACATATTTACCATTACTGTTTAGTAATACAGTACCTACATGCATTGATTAACAACCTGAAGCTGATGCACACCACTTTCTTATTTGTTCGATTGGATGTTAAAATCATATTATACTACAGTCGACGGGCAAAGGCATTTGTTTATGTTAAGTTAAAATTAAAAGTTGGATTATTATTTACCTACTCCTGTTTGTATTAAGCTTAGAATATAGGCCGTTATTTTATATTGTAAGATTCTAAGGTATTAGCGGAGTCGATTTCGAGGTTATGTTCTTCTTTGTTAATGACGTCTGTTAGTTTCGAAGTTATGCTTAGAACGCGTACGTTTCTCTCATGACTCCTGTCAGTTAACAAATGGCAAATAGTGGTGTTATCAGATTAAACTAGAGGAGGGAGATGGCTTTTAAATATCGTGAAAATAGAAAGCTTAATATTTATACATAATAAAACGTTGTTCTAGATTGCTTTAAAAAAAATTGAATCACTTTCATTGATTAACATTTTTCTATCTCAGATAAGGAGGAGAGTTGTCACAAATGGCAAACCCGCTGATTGTTTATTGTGACATGCTTACGTTGCCTGTCCGTTTAAAGCTTAATTTGGAGATTTTGTTTGCAATGGCAGCGGAACCCTGATTTATCTGTCTGACCTTGTCTGACATTATATGCATCCATACAGAGGTAATTTCAGGTCATATCGTACATTATTTATGTTTTATTGAGTTATAACTCAAGTTTTACTGAGCCGATTAAATTCACATTTGGTAGAAAGGACCACTTATATGATATATACGTGCCTGTAAAGTTTTAGTTTAATACTTCTAGTAATTTAAAAGATACTACGTTTTCAAGCAGTTTTTTGAATTTTTTTCTAAAAGCAATTGAGTGTCAAAACTGTCTAACGAACCCATCCAAGCTATTAACAAGACAAAGGGGATTTCCAAAATTAACAAGACAAAGGGGATTTCCAAAGTTGTGTTTGAGTGGTCAAGTATTTTTTGAGTTTCGGCTATACATAAATATATATAAATATATATAAATATATATATATATATATATATATATATATATATATATATATATATATATATAAATATATATATATATATATATATATATATATATATATATATATATATATATATATATATATATATAATAAAATAATACATAATAAGCGCTCATTTGAAGAAATTTTCCAAAAGTCTTACCATCGATACCTCTATTAGTGAATTTGCCAGATGAAAATTAACTAATAACGCAAATAGGTACCTACTTACATAATTTGATTGTATTTAGACAACTTATTCTCAAGTTCCACAAAGTTAGATTTTAGTGAAGTTTCTTTAAAAAATTAACTATTGAGGATATCCGGAGTGTTGAATTTTGAAAACATTTCTTGAAATGACCGTGAACTAGGCCCCATAGAACACATATCCAGGGTCGGTTTCGATTTTGAGTGAATATTCTTTTAAAAAAAATTCACCAATGAGAACGCAACTTTTGAATTTTGAAAAAAATACATTTAAATGGTCGCGATTTAGGATCCATGGAACCCAAATCCGAGGTCGATTTCAAACTTTATGTATATATATATATATATATATATATATATATATATATATATATATATATATATATATATATATATTCATGTGTCACACAGGTAACTCAAAAAAAATACTCCGATGATGATCAAAGTAGGTGAGTCCCTTCCTTTTACAAGTGGCTTGGATAAGTTTGTTAGCCAGGAAAATCTGCTCAGTTCAAATAGATTGCTTTGTTTTAAGCAGATAGTCAAATTCCCCCGGTCCGTGCCAGTTCTGAGCTGACCGTTAATCGAAATGAATTTGCCAGATGAAAATTAACTAATAACGCAAATAGGTACCTACTTACATAATTTGATTGTATTTAGACAACTTATTCTCAAGTTCCACAAAGTTAGATTTTAGTGAAGTTTCTTTAAAAAATTAACTATTGAGGATATCCGGAGTGTTGAATTTTGAAAACATTTCTTGAAATGACCGTGAACTAGGCCCCATAGAACACATATCCAGGGTCGGTTTCGATTTTGAGTGAATATTCTTTTAAAAAAAATTCACCAATGAGAACGCAACTTTTGAATTTTGAAAAAAATACATTTAAATGGTCGCGATTTAGGATCCATGGAACCCAAATCCGAGGTCGATTTCAAACTTTATGTTATATATATATATATATATATATATATATATATATATATATATATATATATATATATATATATATATATATTCATGTGTCACACAGGTAACTCAAAAAAAATACTCCGATGATGATCAAAGTAGGTGAGTCCCTTCCTTTTACAAGTGGCTTGGATAAGTTTGTTAGCCAGGAAAATCTGCTCAGTTCAAATAGATTGCTTTGTTTTAAGCAGATAGTCAAATTCCCCCGGTCCGTGCCAGTTCTGAGCTGACCGTTAATCGAAATGAATTTGCCAGATGAAAATTAACTAATAACGCAAATAGGTACCTACTTACATAATTTGATTGTATTTAGACAACTTATTCTCAAGTTCCACAAAGTTAGATTTTAGTGAAGTTTCTTTAAAAAATTAACTATTGAGGATATCCGGAGTGTTGAATTTTGAAAACATTTCTTGAAATGACCGTGAACTAGGCCCCATAGAACACATATCCAGGGTCGGTTTCGATTTTGAGTGAATATTCTTTTAAAAAAAATTCACCAATGAGAACGCAACTTTTGAATTTTGAAAAAAATATATTTAAATGGTCGCGATTTAGGATCCATGGAACCCAAATCCGAGGTCGGTTTCAAACTTTATGTATATATATATATATATATATATATATATATATATATATATATATATATATATATATATATATATATATATATATATATATATATATATATATATATATTCATGTGTCACACAGGTAACTCAAAAAAAATACTCCGATGATGATCAAAGTAGGTGAGTCCCTTCCTTTTACAAGTGGCTTGGATAAGTTTGTTAGCCAGGAAAATCTGCTCAGTTCAAATAGATTGCTTTGTTTTAAGCAGATAGTCAAATTCCCCCGGTCCGTGCCAGTTCTGAGCTGACCGTTAATCGATCTAATTTCGACCACGAAATTATAATGCATCTTTGTAAAAAAAAAGAAATTCGGGACCCAGGGAGTCCGTTATGGCAGAGAATTTTTATTAAATGCTTCAAATCTGAATAGCTCAATTTGCTATTAACCTAGAAAGTTCGTTGGCCAGGAAATTACTGTTTTCTAAAATATTTTAAGTTTATTTTCAAAAATTTTTTGTACATTTTCAAACAATAAAATTTATATATATATATATATATATATATATATATATATATATATATATATATATATATATATATATATATATATCTGTGTGTCTGTCTGTCTCTCTCTCTCTCTCTCTCTCTCTCTCTCTCTCTCTCTCTCTCTCTCTCTCTCTCTCTCTCTCTCTCTCTCTCTCTCTCTCTCTCTCTCTCTCTCTCTCTCTCTCTGTGTGTGTGTGTGTGTGTGTGTGTGTGTGTGTGTGTGTGTGTGTGTGTGTGTGTGTGTGTGTGTGTGTGTGTGTGTGTGTGTGTGTGTGTGCGTGCGTGTGCGTATCAAACTCCATATCCGCGTTTATTTTCAGTTTTTATCCGTTTGCATATATACGAAGTGGCGCATTTCTACAGTAAAGCTCAATATAATTGTTATTATACAAGATACGAGAAAATATATACGTTAATTATAGGCTTAAGCTGCATCTTATAAAAATATTTTGACAATCACACTGTGGTTCATAAGTCGTTGGTGATCGCTACAATTCTTTTTTTCGAACACCTTATATATTGTATGAACGTTTGTAAGAAAAAATCGAGACGCAGTAGGTGCATTTTGGTAGTTTTCATTAAATCTTTAAAACTTGAATAACTCAATTTGCCATTAACCTAAGGTGTGTTGGCTAGCAAACCATTTTTCTCGCAAATATTTTAAGTTTATTTTCGGAAACTTTTTGTACACTTTCAGACAATAAGTAATTTTGATAAAATATGGCACATAGTTTCTACTATATAGGCTATACCGGTAACCAGATTGATGCCTGCTTGCATTAGAGAGACATATTTGGTATTAAAAATATTTTTATGAAAATTCACTTCCATAACGCACTTGCTGCGTCCAGACTTATTTATCTAAACAGCTCAATCTCAAGTTCAATATTTTTAGGCAATCTCTTCCCATGTTTTTGAATTTGTTAGGAAAGCGGTTTATTTATGTCCGCAACCAATATACAAAGTGTTCAATACCTACAAACATAAAATTAATAAACGACGCCGTTTTCCAGAGAATGTCGTACTTTTTAGTTAATTTTCGCAGAAAAAATCACTAATGGGGCGCTCACGACTTTTAAATTTTTTTAAATTTTTACAAATGAGCGCGAAATAGGACCGCTAGAACACATATCCGGGGTCAGTTTCAATTCTTATAAGTTTATATATAAGTTTATATATAAGTTTATATATATATATATATATATATATATATATATATATATATATATATATATATATATATATATATATATATATATATATATATATATATATATATATATATATATATATATATATATATATATATATATATATATATATATATATATATATATATATATATATATATATATATATATATATATATATATATATATATATATATATATATATATATATATATATATATATATATATATATATATATATATATATATATATATATATATATATATATATATATATATATATATATATATATATATATATATATATATATATATATATATATATATATATATATATATATATATATATATATATATATATATATATATATATATATATATATATATATATATATATATATATATATATATATATATATATATATATATATATATATATATATATATATATATATATATATATATATATATATATATATATATATATATATATATATATATATATATATATATATATATATATATATATATATATATATATATATATATATATATATATATATATGGTGAATTTGCAGTTTAACTCCCGAACGATTTTTAAAACATCGACTGCTGATAGATAAAGTTTTAAAAAGTAAACTACACAGCAAAATTTAGATTTCTATCTTACAAAGTTATAATAAAATATTTGGTGTCAGATCATTTCTATGAAAATTCACTACCATATAACACTTGCTGCGCCCAGACTTTTTAGTTATACTGAGTCATTCCTAAAGAAATAAAACAAACTACAATTTGTTTACGCCTGAAGTGGTGAGTACAGATGATTTGTTGCCATCTAGGTACATTGTCACTACGTTGTAAAACAATTTTATTTGAGACTGCGTCATTTATCTTAAATTACTAATGAATAAAGCTAGAGAACGCATTGTTACGTTTTTCGCATTCGTCTGGCATTCATTACGTTGTTATATAACTATAACCACATGCTTATAACTAGGATTTTCAACCTGGCAGTCCAAGTAGTAATTGAAAACTTGTTAGTTGAAGAAACGTATTCATGTACATAAATTCTCAAGGCCGCCGTGTGTACTTGTGAAAATATAAACATGCCAACCGCGAGTCAAATACGTATCTTTACATTGTGACACGCCACAAGCATGTATCTAAATTCTTAACGTTTTAAATTGTTTGCTTATCTGAGCGATTAAAGTATTTTTTGAAAAAGATACCCACCTTCCATCCTGCGGAACTGTTACTATCGCCCTTATCTTTGAAGTAGGGGACGTTCTGCACCATCCACTCGTAAATCTGCGAGAGGGTGAGTCTCTTGTCCGGTGAGGAAGTGATGGCCTGTGTGATGAGGTCAGCATAGCTGAGATTGCCCCACGCGTTCCGACGGCTAGAGTTCTTCTTAGCGGGCACGCCGGAGGCGGTTGTGGCGGCGGTGGGCGGCGGGACAGGGAGGCCAGCGCACTTGTTGCCGCTCTCATCGGCTGGTTCCACGTAGTTCTCTGGCCGGGGCAGAGGCCACGTGTTAGAGCGCGCACGAGTCTGTGGTTCGAAACCACCGTCCAGCTCTGCCAGCGGCTCCAGCATGTTAAGATTCATCTTTTGCATAGGCCACCCGCCGTAACCCCCCCCGTTCATAAAATATAAATCCTTGATGAACTTCGCCGCGCAAATAAACACCTTATTGTCGTGCCAATGTCACGGGTTCGATGCTGCTGCTGCTGGTATGGTGTTGCAATCCTGCGACGTTCACTCGACTGATATTACAAGTAGAAGTTGGATCTCGTAGTCAGGTGAAATGATGAAGCCTTCGGCAAATTATACAACAATCGCGAACCAGCTAAATATATTCTGCGACGCAATACCTATGACGAACACGTGAGAATGTAACCAGTAAGAACACAGAATCACAGCACAGTTCAACAAGTCGTCTCTTGAATACTTACAGCGCTACGTCAATATGTTGATAAATAGGTCCTTACAGAGTTCACAGTTTTTAGATAGCACTGTCACTACTACAACAACGCACTAATCTATTTCTTATAAATAAGACTTTAATTTAAGTTGACACTAATAAAACACGCATCGTTGAGTTGTATTATAATGCACTGAAGCCATTTCTAGTGTAGTTTCTCCACACAGATTCTGTTATCAGTTTTGATATGGAAGTGATATAAACACGCAGTGACGTAGCAGAGCGCGCTAAAACAGACTAACCTCCACAACAGAACAAGGTACACAATATACACGCTGTGTGCTGTCGGACCGTACGGAGAATTGCTGATCACAGTAACGTTGGAGGACATGCCCACTCAGGCATGCGCAGAGGGTGGCGCCACGCACGCACACTTGATTGTGTAATTATGGCACACGCACCGTATCCTACACGTGACATTATACCTGAATAATTAGCAAAAGGGCTCTGTCTAAAAATGCAGTTACTTTGATTATACCATCTTATTCAATAGGCTTATAATAATATGTTGAAAATGCATGAATTTTAATTTAACTGAAAATTTTGATGGTACATACTTATATTCATTCATAACAATATAAATATCTAATATTAGTATACCTATACTATTTAAGTAATATATTTCCATGGGTGTATTAAAATTTAAAAAAAAAACACCTGTGTTGGGGTTGTCCTCGATTATCTGCAGAAGTATTTTATTTTCATTTTAGCTAGAGAGTTAAAATTTAAATTTGAATATACCTAACTATAAATGATGCTTTTATATGGAAGTTAGTGCTATGTACTATGTATTCCTCTTTCAATTGTATTGGCAAAAATAAAAACTCTGGACGCAGCAAGTGCGTTATGGTAGTGAATTTTCTTTAAAATGTTTTTCATTGCAAATATGTGTGTTTCCTTTTTAAGAAAGCAGGCATCAATTTTGGTTACCAGTATAACCTATATAGTAAAAACAATGTGCCATGTTTCATAAAAATAACTTTATTGTGTGAAAATGTACAAAAATTTCCAAAAGTAAACTTAAAGTGTTCCCGGAAAAACTCGTTTCTTGGTCAACCTTATAGGTTAATAGCAAATTGAGCTATTCAAATTTGAAGCATTTAATGAAAATTCGCTACCATAACGCACTTGCTGCGTCCCGAATTTCTTTTCTTACAAACATGCATCGCTGAAAAATTCAAAAATGCAATAACATAAGGCGTGTTTGATTAAAAAAAAAGAAAATTTGTATCATCAACGACTTATGGGCCATCCTGTGATTGTAGAAATATTTTTTTAAGATGTAGCTCAAGACACCCTATAATTAATATATACAAATTTTCTTCATATCTTGTATAATAACGGATATATTGAGCTTTATTGACTTTTTACGAAAATTCGACAAAAATTATATACCATTAAACGATAAACTCTAAAGCTAAGGCTACTGCCAAGCATCAGAGAAAGGGTCTATTTGAAATGAATATTCTGGAAACATTTTAGTAAAATGAAGGACAATGACGGTTGAAACTAAGACTTCAGAGTTTGTAAAACATCCTTTTTGAGACATTTGATTTCCATATCCCGTATTAGATTCCAGTTCTTTGCCTAAATGTTGCCGATTTTGACGTTTTGAGGAAAACCCCAATTTATTTTTCTTTAAATGCCTATAACTTTTTTGTCTTTTGACCTACATAGCTAAATTTTGGTAGGTAGCTTACCTATAAGGATATTAACTAGCGTACCAAATTTGGTTGCCCTTACTTTGTTAATTCCGGAGATATAATTTTTTTTCGAAAGAAAACACAAAATTTTCCGGGAAAACCTGGGCAGATTTTCCTGGCTAACGAACTTATCCAAGCCATTTGCAGAAGGAATTTTTCCACCAAATTTAGTCAAAATCTGCCTATTATTTTTTGACTTATCGGTGTGATACATATATATATATATATATATATATATATATATATATATATATATATATATATATATATATATATATATATATATATATATATATATATATATATATATATATATATATATATATATATATATATATATAAACATATAAAAATTGAAACTGACCCCGGATATGTGTTCTAGGAGGCCTAGTTCGCGGTCATTTGAAGAAATTTTTTCAAAATTCAAAAGTCGGGATCTCCTCATTAGTGAATTTTTTTAAGAAAATTCACTAAAATGTAATACTGTATAGCAAGACAATAAATATATACAAAAAAAAATTTTTTTTACTACATTTTTGACCTGGAGCATTCACTCATACGGCCACAGACTTTTTTTACATGAACTTCTGGATACCGACCTCTATTTACTTGTTTACGTTTGCATCCTAACAGTCATGACCTACATGTTATTTGGCTTGCATAATCTCTAGGTCGTTATCTATACATATATACATATAATATATATATATATATATATATATATATATATATATATATATATATATATATATATATATATATATATATATATATATATATATATATATATTTTTAATAATACGGAGGGAACAAGTGTTTTGTAACAGCCACGCTTCCGCAGGACATCAAACGAATTATAGTATCTGGATGGAGTCTGGCTGACTCAGCTATTCATAAAAGCAAAAATAGTGTTAAGGCAACCATCTGAACAGTTAAAGTTAAGCTATTGTGTCATGGGTACACACTTTTAGTCTGAAATGCGAATTATTTATGTGAAGCTCAATATAATAATCTGCAAATGTAAATTATCTTATATACCTGTGTTTTTAATTATTAAAATAAATTTTAATAGGTTTAATAAATTTTAAAAAGCAGAAGAACTTCAGGGTGGGTCACTTCAAAATTGTTTCAGTAATGCTTTAAATTAATTAAAATGGCTATAAGTGCCAACAAACTTGTAATACCAATGTAATTGTACCTTTTAATGCCTAACATTAACTTAAAAATATAAAAAGTTGTCACGCAGGAAGTGCGTTATGGTAGCGAATTTTCATAAAGCTATGGGCAAATTAATTAGTTTCGAAAACACAAATTTGTTTCATAATACCTTTTCTTTTAAAACCCGGTTTGATTGGTTAAGGAACTCATTCAAGAGATTTACGAAGCGAAAATTATAAATTTTATGTGGATAGCTTAGATAAGTTTCTTAGTCAGCCCGATGAAATCAGTTTTTCTGGAATAATTGTACCTACATTTTTCCAGAAAATTTGTTTATCCTCAAAAATAAAGATATTTTGGTAAAACTCGAACACCAGTTGTCATTACGTAACAAATTTGAAGTTTACAACTTTATAGAAAATTGAGTTATAGGCATTTATTTTGGTTTTCTTCACGAGACGAGACGAGAGCACAAGATCAAAAGTTTTGTATAATAAAACAAATCGATTCAACTTCTTCCTAAAAAAACTTCCTAAAAAGTTGTCGCATAAAAAATTCATAAACAACGTTATTTTATGATTAATCTGCAACAAAAACTGCCACGAAAATATAATAACACAATTTAAAATAAGAGTTTATTGAAATGATAAAGAGTTGACGCGTCCAAAATTTGATGAAAATTTTTCACAAAAAGTCATTAACAATATTTGCTTATCAAAAAGAACCGAAAAGTTTCTTACGAAAATTTGCTAATAAATATTTTTACAAAAATTCAATTAAAAACTTTTTAGGAATATTCGACTAAAAAAAGTGTTCTACAAAAATTCACTTAAAAGAAGTTTTGAGTTAGGCGTAGATTCAACTCACTCAGATGTGCCCGTCGCCCGTTCCTGTCCCATGCGTTGCTTGGCAGACAAACAAAGCTCACTGGGATTTATATCAGCTTGCTATAAATAAAATATTTTCAACAAAACCCCCTTTAGAAACAACTAACGATAAACTTGCTTTCGTCATATCGGCAATTTACAAAGCAAGCACCTTGGTGGGACCAGAAATGCAGCAAACTTAACAAACGTAGACAAATATTTTTTAAGAAATTTCGGCAAAATCAGATCATGAATAATTTTCTTGAATACCAACAAATTAATGCCCGATGTAAACAAGTTTTTAAGTTAAAAGCCAAGCAATCTTGGGAAAAGTACTGCAATTCGTTAAATGCGCATTCAAATCCTTCAGAAATATGGAGAAGGGCCAATGGTATTAAAAGTAAGCGAACTTCAAAAGACATAAATATTTCGGCGGGTGTCCTGGATAGTATCTCAGAAAAATTGGGCCTCCGAGTGTAAGTATGAATTTTGATGTTTACCATGACCAGACAAATAGTTATCTAAATAAACATATCACGATAGAGGAAATTGACATCAATTGTAAAAACACTGTAAACTTGGCACCTGGAAAAGATGGTATAAACTATACCATGGTATACCATTTACCGCTTATTGCAAAAATACTTCTTTGTGATATATATATATATATATATATATATATATATATATATATATATATATATATATATATATATATATATATATATATATAGCAGTATTTTAAGAAATGGCTGTGACTGCACTGCTATCAAGGAGGCTGTGGTGGTTCTCTTGCCTAAACCCGGCGGGGACCTTAGCGACTCTTATAGGCCTATTACATTACTATCATGTATGCTAAAAACATTCAAAAAAATTATAAAACAACGACTTCAATGGTATCTTGAGCAAAATTGCTTATTACCAGCACAACAGTTTGGCTTTAGAAAAAATAAAAGTACCAAGTATTGCCACCTTAGTAAATGATATTCACATAAGTCTTTCTGAAAACAAATATATGGCAGCTATCTTTTTGGATCTGCAGGCGGCCTACTATAACGTAGATTTACACGTGCTTATAAAAAAAAGCCAGGTTGGCATACCTGAAAACATGGCAGCTAATATCGTTAAGATCTTTGCTGGCAAAATAGTGTATATAAAAGCGAATGGGGCATATACTGAACCACGAACGTGTTATGCGGGTCTACGGCAAGGATCTGTTTTAAGCCCCTTGTTATTATATATATATATATATATATATATATATATATATATATATATATATATATATATATATATACACATGACTTCCCCAGCCTTTTTGATGGCGCTGCAGAGATAATCCAATACGCAGATGACTTCTGCATATTTACTAAGCAAAACTCTTATAATCTATGTATTAAACAGTTAAATTACATCATGTATAAAATCAAGGCAAACTTGTTCCAAAACAACTTTACTATGTCTATCAATAAATCTTCAGTAGTTTTTTATACAAGACATAGAATACCATATACCCCACAACTTACGATTGCCGAAGATAATATTCCATGTCACAAAAGCTACAAATACTTAGGTGTAATAATCGATCAAAAACTTTTGTGAAAGGAACATGTTGATCATTGTATTAGCAGGGGTGAAAAAAGTCTGAATATTTTGAAATATACATGTAAAAAGAAATATGGCGCAGATCCCAGAACAGCGATGAAATTTTATAGGTCATACACTTGGTCGATCATAGACTACGGCTCAATTTTCTATGGGTCTGCTGCGGAAACACACTTAAGAACAATTGACAGAATACAATATAAAGCTTTAAGATTAGTCCACGGGCGAATAAAAACAACCCCCACAGAATCAATCTTAGCCTTGGCCAATGAGCCAACTCTCAAATTAAGACGGGAATATCTTGCTAGCAAATTTTTGATAAAGTAACCATTGCAAGGAAAAATCAAGATCTAAACTAACACCATCTTGTCGCATAACCAAAATAACACATACTGGCGACATAAAAACTCACCACCATTGTCAAAAGCTTTATCTTACACATCCACAATAGTAACGCCAACCATATTGCACGAGTCAGAAGTGTTTACGTTGTGATATGAAATTTTACTATGGAATCCAATTGTTGTTTTACAAAATTGCCATAGTGAAGACATAGATGTGCAAAGCTATTATCGTGAAAATATCCATAAGTTTCCCGGATCTGCCCTAATATTTACCGATGGATCGAAAACATCAGATTCCGTAAGGTGTAGTATATACTGCGAATCGACGACATCCAGTTTCGTTTTTAAGCTACACAAAGAAACCAGCATATATACGGCAGAAACAGTAGCAGTTATCAAAGCTCTTGAAATGACCATGGGAATAGCATCCCATTTCAAATTTATAATAATAACCGACAGCAAGTCGTTACTATTGGCTCTGAAGGAGCATTCTAATGTATTCAAGGACCCACTTAAAGGCATTATTAGATCAAATTACCTGAACTTAGTGAGGGCTGGAAAAACAGCTATATTTATGTGGATAAAAGCACATGCACATATCAAGGGCAATGAAGAAGCAGATAAACTGGCAAAAATGCAACAATAATAGAAGAGAGTTGCAACATACTATTAACGAGAGATCTTCTTCCTACCTGTAAACGTTACATGAGGAAATAATGGTCAGACCAATGGAGCAAACAACAAGTCATAGTAAAAAGTAAATTTCAGCAAATATTTCCCACCTTGCCTTCTAAATGTATCTCAGAAATAGTCCTTACTAACAGAGTAATATACATAACACTTGCTAGAATCATCGTAGGGCATGGTGCTACCAAAAAGCAAATATTTAAAATGGGGTTGGCAGACAATCCACTGTGTAGTTGTGATGGAACAAGTGTGTGTGATATAATCATATCTTTTTTAATTGTAAGAAACACATCCACGCATGTAACAATGTAGCTAAAAAATGTCTGGATCAAGGAGTTTCACTACCATTGAATATATCATATTTATTGCATGTAGCGTTTTATGTTGAAAAGGAAATGATGGACATACTTTTGAAGTTCATTAAATGCAATAAATTACATGAGGTAATTTAGCTCATCTTAAAAAGAGATACAATTTTGTTTTGTTTTTAAAGTAATTTTGTTGAAGGAATTGACATTATAGTTAACAGCTATAGTTTCCTTTTGCCTGTCCCTATGTCTAACCCATCTTTACCGTGGTTCAGTCTAGTTTGTCTTAAATAAAGTCGCCTTGGTGGACCCCTAGGCGTGAAGTTTGTGATCCCATGTATTTTTCCCTTCATTATAATCGTAGTTAAGAAGATTTAAACACATACACCTTACCGAAAAAACAAAATGTAAAGTATGATGGGCATAGTCTTTCTTCGTAAATTATTGGTTTATATGAAGTAAAGGAAATTTGAGGGTTTGTTTGCTGAGATTGGTAGACGATAGCATAGAATCGCTTTTGTTTTTGTTTTTTTATGTAAAACATCGTATTATAGTAGGGAGCTAAAAGTAGGTTAAAAGAGCTTTGCTCGAGGCCAAAATAAGTTTAAAAAAGTGTTGTATTAACATTAGACTCAGACGGGGTCATCCATCCAGGAACTGACCGTGTCCGCCGTTTATCAACTCCATTTAAGGAGCGTCGACACGTATCCGAATTGCATCGCCGAGCAGTCGCTCATGCTGATGATTTACAAGTTGCCTGTAGTACCAATCAAGTAACATCGACCTTTTTACACCAATTTGAGAACTTTTTTCGTAGTAGATGGTGCTACCATGCCCATTTAAATACAGTGCCCGCTAATTTGTGTAAATGAGTCTCATTCACGCAAAGATCTCTTTAAATAAATAAAATCAATATGGATAACATATTACTTTCTTTGTGAAAATTCGGTAATAAAATTTGATAGAATATTTCTCTAGTTAAATTTAATTGCATAAATTATCATAATTTGTTTAGCAATGAAAAGCAGCGAAATCGAAACATAAGCACTTTGAGGTTCAACAAATAGAACAAAGCATATGAAAAATGTTGGTTTCGATGTTTCAAAAATTAGACCCACTTTTAGGAAATAATGCCGATAACGTAAAAATAATCTAGGTTCCAAGATTATTGAACCATGGCAGAGAAGCAATCTGTCGGTACTTGCGTCACGGTAACGTCGCGTCGTGGGGAATTAACAATGTTTTTTAAAGGCTAGGCTTCGGGAAGAGGGTTCCCAAGTAAAATTTCGTGAGGAGTTTAAAGTAATCATGAACAGAGAGTGAGAGAATTATTTATTAACAGTTTTGTATTTGGTTTTCGGAACGAATCAGAGCTCGATTTTTATTGTAATAGTTCAGCTTTATGTCAAATATTCAAAGGATTTTATCGGCACGCTGCTTACCCATAATTTTATAAGTAGTTAATATCATAATCATAGTTACTTCAGGAAACTCTAACACCCGATTAAGGGAAGGTAGATTAGGATATGTCTACTTGAAAAAAAATATATAAAACTATATATATATATATATATATATATATATATATATATATATATATATATATATATATATATATATATATATATATATATATATATATATAATTTTAAATGTTAGTAACCATAAATCCTCATTTAAGAACACCGCACGATTATTTATAGTTTTAAAATGGCGTTAGTTCTTCTCGGCCAATGTTAGATGCCGTTTATGCATATAGTAGACTTTGTTAAAGTTTCATCTGACATTTGTCAAAATAATTTGTCAATTACATTTAAAAAAGAAGTGTTTGGAAATACACCACCATAACGCACTTACTCCATCCACACTTTTCATGAATTCTTATCCACTCTTTGTTCTAATAAAAAACAAGTTTTAGCTCGTAAAATTTCTCGTTTACAGCGTCTTAAAGATAATTCTTCACGTTCTCTTCTTTCAGATTTAGTGATCACGTTTTTCATAAGACCTAAAAGCCTCTCCTCTTTAAACAGTTTTGATGACACCCAGCATTGCTTATGCAGGGCATAAAATCTGCTATTCCTCCGAGGTTGAAGTCTTGAGAAGGTACTGAGTTGAAAATGCTGATTATTTACGAGGAAAGGTTTCTGAAATTATTTCTAGGTTTAAAACCACTTCCGTTTTTTTGCCCATTTCATAAAGTTGTTGCTTATTTAAGAGAGACGATAAGTAATAACGATATTTTCCTTTCGAATGCAGACAAGGGTCATTGCGTGGTTGTCCTGGATGGGACGGGTTATGTTTTCAAAGTTATCACTTTCTTGAGAGATAATAGGATTTCAACAATCAATTACAATCTACTTTCCTATTCCACGTCTAGGTTTTAGAAGGTTTTTGATAAGTACGCTTCGTTCGTTTTCGATAACTACAGGCGGTTGTACTCAATTAATTATATAATTCCACGCTTTTGTGGCCTCCGCAAGAGGGTTGTCCTATTCGATCAGTGGTCTCTTTTGTGGGTTGCATTTCTTACAAGTTGTCAAGATTCTTGTCTTCTCTTATCATGTCTGGGGTACCTTACCGGTCATCTTACTCTGTGAAGAATTGTACAGAGCTGGTGAATTAACTCAGCGATATCATATTGGGAGAGAATTGATTTCTAGTGTCGTTCGATGTCTCCAACCCTTTTACCAGTGTCCCCGTCAATCAGACACTATTGCTCTTGAAGAGTTACTCGCTTCCTCTTCGCTCAATAGTGAGTCAAAAAAGCCTCTTCATGCCTTTGCGAAAATTTGCCTGATTGAGAACTCCTTTTCGTTCGATGATAAGGTTTTTGTACAGAAAGGTCGTCTCCTCTCTTCTCTTAATACCAGGAAAGCCTCTGGCCTTGACGATATCCCAGCCATTATTCTCAAAAAATGCGCACCAGAACTTGCTCCTGTCCTGACTCGTCTGTTTCAGACATCTTAGGACAGAGGCATATTTCCTAGTAGCTGTAAAACTGCTCGAGTACAACCCGTCCCCAAGAAAGGATCCAAAGCGCTTCCTAGCAACTACAGGCCTATTTCTTTCATTTCAGTCGTCTCTACTTACTCTTCGCCAGCTAATCTGTATACATATACTTCACAAATAAGCCCCTTTCAGTCATCTCTAAAGTGATGGAAAAGTATATAAACACCGAATTACTAAAATTTCTTGAAAAACACAGTCTAATCCACGACAGGCAGTATGGATTCAGTCAGCGCAGATCAATTGCCGACTTCATTTCGTCTGTCACCCATTCTTGGAACAAGTCTATGGAACTACACGGTGAATCCCAGATTGTCGCTCTAGACATATCCAAAGCATTCGACCAGGTCTGGCATGCAGCGCTGCTTAATAAACTTCCGGCCTATGGCCTACAACCAAAACTCTGTACCTGGACAGCAAATTTCCCTTCCCACCGGAGCATTTCTGTTGTCGTGGATGGCCACTCCTCTAAACTGTATCCAATTAATGCAAGAGTTCCTCAAGGTTCACCTTTAGCCCCTACTATGTTTCTTCACCACATCAATGACTTCCTCTCTAGCACATCCAACCCAGTCCACAGTTACCCTGACGACAGTACCCTCCACTCAAATATACAATATTCTAAGCATGTCTCTTTAGCCCAATTAGATGAGGATCGCAGACTCATGGAGGGATATGTATCCGTGGATCTCCATAAAATATTAGACTGGGGAAGTAGAAATCTTGTACAATTGAACACCACCAAATCTCAGTCTTGCTTTCTTTCTCATAAGAGATACACCGGCCCTAGACCCATCATAATGATCAAGTTATTTAAAGCAATGGGTCCTTTTCACTTGTTGGCATTTCTGTGGATAGAAATCTCAATTGGCACCAGCATGTCACATCAATTGCAGACGCGGCTGCTAAGAAATTAGGTTTCCTCTTCCGGGCTCGCAAATACTTTTCACCAGCTAATCTCTATACCTTATATACTTTACAAATAAGGCCAAACCTTGAATACTGCTCCCACATCTGGGGTGCCGCTGCCGCTTCTACACTCGCTATCCTGGACTCCATTCAGAAGAGAGCTATACGTCTCATCAGTGACCCTACTCTCATCCAAAGGCTGCCATCCCTTGCCTACCGACGTGCCGTTGATGACCTCTCTCTCTTTTATAGATATCTGCACAAGCACTGCTCAGAGGAGCTTTCTTCCATAGTTCCTCCACCTACTCGCCCCAACAGATCTACCAGGGGAACAGAGCGAATGCACCCTTTTACTGTCCAGGTCACCAGACATAGAACATCTTGTTATGTCCGCTCTTTTTCCCGAGGATGTCCAAGTTGTGGAATTCCTTGCCGGCACATGTTTTTCCTTCTCCTCCGAACCTCCAAACCTTCAAGTCCAGAATTAACAAGTTGCCTCTTTCCTCCTTGTCAACATCCACGGTACGATAGTATTTAGGCTGTAAGCCCTCGTGGTGTGTTGTTGAAATAAATAAAAAATAAGAAAAAGATACACCCGCACTTCTGGAAGAGATGACATAAAGAATACCTTAATCAACTACAAAGCAAGCCAAAATGGCACAAACAACAGCCAAACATTAAAGAAAGGCAGCTAGTTTTAGTAAAGGAGGACAATCTCTCTCCCAATCAGTCGGCACTAGCCCGCATTATCAAACCAATTCCCAGACTTGATGGTAAAGTGAGAGTAGTTGAAATAAAGTACTCAAATCAAAAAAACAAGGGTGGCAATCTCATAGATCTCTCCGTTGCCTATTGAATAAGGCATAAAAAACACATTTTCTATTCATAATTTTTTAAACTTATGTAAATATCAATCCATACCTAATTTAACTTCGTTTCATAGTCATTAATGTTATATATGTTAATTATTTTATTTTTAGCTATCATTAATTATAAGTAATATTAATGTTCGATTTCGTAAAGTTTTTACATAGTTTTCGATTTAATTAATCTAGATTTCAATCAAGCCTGACACCAACCCTTACTTGGTGAAACTTGTCCATACTACATACAGACTTGGAGACTACTTCTCTGGCTTCACTGTTGGTTTTTGTAGGTGAAGGACGTAGCCAGCGCGTGAGCTAATAGGAGCAGGTGGCCCTTCGAATTCTGGAAGTTCTAGGATGTTCTTCAATGCTTCTGTGACTATAGTTTCGCTGCTTGACAGCATTTTCAGACAGATTAAAATTGAATTAGTACGAAATCATGACAACTACAAATAAATATCTGTTGCTATGTTATGATATGATGTTTTGATCAAAAATTTTTATCAAATTGAAAATAAAATAAAACACAGATGACAGATGAGGTTTTCAAAATGTCTATGTGATGTATGTCAATATTTAACATAAAAACTAGAACTAGCTTATAATAACTATGATAACAGTTACAACAATAAAATAACTAAACAATAACAGTATAAAAGTAGTCTATATAACGAAAATATCGACATACATCAACTCATTATTTTATTACAACTTTTTTGAAATAATAGTTAAATTTATTTTCTTTGACATATTCAATTAGAAAGAAAAATATCCAAGAAATGGGAATTCATTAAATCAGTTTGCTCGTTTAAAACAAGGTAGTTATTGTCGTGTGTGTGTGTGCCTTTTGACTTCTAAAGCTTCAAAAAGGTCTAGTTTACGTTTGTCATTATAAAAATGTTGTGGTTGTATGCGGTTATTTATTGTAGGTCTATGTTCGGTATCAATAATATGTTTTGCAAATGTAGATTTGTCAGCGTGGTTATTTCTAAATGCAGAAATATGTTCTTTGTATCGGGTGTTAAAATTTCTAGAAGTTTAACATATGTAGATTGCGTTACAATGTCTACAAGCTAATTTATAAACTCCAGCTTTTGTCAGGAAACAAGATTTTTCTTTTGCGTTAAATAACAAATCACGCGTCGTGTTGTAAGATTTAAAAGCTACCTTTGTATTTGTACAGGTGTTTAAAATTTTTGAAATGTTTTCTGAAATGGTTCCAAAATAAGTTATCGAAACGTGTCTGTTGTCTTCTTTGTCTCTAATATTTCGATAAATTAAATTAATCGCTAATTTGTATTCTTTTCTCTCTATTATTTTATCTATTATTTTAACAGAGTAGCCATTATTAAATGCTGTTTGCTTAATTATTGAAATTACTTTTTCAACATTGTTTTGTGGCATAGGTATTGAAAATGCACGATGTATCATAGAATGGTAGCCTGACAGCTTTTGTGAAAAAGGGTGACATGAATCGTACGGTATGGTTGTGTCAGTGTAAGTTGGTTTCCTATATATTGAGAAGTCAAATGAATTATTTTCTAACTTTCTAATTGTTAAGTCTAAAAAATTTATACAACTGTTAGCTTCTTCTTCTAAAGCAAACTTAATATTTGTGTGAAAGTTATTAATAAAATTTAAAAATTCATTTAATTCTGTATGACTACCTTGAAAACATGCTAAAATATCATCTACGTATCTGTACGAAAAGACAATATTATGTGAAAGTTCTGATGTTAAAATTTGGTTTTCTAAGTTTTCCATAAATATGTTGGCTAATAAAGGTGACAACGGACTACCCATAGGCAGACCTTCATTTTGCATATAAATTTTATTATTAAATTTAAAATAGTTTTGTTTTATACATTCATTAAAAAAATTCATTATTTCTTGTCTTTTTATGACATTTACGTTCTTTTCTATTAAAACGTTTTCTAATAGAGGTAAACATTCTTTAGGGGGTATCTTAGAATACATGCTACAAACATCAAACGAGACTAATTTACTATTTGTGGGAATAATTAAGTTATTTAATTTTTGTGTAAGTTCATAAGAATTCTTAACTGAATATGTTGGAAAGTAATTGTATTCTTTAATAAGTGAAACCAGTTTGCTCGCTATCTTATAATTAGGTGTTTTAACATAGCTAACTACTGGTCTCACCGGTATATTTGGCTTATGAATTTTCAGGTGGCCATATAATTTTGGTGGTTGCGGGCTTTTATATAAAATATATTTCTTATCTTGTTGATTAAACCGACACATTTTTAAGTTCATTTTTTAGTTTTGTCTGAAATGCGTTTGTTGGGTATCTCCTAATTTCTGTTAAATTTTCTGTAGTAATAAAATCATTAATTTTAATGTTATATGCGTCCCTACTTATAGCTACAGTTGTATTTCCTTTATCAGCTTTAGTAAAAACTAGATCATTGTCTAATATTTTATGCTGAACAGATTTTAAATTTTGAGTTTCGTTAATTTGACGTTTGTCATATTTTGAAGTTAAATGTCTTAAAAATTCACATATTTTTAATTTTTCATATTGCCTTATAGTTCTGGAAGCAATTTCGGATTCAGAAGCTAATATCTCTTTAATTTTGTTTGTAAATTTGAATTTTGGGCAGTATTTATATCCTTTATTTAAAAAAGAAATTTCTTCAGTTGTAAAAATTGTATCGCTTAGGTTTTCAAACCTTTTGTAAAACTTATGTGTTTGTGGGGGAGATCTTTCTCGATTATGTAAATGTTGTGTGCTTTCTAGGTTTCTAATTTCTTTTGTCTGTGTTAAGCGTTTTTTAAATTTCAATTCACTAACTAAAATATGTATTTGGTCATCTAATATATTAAATTCTACTGGATGTAATTTATAAGCAAGTTCTGAATGGATTACCTTGATATAAAGAAGCAAACTATCACGAATTGAAAACCATTTTTTAGTTTCTTCTTTCAGCCAGATGAAACTGGCTTTTCTAATAGCAATTTTTGATTGATTTGATCTTACAGTAGTTGTTATGATTACGTACTTCGGGATGACCTTCTTTCTTATGCACTCTTGGTTAAACCATGCATTCTGGGCAGCGTTCATCTGCTTGATTTTCAATTTTCTATACAAATGGGCAAGCTCTTCGATAGAAGACCTCTTCAATTCATTGATTGTTGTTGCCCTTACTTGGTGAAATTTATCCATACTACATACAGACTTGGAGACTACTTCTCTGGCTTCACTGTATGTAGTATGGACAAGTTTCACCAAGTAAGGGCAACAACAATCAATGAATTGAAGAGGTCTTCTATCGAAGAGCTTGCCCATTTGTATAGAAAATTGAAAATCAAGCAGATGAACGCTTCCCAGAATGCATGGTTTAACCAAGAGTGCATAAGAAAGAAGGTCATCCCGAAGTACGTAATCATAACAACTACTGTAAGATCAAATCAATCAAAAATTGCTATTAGAAAAGCCAGTTTCATCTGGCTGAAAGAAGAATCCAAGAAATGGTTTTTAATTCGTGATAGTTCGCTTCTTTATATCAAGGTAATCCATTCAGAACTTGCTTATAAATTACATCCAGTAGAATTTGATATATTAGATGACCAAATACATATTTTAGTTAGTGAATTGAAATTTAAAAAACGCTTAACACAGACAAACAAAATTAGAAACCTAGAAAGCACACAACATTTACATAATCGAAAAAGATCTCCCCCACAAACACATAAGTTTTACAAAAGGTTTGAAAACCTAAGCGCTCCAATTTTTACAACTGAAGAAATTTCTTTTCTAAATAAAGGATATAAATACTGCCCAAAATTCAAATTTACAAACAAAATTAAAGAGATAGTAGCTTCTGAATCCGAAATTGCTTCCAGATCTATAAGGCAATATGAAAAATTAAAAATATGTGAATTTTTAAGACATTTAACTTCAAAATATGACAAACGTCAAATTAACGAAACTCAAATTTTAAAATCTGTTCAGCATAAAATATTAGACAATGGTCTAGTTGTTACTAAAGCTGATAAAGGAAATACAACTGTAGCTATAAGTAGGGACGCATATAACATTAAAATTAATGATTTTATTACTACAGAAAATTTAACAGAAATTAGGAGAAACCCAACAAACGCATTTCAGACAAAACTAAAAAATGAACTTAAAAATGTGTCTCTGTTTAGTCAACAAGAAAAGAAATATCTTTTATATAAAAGCCCGTAACCACCAAAATTATATGACCACCTGAAAACTCATAAGCCAAATATACCGGTGAGACCAGTAGTTAGCTATGTTAAAACACCTAATTATAAGATAGCGAGCAAACTGGTTTCACTTAATAAAGAATACAATTACTTTCCAAAATATTCAGTTAAGAATTCTTATGAACTTACACAAAAATTAAATAACTTAATTATTCCCACAAATAGTAAATTAGTCTCGTTTGATGTTTGTAGCATGTATTCTAAGATACCCCCTAAAGAATGTTTACCTCTATTAGAAAACGTTTTAATAGAAAAGAACGTAAATGTCATAAAAAGACAAGAAATAATGAATCTTTTTAATGAATGTATAAAACAAAACTATTTTAAATTTAATAATAAAATTTATATGCAAAATGAAGGTCTGCCTATGAGTAGTCCGTTGTCACCTTTATTAGCCAACAAATTTATGGAAAACTTAGAAAACCAAATTTTAACATCAGAATTTTCACATAATATTGTCTTTTGGTACAGATACGTAGATGATATTTTAGCATGTTTTCAAGGTAGTCATACAGAATTAAATGAATTTTTAAATTTTATTAATAACTTTCACACAAATATTAAGTTCACTTTAGAAGAAGAAGCTAACAGTTGTATAAATTTTTTAGACTTAACAATTAGAAAGTTAGAAAATAATTCATTTGACTTCTCAATATATAGGAAACCAACTTACACTGACACAACCATACCATACGATTCATGTCACCCTTTTTCACAAAAGCTGTCAGCCTACCATTCTATGATACATCGCGCATTTTCAATACCTATGTCATAAAACAATTTTGAAAAAGAAATTTCAATAATTAAGCAAACAGCATTTAATAATGGCTACTCTGTTAAAATAATAGATAAAATAATAGAGAGAAGAGAATACAAATTAGCGATTAATTTAATTTATCCAAATATTAGAGACAAAGAAGACAACAGATACGTTTCGATAACTAATTTTGGAACCATTTCAGAAAACATTTCAAAAATTTTCAACACCTGTACAAATACAAAGGTAGCTTTTAAATCTTACAACACGACGCGTGATTTGTTATTTAACGCAAAAGAAAAATCTTGTTTCCTGACAAAAGCTGGAGTTTATAAATTAGCTTGTACACATTGTAACGCAATCTACATATGTCAAACTTCTAGAAATTTTAACACCCGATACAAAGAACATATTTCTGCATTTAGAAATAACCACGCTGACAAATCTACATTTGCAAAACATATTATTGATACCGAACATAGACATACAATAAATAACCGCATACAACCACAACATTTTTATAATGACAACCGTAAACTAGACTTTTTTGAAGCTTTAGAAGTCAAAAGGCACACACACACGACAATAACTACCTTGTTTTAAACGAGCAAACTGATTTAATGAATTCCCATTTCTTGGATATTCTTCTTTCTAATTAAATATGTCAAAGAAAATAAATTTAACTATTATTTCAAAAAAGTTGTAATAAAATAATGAGTTGATGTATGTCGATATTTTCGTTATATAGAGACTACTTTTATACTGTTATTCTTTAGTTATTTTATTGTTGTAACTGTTATCATAGTTATTATAGGCTAGTTCTAGTTTTTATGTTAAATATTGACATACATCACATAGACATTTTGAAAACCTCATCTGTCATCTGTGTTTCATTTTATTTTCAATTTGATAAAATTTTTTGATCCAAACTTCATATCATAACTTAGCAACAAATATTTATTTGTAGTTGTCATGATTTCGTACTAATTCAATTTTAATCTGTCTGAAAATGCTGTCAAGCAGCGAAACTATAGTCACAGAAGCATTGAAGAACATCCTAGAACTTCCAGAATTCGAAGGGCCACTTGCTCCAGTTAGCTCACGCGCTTGCTACGTCCTTCACCTACAAAAACCAACAGTGAAGCCAGAGAAGTAGTCTCAAAGTCTGTATGTAACAAGTTAAACAACTGTCATTTACTCCTATCTCACATAGTTATAGTGTTAAGTGTAAATAGTGTTTGTACATACAAAGTAATAGTTATATAAAAACGTCATTAAGTAATCCGAGAGCGTTAGTGTTTTAACCACCCTTTAAATTATTACAAGCAAAATAAATTACACAATTAGTGTTGCTCGTCAACAGAGTTCTTTAATGAAATCAGTCTCCGACAGTGGGAATAGTCTGTCAATCAGGAATGTAACTGAAACCATTTTATGAGACATGTAATGGAAGGATTTGAATTGAATCAGATGATCGGTTGGAGTGGGTTTTCTATAAATGTCAAAATGGATTGAACTGCCATTCCTCTTGAGCTCCAGGTCGAGGAAACTAATCGATGAATCCACATCTAACTGCATAGTGAAATTGATATTAATGTGCAGCATATTAATGTTATTCAGCCAACTTAGGAACAGATAGAGGTGCCCTGTGGTACACCAACAAATTACCACAATGTCGTCGACATAACGTGACCTAGGTGAAAGATATTTGGAATAAGGATTACAATCCTTGAAAACCAGTTGCCTTTCAAAGAAACCTATAAAGATCTCTGTGCAGAGGGGTGACAAAGGGGGTAAGAGAATCTTCAACATTTGGTCCTTTGAGCCGGATGTTGACGAGCAACACTAATTTTGTGATTTATTTTGCTTGTAATAATTTAAATGGTGGTTAAAAACACTAACACTCTCGGATTACTTAATAACGTTTTTATATAACTATTACTTTGTATGTACAAACACTATTTACACTTAACACTATAACTATGTGAGATAGGAGTAAATTACAGTTGTTTAACTTGTATTTTGTATAAAGGCTATAATGCGTATGTATATGTATATTTGTATAATGTATTGTATAACGTATAAAGACTAAAGACGTCTTAACTGATTTAGTTGTTCTGATGCTGGTCAATGCCAAATGAATCACCCGCGCCTCGCACCCCTAAGGGAGGGGTGCCACTTTAAGAAGATACCCGAGCGATGCTGACATCTATAGACAAAGGAAACAAGAACTACGTATATACATGTGTGTTGGCTACCGTCAACAAACTCATCCTGATTAAACAACTTGTACTCAACAATGAATACCCGGTAAATATTGTCGATAAGATAGTCAATAAGAAGAGTCGTCCGCTCTTAAGAGAAATTAGCTCCAGTCTACGTCTTGCTCAACCACAGAGAATGTCATATTTTTTCATCACCTATTGTGGCCTTGTATCCAATGCCATAGCTCTACAAAACGAGAATGAGAAAATGTCTTGCAAGTCTACTAACACAATTAGCAACACGTTCATTGACAATAAGGACAATATTCCAGACCTGAGGAAGTCAGGCGTCTACTGTTTAAGATGCGGTGCCCCCGGTCATAACGCTGTGTATATTGTAAGAACCGGAAGATCATTTGGTACCAAGGTGGCATAACACCTCAGAAGTAATTGGTTGTCATTTAAGAGAGAGAGAGAGAGAGAGAGAGAGAGAGAGAGAGAGAGAGAGAGAGAGTCACTGCTTTAACAAAGAGGCCGCTGCCAAGATTTTACATCCTCAAATTTTGGTGTAGAACAGTTTACCTAGAAGAGATGGAAATTTTCAATCATGTCAACTGCCCCAGTGGTGAGGTTTTGCACTTATCCTACACAGACATAGTGAGCTTTCTCTCATTGTACAATCGTTTAGTGAACTCTATGAAATTTGTAACCAAAGTTATTAAGGACATGAAGATGGATGCTCAGCCACCCCCCTTCCTTTCACATTGGTTTTATCTGTCTGTTGCATATCATCTCTCACTCCTGTCACGTCGTTCTTCTAGTTCGGTGTTTCGGCAGTTTCCCTCATTTCATATTTTCATAATGTCTGCTTTACATGACTTTTTTCTGTTTTATGGATTGTATCGATATTTTATATTAGTTACGTTAGCCGTGAATTGTGACCTGATTTCTGGTACATTCGGATGCGATGTTGTTGGACCTCTGGTACAATAGATATAACTTCAGCTTTGATAACCCTTGTATAGTTTCCAACTTCAATTTTCGAGAATTGAAAAGTAACTAAGAGAGTCATTTTGTTTTTTGTTTTGTTTTGCAAATTAGCACACCCCACAGTTCTCTTTAGGTTATTTTATTCTATTGTTTCACTTTAGATGTTAGCTTATACGTTTTCGGTACTAATTATTTTGATATCATTGTGCTTCATTCAACACAATTGCCTACCAGAAGACAACGTTTTCTGACATACCTTTTTATTGTGATTCTAGATTTATCCCTGAGGATGGCTACGTTGATGGCCGAAACGCGTAGGGTACTAATACATATTATTGTCTGGAAGAGACGCCTTTTCGTTCAGTGTTAACTAATACATTTTATTGTCTGGAAGATAAGCTTTTCATTGAGCGTTTAATCACACCTTCATTACAGTTATACATGGTTTGGTCGTTTATCAATTTATTGACCGAATATAGAGATTTTTAAAAAATTATTTTGTAAAATAAAAAATATATATAACACCTTCAAATCACAAACCCTATAATTTAAAAAACTGTCAAAATATCGGGAAAAGGGTCTACTTCAAATAAATTGTCTGCAAATATTTTAGTCAAATGAAAAACAAGTTCTGTTGAGAGAGAAATATAAGACCTTGCTTAACACACTTTTTTCAATATTTATTACCCATAACCAGCCTTTGTTTCAGAATCTTTGTTTAAAAGTCAACAATTTTAACATTTAATCTCATCACTTTGACGTTTTTAGAATAAAAACTATAAAGTTTTCGAAGTATTTCCTTTGCTACTTCTTGACTATTTCAAACCAAAAAACTCAATCTTTTCTATAATATTTGATAAATTTAGTTAACCACATATAATATTTTGATCTTGTGCCCCTTTTAGAGATTTTTTTGGATTCCGGTGTCACCAATTTTTTAACGCTTATCACTTTTCCTAATTTTAATTTAGAAATTTAAATGTTGACCGATACCATACGTCCATACGTTATATACGAGCAACTTTGGTATAAAATGTGGTTACGGTAATTATGTTATTTCGGAAGGTACAAATATTTTCAGAAAAAAGCCCAAAACTTTCGCGGAAAACTTCGGAACGTTTTCCTGGATAACAAACTTATCCAAGCCATTTATTTAAGGATTACGCGTTTCTTGTTGTAATTATTATTATAGTTTTTACTGTTACAGGTTAATTCTATCTTTATGTTAAATATTGACATACATCACGTAGACATTTTGAAAACGTCCTCCGTCATTTATTTTATTTTAAATTTACTGTTAAAGAATTTTTTTATTAAAACATCATGCCATATCACAGATCTTCATTTATACTTGTCATGATTTCGTATTAGTTCAATTTTCTTCTATCTAAGGATGCTGTCAAGCAGCGAAACCGGTCACAGAAAGGTTGAAGAATATCTAGAACATTTAGAATTCAGAAGGGCCCCATGCTTCATTTACAGGAAACAAAACCAACAGTGAAGCCAGATAAATAGTTTTAAAGTCTGTATTTTTTTGATTTTAATATTACCAATTGTAATTTTGGTGAATTTTCGTTAGAAAATTTGGTATGGGAAGGGAACACGATGTTGAGAATAATAACATTATAATATTGTTACGGTGCACGGGGTTCTGGATTTGTTTACTAACAAATCACAGCTTTTCAAACTACTATTTATTATAACCAACTATTTTCCAACACCAGTGTCAACTAAAATATTTTTCTTCTCTATTATTTAGTGTCCATAGAACTATATTCCACTATCGCCTTCTATGATCGCTTCTTATACACTAACACTTAATACTCTATGATCACTTTTCTACACCACCTTATTCAATACTGAACTAACTTACTCTGCGCACCGCTCGTCTATGTATACTGTCTATAGACATTCTAGACGTTGTACACTATTCTACACTATTCTACACCTGTCACGTCTGGTCTATTCTAGAAATGTCATTCCAGAGTGTTCGCTGTGAGACTGCCCCCATCTTATATTCGATCGTCCCGGTCGAATTCTGACATTTACTGGTATGGCGTAATTCTGTGCATATGGACCACCATCATCTTGCTCTTCGGGCTCCTCTGAATGCGATAGACAACGTCATTGATCCTTTTGACCACCTTATAAGGACCTTCCCATAATGTATGTAGTTTCGGTGACCCTCCCTTGCGTCGTATTGGATTGTAGAACTACACACGATCTCCTTCTTTAAAACCAGCTGAATTAGCTCGCACGTCATAACGGGTCTTCATGCGGTCGCTTTCTACTCGTATATGCATTCTGACAGCAGAGTGCATGGTTTCTATTATTCTTTCCAAATCTTTTATGTTTTTTTGTTTTTTTTTGTTATGTCAACAACACACCACGAGGGCTTACAGCCTAAATACTATCGTACCGTGGGTGTTGACAAGGAGGAAAGAGGCAGCTTGTTAATTCTGGACTTGAAGGTTTGGAGGTTCGGAGGAGAAGGAAAAACATGTGCCGGCAAGGAATTCCACAACTTGGAAGTCCTCGGGACAAAAGAGCGGGCATAACAAGATGTTCTATGTCTGGTGACCTGGACATTAAAAGGGTGCATTCGCTCTGTTCCCCTGGTATATCTGCAGGGGGCAGCAGGTGGGGGAATCATGGAGGAAAGCTCCTCTGAGCAGTGCCCGTGCAGATATCTATAAAAGAGAGAGAGGTCACCAACGGCACGTCGGTGGGCAAGGGATGGAAGCCTTTTGGTGAGGGTAGGGTCACCAATGAGACGTATAGCTCTCTTTTGAATGGAGTCCAGGATAGCGAGTGTAGAAGCGGCAGCTGCACCCCAGATGTGGGAGCAGTATTCGAGGGTTGGCCTTATTTGTGAAGTGTATAAGGTACAGAGATTAGTTGGTGAAAAGTATTTGCGAGCCCGGAAGAGGAAACCCAATTTCTTAGCAGCCGCTTCTGCAATTGATGTAACATGTTGGTGCCAATTAAGATTTCGATCCACAGAAATGCCAACAAGAGAAAAGGACTCATTACTTTGAATAACTTGGTTGTTCATTGTGATGGGTCTAGGGCTGCTGTATCTCTTGTGAGAAGGAAAGCAAGACTTAGTTTTGGTGGGGTTGAATTGTACAAGATTTCTACTTCCCCAGTCTAATATTTTTTGGGGGTCTACGGAGACAGAACCCTCCATGAGTCTGCGATCCTCATCTAATTGGGCTAAAGAGACAGGCTTAGAATATTGTATATTTGAGTGGAGGGTGCTGTCGTCCGCGTAACTGTGAACTGGGTTGGATGTGCTAGAGAGGAGGTCATTGATGTGGAGAAGAAACAAAGTAGGGGCTAAAGCTGAACCTTGAGGAACTCCTGCATTAATTGGATACAGTTTAGAGGAATGGCCATCCACAACAACAGATATGCTCCTGTTGGAGAGGAAATTTGCTGTCCAGGTACAAAGTTTTGGTGGTAGGCCATAGGCCGGTAGTTTATTAAGCAGCGCTGCGTGCCAGACCTGGTCGAATGCTTTGGATATGTCTAGAGCAACAATCTGGGATTCACCGTGTTGTTCCATAGACTTGTTCCAAGAATGGGTGACAAAGGAAAGGAGGTCGTCAGTCGATCTGCGCTGACGGAATCCATACTGCCTGTCGTGGATTAGACTGTGTTTTTCAAGGAATTTTAGTAGTTCGGTGTTTATATACTTTTCCATCACTTTAGAGATGACTGAAAGGAGAGAAATAGGCCTGTAGTTGCTAGGAAGCGCTTTGGATCCTTTCTTGGGGATGGGTTGTACTCGAGCAGTTTTCCAGTTACTAGGGAATATGCCTTTATTGTAAGATATCTGAAACAGACGAGTCAGGACAGGAGCAAGTTCTGGTGCGCATTTTTTGAGAACAATTGCTGGGATCTCGTCAAGGCCAAAGGCTTTCCTGGTATTAAGAGAAGAGAGCATCTTTCGTACCTTTTTAGTTTTGAAAATGATATCAGTCATTTTATGCGCGACATTGGGGACTGTTGGTGGTTGAACATTTGGAGGTGGGTTGAGAGTAGAATTTCCGGCGAACAACGAAGCAAAAAGTTCAGCCTTGCCCAGGGCGGTAGAAACAATTTCATCGCCTGAGACAAGAGGTGGGAACGTGCTCTTGCAGAAATTATTCCCAATAGACTTAGCAAGAGTCCAGAAGGGTTTGCCGCCGTTGGAGCTTGAGAGGACTTTGTTTTTGATGTGGTTATTAAACGAGTTTTTTGCCTCAGAAAGAATGCGGACATAGCTGTTTCTTGCGTCGTTGAATGCTTGACGATTTTCTTGACTGGGATTGTGTAGAAGCGTTTTGTGAGCTCTGACCTTTTCAAGTCTGGCCTTGTCACAGGATTTAGAGAACCAGGGCTTTTGAGTGGCTGAAGAGGTTTTCTGTGTACGTGGAATAAATAATTCCATGCCAGCTTGGATAATTTCGGTGACGTTTTGTGAGATATCAGAGGGGTCAGGATGAGAGAAGCAGACAGACGCCCATGGAAATGAGGAAAAGTAATCCCGCATTTCGTCCCAGTTTGCGGAGTTGTAGTGCCAAACGATACGTGGGTGTGATGACTGTGTGACTTCGGGTTGCATTGCACAGGAAGCAGTGACCATGCCGTGGTCTGAGCGACCAAGGGGGGCGGTGACTGATATCTTATAGCATTCAGGATTTGTAGTAAGAAGGAGATCCAAGGGATTTGAGCTGTGTGTTGGGATACGAGGAAAGTAAGTAGGTTGCTGAACCATATTGGCCAAAGAATTGCTGACTGCAAAGGCCTCCGCTGCTCTCCCTTGTGGATGGGTTTTTGAAGATCCTAGCCATTCCTTATTATGGACATTGAAGTCGCCAAGAATAGTGACCTCGGAGGAAGGATATTCAGAAATCAGATAGTCGGTTTTTTCAGAAAGGTAGTCAAAGAGCTGGACAAAGTTGTTGTCAGAAGGTGACCGGTAAATGGAACAGATGAATTTAGTTGCAGCCCTGAGAGAGAGTTTTATCCATAGTATGTCTTTTCTTCCAGCTTCTAAATTGGGAAGTCTGGTGCAGGGTAGATTGCTACGGATGTATGCGCACACGCCTCCATGCAATCTAAAGGCAGTAAGGAGCTCATACCCCGGGAAATTAAGGTGATTAGTGGCTGTTTTGGCACTGATTTGGGTTTCGGTGAGGAAGAGGAGTTGGGGCCTGTTAGCCTGGAGGAAATGGTGGACGGAGTTCAGGTTAGAATTTAGGCCACATATATTCGAAAAGGATATGTTAAATCTTGATGTTGGCGCCCCCTGTACACCCCTCTCCCGGAGATCCGAATGGAGGGGTATTTTGCCTCCGGAATATTTTATACAAGGAGGAGCCATCATCATTTTTGCTTATAAGGGAAACCGACTCATACACCAGAACCGGAAACGTCTGTTGGGACGTCACCGGCCCCTTGATGTATGGGGTGGTACCTCCTCGGGCGTGAAAAAATCCTTTACTATTACATAAAGTAAAATTCCACTACCACCTGCTATGGATTGGATTGGATCAATGTCTACCCCTTTAAAAATAAGATTAATAAAGGGACTAATAATTGTCCAGTAGTTATGATTTTCGACATAGTATGAGGATACAAAACATTATCATCATTTTGCATCCATGCCTATTGTCGGTGGGTATTCATCAGTTGACCGTGGGTTTTCATCAGTTGACCGTGGGTTTTCCAAATACGAGATCAGGAGTAAGTCTTAACTCTCGCCCAAAAACCACGCTGACTGGTGTATGTCCGGTAGTCTCATGTAGAGCCGAGCGGTATGCCAGTAGAAAGAGTGGAATGTGCCGGTCCCAATCCGTTTGGTGTTCATTGACAAATATTCTTAAGTGGGACTCCAAAGTAGCATTGAATCTTTCCACCATTCCGTCAGATTGGGGGTGGATGGGTGTAGTTCTCGTTTTCCTGGTTCCCATAAGCTCACAAACCTTCTAGAATACAGCCGAGTCAAAGTTGCGTCCTTGGTCAGAATGGAGCTCTAGTGGTCTGCCAAATCTACAGAAGAGTTTATTCACTAAGACTTCTGCGACGGTGGTGGCCTCTTGATTCGGGCCCGCAAAGACTTCTGGCCACTTGCTAAAATAATCCATGGCTACAAGCATATAGCGATTCCCTGCGTCTGTTCTAGGGAAAGGACCAGCTATGTCGATTGCAATTCTTTTGAAAGGAGCTCCCACGTTGTACTGCTTCATTCGCCCTCCGGTTTTTGATTTAGGCCCCTTACTGAATGCACACGCTTGGCAGGTTTTGCACCATTCTTCCACACCAGCTCTACATCGTAACCAATAAAAACGTTCTCTGACCTTTTACAAAGTTTTCTTTTAGCCTAAATGACCTCCACCTGCCCCGCCATAGATCTCCTCGATTACCTCCCTAACTGTTCTGTTAAGGGTTCGATTAATTAACATCAACAACTAACTGTTTAAGTATTACATATTGGCTTCCGCCATTGCGGTACGTCAGCATCGTCTTTCAGCTATAATAATAATAATAATAATAATAATAATAATAATAATAATAATAATAATAATAATAATAATAATAATCATAGTCCCCCCTCCCAGTGTTGCCAACCTTGGGAAAGTGGACAACACTCAATATAAGTACTGACAGAACATCTCCTTCTTTAAGCCTATTTTAAACATAGTCTTTTAAATAAGATGGTTTTTTAATGTCTCTTTTAGGCCTCTCGTTCATTTTACAAATTTCTTTAGAAGAGTCTTTTGGAAAGGACGTTTGAGAACTAGGAGGTCTGGAAAAACTACGGAAATCACTTAGCGTATCACTTAACTTTTGAGGTGAATTATTAGACAAGCATTCACCCATGGATTGATTCACCTCTGACAGATTATCGCGATTTTCAGCGACACTCGCTTCCTGAGGCACTTCACTCTTAGATCTATTACAACTTTCTAATCTGCTACTTTCTATGACAGAAGTAAATGTTGGAGCTGTTTTGTGTAATATGGTGCTGGTATCAAATGCCACCTATTTCTACGATATGTATTACCTGAACTATTTTCAATGAGGTATGAACGATGTTCATCTAACATTTTACCAATTTTTGCATATACACGCAAATCTGTTACCCAAACATATTCTCCTATATTCATATCGGACAATGTTCTTGTCCAGTGTCTGTTATTAAATTGTATGGCTGATCTTTCTTTTGTTATTTCTCTCTCTCTCTCTCTCTCTTTCTCTCTCTCTCTCTCTCTCTCTCTCTGAAAGAACTCAAATCCACTGGACTGTTTAAGTGACTTGGCAACATTGGGAGGAGAGATCTTATTTCCTACCATATAATAATTCAGCCGGAGAAAAGCCACACTCCAAGGGAGTAGTACGGTAAGATAACAAAGCTTGATGAATATTTTCATTTTTTTAAAATCATGTTCTTTGCAACTTTAACCGCAGCTTCTATACATCTATTGGATTGTGAAAAAAAAGGACTACTTGTGATTAATTTAAAATCAAATTCGGACGCAAATTTCAAAAATTCAGACCGAAATTGTGGCCCATTGTCAGATCGCATAACTTCACAAAGGCCATATCTAGCAAATATCTCCTTCATTTTTTTAATAATAACGGCTTCAGTCATTTTTAAAAGTTTAAGTATTTCAAAAAATCTCGAGTAGTAAGCTGTGACGATAGCATACTAATTATCGTGGCATTTATATAAATCTAAAGCAACTTTTTGCCACGGACGATCTGGAAAACTATCGACTACCATTGGTTCTTTAGGATTAGACCTGTATTCAATGCACTGTGGAAAATTTCTTACAAAATTTTCTATCTGAGTGGAAAGTCCTAACCACCACACAGAAGATTTGGCTCTGTTTCTACATTTAACAATTCGGAAATGACCATCATGAATGAATTTTAGGCATTTTAGTTGTAACTATGGTGGAATGACAATGCGAGAATTATTTAGCAAAAGACCTTCCGAAAAGGAAAACTCAAATCTATACTGATAATATGGTATTAAATAATTTGTTAAATTTCTCTTATCTGGCCACCCATATTCAGTGTACTGTTTTATTTTACCCAAAATGTGGTCTTTACTTTGCTCAGATTTAATTTCATCTAGAAAGTAACTTTTTGCTGGAATCGAATGTACTATTAGATTTACATGCGCTTCGGTTTCAGCAGCTAATTCATCGTTTTCAGGTCATATAGCTGTTTCGGAAAAATATCGCGAAAGAGCATCGGCAATAACTACCTCTTTTCCTGGAGAATAAAAATCTTTGTAGTCATAGCGCATTAAGCGAATTGTGAAGCGCTGTAAACGAGGTGTTAATTCATCTATTGGTTTAGTCTGTAAAATCTGTATTAAGGGACGATGATCAGTTTGTAAGATAATAGGTATTCCAGTAACGTACTCAGAAAATTTATCTGCTGCCCATGCCAGGACTAATGTCTCACGCTCGATTTGTGCATACCTTTTCTCAGTATTCGAAAGTAGACGTGATGCGTAAGCGACTACATCTGTCTTACCCTGTGACGTTTGTAACAAACAAGCACACAAACCATAAGATGAAGCGTCAGCTTGAATAGAAATTTGTTTTCTAGGGTCAAAATAAGCTAAAGTCGGAGAATTTGAAAGTAACTTTTTTGAATTTTTAAAATCTTCTTTTTGAGATATGTTCCAAACAAAATTAACATTTTTCTTAAGTAAGGAAGTTAATGGTTCTAGTAAAGTAGATCTGTCAGGAATAAAACGACTAGATAAGTTCAACATACCTAAATACTGTAAAACCTCTTTTCTAGTTTTTGGTTCTGGAAATTCATTAATAGCCCCAACTCCTTTGGGATCTACTGAAATTCCCGTATTAGATATTTTATGACCTAAATATGTCAATGATTGTGTAGCAAAAATACATTTTTCCAAGTTCAATGTAAGCCCTTCTTGCTATATTCTTTTTAGAACTTCATTTAATATTTAATTGTGCTGTTATAATGTAGTTGCATGTATTAGAATGTCATCTATATGACTAACGACTCCTTCCAGACCTGACAAAATTTTATTAAGTAATATGGAAAAATATTATGGAGCACACGTAATCCCAAAAGGTAATCGTTTAAAGTAATATCTACCGAATGGGGTAATAAAGGTAGTTAAAAGTTGAGAAGCAGGATTAAGTTTGATTTGATAAAACCCTGAGTTAGTATCTAGTTTTGAATAGTAGTTAGAACCTGATATTTTTGCTAGAGTGGTCTCTACTTTACCAATGGGATAATGTGAACGTAGCACCGCTTTGTTTAGTTGAGTGTAGTCAACGCAGAGACGTATTTTCGAATCTTTTTGAACTACAACTATGGGGCTGACTCACTCTGTAGGAGATTCTATTGGCTGTATTATGTCTAACTCTGGTAGTCGGTGCAGCTCTACTTTTAATAGTGTTAATAAATGTATTGGTACTACTCTGGCCACAGATTGTACGAATGGCTTCACGCCTTCTATCATTTTTATCTCCATCTCGGTTTTAAAATTACCAACATTATTAAAAAAATTGGGAATTTTGACAAGATTAGAGTTTTGACTGAATCTGAGTTATCTAGTTTTAATTGAGCAATCTGGTTGTCCCGAAATATATCGAGGACATTTAATTCTAAAATTGCAGTTCTGCCTAAAATAGGTTCGGTTAATTTATCTATTACACAGATGTCTGTACAGAAATTGCGATCCAGAAACGACTAGTTACTGGAAGAGTGCCAATTATCAGCAATTTAACTCCAGACGGGCCTGTTACAATTTTATTTGTGTTCTTAACCTGACTTAATAAACTAGAATTCACAAGCTTTTTCGGAATACATGTTATATCAGCCCCAGAATCTATCAAAAATTCTACAGTTTTATTTAATTTAGAAATAAATAAGGAAACTATCCACTCCTTAGATTATATGTGATTAACCTCATTATTCAAAGTTATCGATCCCAAAAACTGTCTGTTTCTAGCCTCCAAATCAAAGTCATAATTTATAACATTGTACATTTATTCTAAATCTAATAGACTATTATCTACTTTGACAGATCTCACCTTAGTTTTATTTTTACATACCACTGCCCAGTGGCCTTTTTTTGGACATTTCCTGCAGGTAGAAGCATTTGCAGGACATTGCTCCCTGACATGATTTTGGAGACCACAAAATCCACAAATATTTTGTTTTGGCTTGCTGTAGTCTGATGTTTTATTATCCAACATACCTACGATTATGTGATCACGAATAGTTCATCTTTGAGGGTTCCGTAATCACAGTATTCCGCCAGGCTATGTAGGCTTGTTATGAATGAATCTATGGATTCACCTGGTTTCTTAACTCTAGAATTAAACTTAAATCTTTCGAAAATGATATTCCTACGCGGAATAAAATATTTGTCAAAACAGTCTAAAGCTTGAACGTATGTAGTTGGAACTGTTTCAAACTGGAGAAGAGCTTCTTCAGATTCCTCCCCCAGAATGTACATAAGGATATTTATTTTTCCTGTTCGGACTTAGTTAGTTGACCTGACACTGTCATGTATCGTTCAAAACGTTTTTTCCATATTGGCCACGTTGCAGGTGCCGAGAAATTAAATTTTTCAGGCGAGCTTACATTGATTGGATTTATTACATTAACGAATTGTGCCACTAGATCGACCATTGTTTTGTTTGTTTATAATATATTCTTCTAGTTGTATGTTGTTTGTATTCAACATTTTACTTGTTTGTTTACTGTATGATTTCAACAGGTAAACAAACGTTTTCACACTACTACGGAAATGCTGACTACTGTATGATTTTAACAGGTAAAGAAACGTTTTCAGACTACTACGGATCACTTTCACTATATTGTTAGTCGTTAATAACACCCGCTGTCACCATGTTCTGTTAAGGGTTCGATTAATTAACATCAACAACTAACTGTTTAAGTATTATATATTGGCTTCCGCCATTGCGGTACATCAGCATCGTCTTTCAGCTATAATAATAATAATCATAGTTACAAGCCCCCCCCCCCCTCTTGCCAACCATGGACAACACTCAATATAAGTACTGAGAGAACACTAACTCTTGACCGCAGAAGGTTTATTTGCTTCAATATGCGGGTACCATCTTCTGGCTCCCAATTCCCGACCAGAAGATTACCTACGATTGCAAAGAAGTCCCACTGGGCCCAGTAACTTTTGGTGGAAACGCTTTTGTCACTAACTTCTGACCAAGTGGGTCTTTCGTGGCAAGTCTCCTTCCATCTGTAGATTGGTTGGATATCAGGGTCTTCTTTTTGGTCCTCCATTAACCCCTGCGGGTCCCGTCGGTGAACGGGTTTCACCGTTGTCCTCCTATACACTTCGAGATTCAATCCTTCCTTGTTTTCGGCAGAGATGTAATGCTTGCATTTTGGTGGGCAAGGTATCCTAGATAAGGCGTCGGCATTGCCGTGCTGTCGTCCAGGGCGGTGCTCGATGGTAAAATTGTACTCTTGAAGGCGTTCAAGCCACCTCGCCATCTGTCCTTCTGAATTTTTAAATTGAAGAAGCCAGCGTAGGGAAGCGTGGTCGGTTCTCAGGGGAACTTCTTGACCATATAGATATTTGTGAAAATGCTCCAACGTCTTGATAATGGCTAGAAGTTCTCTCTTCGTCGCGCAATAGTTCTTTTCTGATTTGGAAAGGGCCTTGCCGAAATACCCTACACCCTTCTCTTAGCCTCCCTGTTCCTGCGGAAGAACACCTTCAATACCAACATTGCTCGCGTCCGTGTCCACAATTAACCTCTGACCAGGCTGGGGATATGTCAGAATCGGGGATGAACAGAGAGCCAGTTTTTGTTTCTCGAATGCTTTTTCACAATTATTGGTCCAAATGAAAGGTGTCTTTTCTTCCGTCAGTCTATGCAAAGGTTTTGCGATGTCAGCAAACCCCTTTACAAAACGGCGGTAATACGTGCAGAGGCCCAGAAAGCTTCGCAGCTGATGTACATTGGTTGGAATTTCTCAGTTCATAATACAGCCTGTCTTCTCTGGGTCGGTTTTGACTCCATCTGGGGTAATAATATGACCTAAGTACTTGACTGCTTTTTGAAAGAGACCTGTCACCTCTGGTCTATTCTAGAAATGTCATTCCAGAGTGTTTGCTGTGACAATATGCATAAAGTTGTCAAGTTCTTTACATACATACATAATTTCTTGAGAACTAATATGTTGAATATTTTTTTTTGTTATTTGCTTCAAAATATTGTTAGATGACGATTTAACACTTTACAATTTTTTCAGGCTTAAAAATTCAATTTTTTTTCCACTGATAGTCAAATATGAAGCCTAGATTAAGCAATTGCTAAAGAATTTAAAAATCAGTTCATAAATGATGAAGACGTGGCAGGTTAAACTTTTTAAATGCCTCTCAAAAACACGACCGTATTATTTATCCCCAAGGCTGCGGGTTGTACGATCGCTGACCGTTAGAATAATATACCTACTAATCACATTGAATTAAAACATTGTCCAATTACAAAGGTGTCTTTTTTTTCTATAATTCTCTGTTTTTAGTGAGTTTTCATGGAAAAAAGCCGCTAATATGGAGATGCCGACTTATAACCCTCAAAATAAATGGTTATTTTATTTAGAATGTAATAAAAAAGAATTTAAAATTTTAATTATAAAAGAAAATGACTTTTTCCGCGTCATGTCAGGTGCCAGCGTGTGCACGTTCCTCGAGGATGCGCTGCAATGTACAAAAATAACAAAAAACAATAAGCAAGGTTGCGTCTCCGTGGTCCTATACTATGGAGAGGTTCCAGCCCTTCACTGGCATGGAGTTTTGCTTGCCTAGGAAGCTCTCCACCCCTGCACGGTGCTAATCAACACCCCTGTGCACCCCATCAAAAAACCAAGTATGCGAGTACTCTGCTGCTGTGAGTGTGTGACTTCCATTTAGTTCTTGTTCAATCACTGTTTTTCAAACTGAACAAAATTATTATATAAGAACAATCTGAAGTGAGATAAATTATTATCGAAAACAATTGAAAATCGCACACTCCCAACAGAAGAGTAATGCAAGCTAGAGAGAAATACAAAAAAAGGGCGCCAGCGAAGGCTGATGCTTCACAATATAATATTTAAAGATGGAAAAATGGCCCACTACTTTGTGACCACCTGTTGTTTCGCTGACATGACACCTATTTGCCATCACCTATTACTCGATTGTTCAATAATTTAAATGTTATTAGTAAAGTGGATAGTAAGGATGCAAGGTTTAACCATGAAATTCATTCGCTATGACAATAAAATTACATAATTAATGTATTTGAAAACAAATTATGAATTAAATTTACTACATTTAAACGTTGTCGCTACTGGTCAAAAATGAAAAATGGATTTTATTGTGTTGAAGTAGTTAAAAATACGGCAATTAAATGGAATTAAAGACAAATTTACTATCGTTTCAGAACCAACATATACATTGTCTAAAGAACAATGAATATATTTATACATATGTTCAAATATTATATAAAAATTACAGGGTGGTGCACCGGAGAGTTATCTGACCCCTCCTCGGAGTGCGGGATTTATACAGGGGTACAAATGAGGGAATTAGGAAAGGGAACGCACACCACTCAGCATTTTTAACCGTTTTTAACCTGATTTTAGGGACTCCTGGATGAGTGCCAACTAACGTGTCCCAAGATTAAAAAACTATAACATGCTACACTAGAGCAAAACGCCTTGGGACAACTCAAAATATAAACTATTAACTGCAGCATCCAGCGCAAATACCGGCATTTAAAAACGCCCATATCCCATCGCACGTACTTTTAATACGTCGGGGTAGACTAAAACAATAATAATACAAGTCTGGACGTAGCAAATGCGTTATGGTAGTGAATTTTCATAGAAATGATCTGGCAGCAAATATTTTTTATAACTTTTTTTTCTTTTAATATATAGAGATAAATTTTGGTATATAGTTTCCTTTTAATATCGTTAACTTACGCACCAAATTTGTTCACCATATATTTTCTATTTCTTGAGAAAAAAAAATTCTCTAAAGAAAACCCAAATTTTTTCTGGAAAACCTCATTCGATTTGCCTGGATAACGAACTTGCCCAAGCCACTTACAAAAGGAAGTCACATGCTAAATTTTATCAAAATCGGTCCATCATTTTTTGAGTTGTCGGTGTGATATATATATATATATATATATATATATATATATATATATATATATATATATATATATATATATATATATATATATATATATTATAAATTGAAACTGACCCAGGATATGGCCTCTAGGGGCCCTAGATAATCGCGCTCATTTGAAGACATTTTTTCAAAATTCAAAAGTCGGGATCTCCCCATTAGTGAATTTTTTCTAAGAAAATTCACTAAAAATGGCAATGGATGGGCTGGTCTGAAACGTGATTTTTAATAATTTTATTAGGTTAAACAAAATGGTGTAAATGTTTGGAATTTGTATAGATAATAAAAATATATAAATCTGTCCCTCAACACAATAGAAAAGAAAGAGATAGAAAAGTAAAGGTTGGATTTTAGAAAGGAAAAAGGTGTCAGCGCAAAAAAGCAAATTTTTAAATGAATGGCTAACTAGACGAGTAGGCCATTCAGAAAAGGAGAAGGTAAGGTGAGATTAGATGAAATTGGTTGTTTTATGCATCTAATGTTGTTTGGATACAGTTTAGAGACGTGTTCACAGGTCTATTATAAAAAGCAATTATACAAGCAATTGGCTTAGGGCAGGTTGTTATGCCAAATTAGATGACGATTGGTACAATCATCTGGCGTAGTTTGGATACAGTTTAGGGACGTGTGCGCAGGTCCATTTTAAAAGCAATTACATAAGTAGTTCTCTTGAAGAGAGAACCACTTAGGGCAAGTTGTTATGCCAGATTAGATGACGATTATTACAATCATCTAATGTAGTTTGGATACAGTTTAGGGACGTGTGCGCAGGTCCCTTTGAAAAGCAATTACATAAGTAGTTCTCTTGAAGAGAGAGCCACTTACGGCAGACTAATGCTAATTTAAGTTTATGAATGATACAAGAAACATGGGAGCTAACTTCGTGCAAAAATCATCTGCAGTCTGGGATAAAACATAGTTGCGCTTTAGCACTCGGTCACCAACTTGAAACCTGATATCCCTCCTTCGCAAATTAAATTGACGACCATTGTGCTCATAAGATCGACGAAACGCTCCTGTACTTTAGTGTAAACTTGAGTCAGTTTCTGCACAAAATCAAGGTCCAGAAGTCCCTTAGAGATCTGCACCCGATTCTAGACATTCTCCTCAATTCTCCCACAATAGGACCCGTCAACGCGAACATTCCTGCCGAAGGTAAGATACTTTTTATCATTGTATATAGAAGCCCTCGTGTCGCAGATTATTTAAAAGACAGCTTGTATAACGTAACGTCCCCTGTTCAATTCTCTCGGCTGTGGGCCGATATATTGTTGGCCTGTTTGGTAGGCCAATAGAATAGACTGATCTAATGATCTAATGATCTAAAATACGTACTAGAGCTTTAAGAAACCAAAAAATGCATAAAAGAGCCAGTGATACAAGTTTTGTATAATTTTACAAAGTATACTGACTTTCCAGACCCAGAGCCGACCAATTGCAATGATATTTTCTATACTACTTTGTTTTGTCTCTGATAAGGAATACTAACAATATTGATAAAACATTTTAACAAGTGCACACATTTTAAATTTTATTTTATAAAAAACATGACATACGCAGTGTTTCAACAGTGTTACTGTGTTGGCCTACGTGGTCTGAAGAAGGAATCCATAATCGTCATTATGGATCCGGACGACCTCGAGGAACTTCAGCATGGGAAGGTCGTCATTTGAGGATTGCGGCTTTACAAGACAGAGTTTCCACAACACGGTCGTTTGAAAATGCTTGATTGGAAGTTTTAGAGCAAAGAGTCTCTATGGCAACGATATACCGCAGAATATGCGCTTTTGGGCTTCGTTCGTATATACCATTTTTATGTATCCCACTGACACCTCGACACCGTGTTGCTCGGCTTGAGTGGTGTAACGGCAGATCAAATTAAGATGGTGAATGGAATTGTGTTGTGTTGTGTGACGAGTCCCGATTCTGTAATTGGGTCCCAAAGATGGTCACTGAAGAGTAAGATGGTTACGCGAAGAATGCAGTAATTTAGAATTTGCCGTCGAACGGCATACGGTCCTGACATACATACAGTAGCTGTCACCTTTTTTTTTATTGAGGAAAATTTAAATTCAAATAATTATATACGAAATGTACTGCAGCCTGTTACACTGTCATACCTACGAGAGTTAATTCAACCCCCTTTCCAACAAGACAACGCACGTTGTCATTCAGCCAGGGTTACGACAGGGTTCTTACAAGAAAGTAACGGAACCCTGCTTCCGTGGCCTTTTCGCTCACCAGACAACAAAAACGAACAATCGAATATGTGTGGGATATGATTGGTATGCGACTGGGTAATTTTCGCCGACTACCAAATAACCTAGTTAACCTTCGTTACTGAATTCAAGAAGGGATGATATTCCATAAATCATTTAATTTGAAGCATGCCTCGAAGAGTTATCGGATGCATAAAAAACCGCGACGGACCCACTCATTATTAAATAACTTTGTTAATATTTTTTAATATTTTAGTTTGAAAATGTGATAATTTTTAAGTCTGATTAACCGCACATTATGTATAAATTTCATTAAATTTGATCAACGCTTACTGGGGGTTCGAATATTTTTGTCAGTGTGTTTAATTGTGTGATTGCTGTTGAACGTTACTATATGTTCTAAAATAACCGAGAAATTGATAAAACCGAATAAACCTTATTTTGCGTATGTATCCAGGCGCTAACCTAGTTAACCTAATCAACTGATTTTGATCAAACTTGGCAAGCCTCTTATTTTACAAATGTTTGCATATTTTCGAAAGTAATGAAGCTGTTTTGAGACATTTCATGCACATGTTTCCTTCATAAAAATTTATGCACATATCAGGATTGTTGATGGAAAATTAAGTTATTAAAGTCTGTACTAAATACTCTACTATAACGCACTTATTGCGTTTTGTCTTATGATAAACAATATTTTATAAGGTCGAAAGGATACTTAAATTATCTAAAATAGTCGTCGAGTCGGTAAGTCTTGACCAGTCACAGGGCAAACATGAATTGTTTATTTTGCTGCAAATAGAGTTTGTAAACAATAAATGTTGCATGAAATGTGTTTCAAAAGGTCTTAAATTTCTGTTTTAATAGTTACTTTTCTTGACTCAACTAAAATGTTTGCACAACATTTATTTGTAAAAGATTTTTTGCCAGTTTGAGTATGTAGCGACATTACTTAATATTTGGAGCTGTCATTTAATACTGAAGGAACGAGCGGTTGTAGCGAAGCTTAACGTCAGATTCAGTGTGTTCTAAACGAAAATTCTGAAAGAAATAAGGCTTATGGAGAATAATATATTGCGTGATGTGTGTTTGATAAGTTTTATGTTTAAATTGTTACTTAATTTTACTTGCTTAAATATTTGAAAAAACTAACTTGAAGTACGCCTTTGTTGCCAGGCTGACAAGGAAAGATACAGTATTTCTAAATTTTATCAAAATCGGTCCATTATTTTTTGAGTTATCGGTGTGATACATACATACATCTATATATATATATATATATATATATATATATATATATATATATATATATATATATATATATATATATATATATATATATATATATATATATATATATATATATATATATATATATATATATATATATATATATATACATTAAAAAATGAAAACTGACCCCGGATATGGGTTCTAGGGGCCCTAGATCGCGCTCATTTGAAGAAATTTTTTCAAAATTCAAAAGGCGGATTCTCCCCATTGGTGAATTTTTTCTAAAAAAATCACTAAAAATAGCAATGGATGGGCTGGTCTTAAACGTGATTTTTAATAATTTTATTAGCTTAAACAAAATTGTCTGAATGCTTGAAATTTGTATAGATAATAAATGGTGTAACTCTGTCCCTCAACACAATAGAAAAGAAAGAGATAGAAAAGTAACAAGGTGGATTTTAGAAACGAAAAATGTGTCAGCGCAGAGAAGCAACTTTTTAAATGAATGGCTTACTTGACGAGTAGGCCATTCAGAAAAGGAGATGGTAAGGTAAAATAAGATGAAATTGGTTGTTTTATGCATCTAATGTAGTTTGGATACAGTTTACAGACGTGTGCACAGGTCGATTATAAAAAGCAATTACACAAGCAATTGACTTAGGGCAAGTTGTTATGTCAGATTAGATGACGATTGTTACAATCATCTAATGTAGTTTGGATACAGTTTAGGGACGAGTGCGCAGGTCCATTTTAAAACCAATTACATAAGTAGTTCTCTTGAAGAGCGAACCACTTTAGGGCAAGTTGTTATGCCAGATTAGATGACGATTGTTACAATCATCTAGCGTAGTTTGGATACAGTTTAGGGACGTGTGCGCAGGTCCATTTTAAAAGCAATTACATAAGTAGATCTCTTGAAGAGAGAACCACTTAGGACAAGTTGTTATGCCAGATTAGGTGACGATTATTACAATCATCTAATGTGGTTTGGATACAGTTTAGGGACATGTGCGCAAGTCCTTGTAAAAGCAATTATATAGGCAGTTAGAAAGGATGAAAGATATAAAAACATAGAAAGAGAGTAGAGTGAAGGCATTTTAATCAATAGCAAATTTTCATTCGAATATGTCACATATGTTATGTGACGAATCTAATCTTATATCCTTAAGTCTGCGGTTTCCCTGACTTTATGCACCATGGAATCTTACGTTTTATCTGGGTGCATTTCCGAAAGGTCAATAACAGCGGCCTCAGAACTGTTGGTGCCTGATCTTGAAAGAGCATCAACGTCAGGAATTTCCTTGCCCTTTCTATGTACAATGGTAAAGTTGAATTGGTTCAGCCTAAGTGGCCATTTAGCCAAACGAGGAGAAGGGTTTTTCATGTTTTGCAGCCACCGAAGAGAAGAGTGATCAGAGATGACCTTCAAATGCGTGTTCTCAATGTAACACTTTGAACTTTTCGATCGAGGGGGTTACAGCTAACAACTTCTTTTTGGTAGTGCTATACCTCCGTTGAGATGAATTAAACGTTTTACTGAAGATAGCAATATGATGATCCAGGCCATCTGTATACTGAAAAAGAATTCCTGCCACTCCAGAATCAGAAGCGCCACACATGTTCGAAAAAGGTTAAAAAAGTCTAGACTAACCAAGACTGGGACAGTAGTCAACAGGTGTTTGATTTACTGGAAGGCCTCATCAGCCTCGGGAGTCCAAGTAATCGGCTGTCCCTTAGCTTTTCCCCTAAGAAGGTCGTTAATCGGGGATGAGATAGAGGCAAAATCTTTGAGAAAGCGCCTATAATAACCTATAAGCCCTACCAATCGACGGATTTGTATGGTATTCGTAGGAGTTGGATAGTTAGGGATAGCAGAAATCTTCTCAGGATCCGTCCTGAGACCCTGGTCATCAAAAACATCCCCTAGAAATTGAGGGACGGAAGACAGAATTTACATTTACTAAAGTTGACAGTAAGGTTAGCACTTTTTAACTTCAAGTAAACCTCTCGAAGAATCTTAAGACGGGTTTCAAATTCAGGTGTTGCAACAATAATGTCATCTAAATCATAAAAGACAGAGCTCCAACGCAGGATAGATGACAGTATCCAATAATCTACACATAGCACTACCACTATTACTTAATCCGAAAGGGAGGCGTTTGAAACAGAAGAGGCCCCTACCACGCACAGCAAAAGCCGTCTTTATCTAGAATGCCTGGTCCAAAGTTATTTGAAAGAAGGCGGAGTTTAGATCTATGGAAGAAAGAAATGTAGTCATGTACCTTCATAATAATGAAGTCAATTAACGGAGGTGGGTATGAATCCGTTACAGTGACATAGTTCAGTTTCCTCGCATCGAAACAGATTCGAAAGAATTATCTTTTTTTTACCAACCAGACAATGGAACACCATGGAAAGTTACGTGCTTCATTGACATCCAGCTTAAGCACCTCATCAATCTGTTGATTTAGATTGGTCAATGACTTCACTCAATTTAGCTCTTTCTGAAACAGAGAGTACATCCTGGCCTTGTATGGAATTTACAACACAGGAAGACAACGTCGAAAGACATGAAAACTTAGCAAAATCAATATTTAAACAAAATTTTAAAATGAAGTCCATTCCCAGCAGTAGTTCAGGTGTAATGGTAGGTACTATCAAAATTTTTAGTTCATATGTCATATCATCAAAACCAACAGGGAGCATAACATACCCCGGGGTATTCTGCACTTAGCCACCTGCAGTCGTTAACATTAATGAAATGCCATAATTAATATTTAAATTAAGTTGGTTTAAAAGATACAATTCAGATGAACCAAGAATGCTAGCGTTACTGCCACTATCTAACAGGGCAGATATTTGTTTACCTGCAATTATAACAGGTACGTAAGGGCGGTTATTATTAGGCAGATGTAATGAATGGTTTTGGCTGGTCACGCCACTTAAGCCATTCAGATGACGTTCTGGAGAAATTTATTTTATGCCCTGTAGAGGAATTAATTTTGTCAATAATTTCTCTTAATTTTTCAAAAAAAAGTGGTTACATCAGCTAAAATATCAGAAAAATTTTCAAGATATCTTACAGTCTTAGGCAACTTTGATTGTCGACTTGCTGTGGAAGCAGCCCCCTTAAAATTCGTCGCTTTTCCTCCACAGTAGAAGGAACTTGGAGCCCATGTGTAAACATTTCGTAGGCTAATTCGTGGCCTAAAAAAGTCGTTAACATTCATGCCTGCTAATGTATGAATAATGAAATAGAAAGAATAAGTATAAAAGACTTCCTTAAGTTAGTCACGTGAGGTCGAATCCAAATTCAATTTTATTGAAATCAATCAAATGCTGTGTTTTCAATTACACACAGCGTATTCCAATTAGGAAGCTAAAAACAATTTTGAAACCTATAATCAAAACGCAAGTACTATATTGTGCTCAAATAAAATTATAACCTGGAGAAATCAAGGCTAATTCAAATGAAATTAATACTGCGTTATCAATTGCAACGCAGTGTGTATTAATAAGAAACTATCAAAAGTTTCCAGCACCAAGCCACAAATAATGTATTATATTAAAATAAAGATGTAATTGATAATTTATTTTACCTAAAAATAAACCTGCAGAAATTTATTTAATAATTGAAAATTCGGCAAATATATTTCCTTTCTAAAACAAAGAATATAATAATCTCGCCTCTTCTCTGAAACAAAATAAATTTATCAATTATAATATTATTCCGGAGATAAGATACTGAAAAAGAATCAAAAGCATGTATGGGGCAAATTATCTTTCTAACCAGTGTATCAACGATTATTATTTATATTATAAAATTTAAAAACCAAATTTAAGCTTCAGAACTCACAGCATGCCTTTTTTTCTATCGACCACCCCTTTTTCATAAAAAAAACTCTAATGTAGATGGCAAGTAATTGATGCAACAAAGTTTAAAACAACAACCGAGTCTCAATTTACGAGCTCAACATCACCAGATATAAACCCCATCTGTCCTTCGACGTAGCCCCACTTTGGGCGCCAGTTATATAACGCTGAAAGTGAATGGTTATTTTATTTAGAATGTAATGATAAAAGAATTTAAAATGTTAATTAAAAAAGGAAAGTGACCTAGCTAGTCAGCGGTGAGCTAACATTTAATGCAAATAAAAAAGGTGACTTCGGTCCTTATAATCTAGGTGACGTCAAACACACAAATAAAAATCAACACACATATTATTATTTATTGATTAGAAATGGCTTGATATAATGCAAAGTGTCATCTATTAAAATGGTTGCCTGCGGCAGTTATTATTAACATTTACAGTGAAAACAAAGAGAGCAGATGAACCAAGGACTTAGCTTTTGGTTTCAAGGTGGTGTTTCATGGGGGCCCAGTGAAGATGCAGAATCTGTTGCTTTTCAGGGCCAGCAGGACCGCTCGAATGGTTGTAGGACTGTTCAGGGTTGCCCAGACCGCCGATAGATCTTTACAGGGCTCTGCTTGGCTTAAGTGGCTCCAAGTCCTGGATAGCTCATTGCGGCTGGTCTTGTCACACCTGTCAGGCAGAACGTTGACACTAGCACAATACAGATGTTTTCAGCAAGGTGTCCTCATTTGTTGTCGCATAATGAAGACCCCAAGAAAAAGGGTAGCTGCAAATAATTTAAGTCCCCATAATATACTGCTGAATTTGAGAATATTTGCAGGTGCGGTATGTCTTGCATAAGAACGAGGATAATCTGCATTTTAATTTTTTTAAATATAACTTTATTATTGATGAAAATGGACGCGAACACCACTGAAAGCTACCATTAAAAAAACAAGAGAGATCGTAAACAGAGCAATTCATCGGAGACGATGGGATTTATATAGACATATTATCTAAAGTACGAAGTTTTCACTGGGAGCCCGAAGAGAATATCTATGTTTCTATGGCCAGCTTTGAGAAAATTTTAAAGTTCATTGAATAAGAAGGTGGTATTTCATTGACCTGGTAAATCACGTCGATGATTATGACGTCAGCTTCCGTGGGCAGATTTCCTTGACTAAATGAATACTATAATGATATACTAATGAACATTATAGTGTGGGTAAAGGTTGTAAAAGGTGTAACACGTTACAGACTTTTTGAGTTTCGAACTAATTTCTTCAACTCAGTACGAGCTAGGACTCCTAGAGCCCAAATTTTAGGTCTGTTTCAGTTGTTATGTATATTGATATAAAACCCGTATTCAACAAATCCATATATAACATTCTCATCTGGCCCATGGAAATGGGATTACTTTATTTCAACAATGAAAAAAGCAGCTGAAGAGTACTTTAACAAAGGCAATAAGATTGAACCAGAAAATATTGGAATATGTACCTTCAAACCTATTAAAATACCGAACACTAAAGGTGTATCAATCTCAGATGACCCTGATACTTTTAATTTACTGAAGATGCAGTTTAACAACTACTAGATCTGGTTGAAATCATCAACGAAAGGCCGAAGTTTATAAGTATTGTTAACTTTGATATTCGATTTCGTGATTTACTATATTGTGTTGCTGATGTGCTCAAATGTTTTAAGGAAGAACTACCATGTGACGATGAAATGGTGAAGCTTATTTATATTACGTCACCTGTGGATCCGAGGACTAACTAAAAGAATAGGCCCAAGGTAACTAAACAGAGTCAGGTAGGTGGTAGTGGACTTTTCCTTTGCGTGATAGTAAATGATTTTTTCACGGCCGAGAAGGTACCACCCCTTACATCAAGCGGCCGGTGAAGTCCCAACGGACGTTTTCGGTTCTGGTGTATGAGTCGGTTTTCCTTATAAACAAAAAGGATGATGGCTCCTTGTACAAAAGATTCCGGAGATAAAATACCCCTTTATTCGGATCTCCGGAAGATGGGTGTATAGGGGGCGCCGGCATCAAGATTTAACTGATCCTTCTAGAATATATGTGGCCTAAATTATAACCTGAACTCCGTCCACCATTTCCTCCAAGCTAATAGGCCCCAACTCCTATTCCTCACCGAAACCCAAATCAGTGTCAAACCAGCCACTAATCACCTTAATTTCCCGGGATATGAGCTCCTTACTTCCTTTAGATTGCATGGAGGTGTGTGCGCATACGTCCGTAGGAATCTACCCTGCATCAGACTCCCCAATTGGGAAGCTGGAAGAAAAGACATAGTTTGGATGAAACTCTCTCTCAGGGCTGCAACTAAACTCATCTGTTGCATTTACGGGGCACCTTCTGAAAACAACTTGGTCCAGCTCTTTGACTACCTTTCTGAAAAAACCCACCATCTGATTTCTGAATATCCTTCCTCCGAAGTCACTATTCTTGGTAACTTTAATGTCCATAAAAAGAAATGGCTACGATCTTCAAAAACCGATCCACAAGCGAGAGCAGCGAAGGCCTTCGTAGTCAGCAATTCTTTAGCCAATATGGGTCAGCAACCTACTTACTTTCCTCGCATCCCAACACACAGCTCAAATCCCTTGGATCTCCTTATTACAAAACCTGAATGCTATAAGACATCAGTCACCGCCCCCCTTGGTCGCTCAGACCACGGCATAGTCACTGCTTCCTGCGCATTGCAACCCGAGGTCACACAGTCATCACACCCACGTATCGTTTGGCACTACAATTCCGCGAGCTGGGACGAAATGCGGATTACTTTTCCTCATTTACACGCGCGTCTGTCTGCTTCTTTCATCCTGACCTCTCTGGTATCTCACAAAACGACACCTAAATCATCCAAGCTGACATGGAATTATTTATTCCACGTACACAGAAAACCTCGTCAGCCACTCAAAAGCCCTGGTTCTCTAAATCCTATGTCAAGACCAGACTTGAAAAGGCCAAATCTCACAAAACGCTTCTACACAATCCCAGTCAAGAAAACCGTCAAGCATTTAACGACGCAAGAAACCGCTATGTCTGCATTCTTTCTGAGGCAAAAAACTCCAAACATCAAAAACAAAGTTCTCTCAAGCTCCAACGGTAGCAAACCCTTCTGGAGTCTTGCTAAATCTATTGGGAATAATTTCTGCAAGAGCACGTTCCCACCTCTTGTTTTAGGGGATGAAATTGTTTCTACCGCCCTGCGCAAGGCTGAATTTTTGCCTCATTGTTCGCCGGCAATTCTACCCTCAACCCACCTCCAAATGTTCAACCACCAACAGTCCCCAATAACGCTCATAAAATGACGGATATTATTTTCAAAACTAAAAAGATACGAAAGATGATCTCTTCTCTTAATACCAGGAAAGCCTCTGGCCTTGACGAGATCCCAGCAATTGTTCTCAAAAAAATGCGCACCAGAACTTGCTCCTGTCCTGACTCGTCTGTTTCAGACATCTTACAAACTAGACATATTCCCCAGTAACTGGAAAACTGCTCGAGTACAACCTGTCCCCAAGAAAGGATCCAAAACGCTTCCTAGAAACTACAGGCCAATTTCTCTCCTTTCAATCGCCTCTAAAGTGATGGAAAAGTATATAAACACCGAATTACTAAAATTTCTTGAAAAACACAGTCTAATCTACGGCAGGCAGTATGGATTCCGTCAGCGCAGGTCAACTGCCGACCTCCTTTCCTTTGTCACCCATTCTTGGAACAAGTCTATGAAACTACACGGTGAATCCGAGATTGTCGCTTTAGACATATCCAAAGCATTCGACCAGGTCTGGCACGCAGCGCTGCTTAATAAACTTCCGGCCTATGGCCTACCACTAAGACCCTGTACCTGGACAGCAAATTTCATCTCCAACCGGAGCATTTCTAATGTCGTGGATGGCCATTCCTCTAAACTGTATCCAATTATCGCAAGAGTTCCTCAAGGTTCAGCTTTAGCCCCTACTTTGTTTTTTCTTCACATCAACGACATCCTCTCTAGCACATCCAGCCAGTTCACAGCTACGTGGATGACAGCACCCTCCACTCAAATATACAATATTCTAAGCCTGTCTCTTTAGCCCAATTAGATGAGGATCGTAGACACATGGAGAGTTCTGTTTCTGTGGATCTTCAAAAAATATTAGACTGGGAAATAGAAATGTTGTATATTTCAACACCACCAAATCTCCGTCTTGCCTTCTATCTCATAAAAGATACACCAGCCCTAGACTCATCACAATGAACAACCAAGTTATTCAAAGTAATGAGTAATTTTCAATTGCTGGAATTTCTTTGGATCGAAATCTCAATTGGCACCGACATGTCACAATTTTTTTTGTCAATTTCAGAAGCGGCTACTAAGAAATTTCCTCTTCCGGGCTCGCAAATACTTTTCACCTAATAATCTCCATACCTTATATACGTCACAAATAAGGCCAAACCTCGAATACTGCTCCCACATCTGGGGTGCCGCTGCCGCTTCTACACTCGCTATCCTGGACTCCATGCAGAAGATTTGTTGTTGTGTTCGACGAAGGGATGGCCTCGGAAATCAAGTTCAGCCGGCCACAGTACATTCCAAAGATATAATTCAATTCTCTACATATTATAGAAATGTATAGTGTAGACTCATATACACATATATTAAGAGACAATCATAAACGCAGAAAGACCATGCAGAAGAGAGTTATACGTCTCATCAGTGACCCTACCCTCACCCAAAGGCTGCAATTTCTTGCCGTTGGTGACCTCTCTCTCTTTTATAGATATATGCACGGGCGCTGCTCAGAGGAGCTTTCTTCCATAGTTTCACCACCTGCTGCCCCCAACAGATCTACCAGGGGAACAGAGCGAATCCACCCTTTTACTGTCCAGGTCACCAGGCATAGAAGATCTTGTTATGCCCGCTCTTTTGTCTTGAGGACTTCCAAGTTGTGGAATTCCTTGCCGGCACATGTTTTTCCTTCTCCTACAAACCTCCAAACCTTCAAGTCCAGGATTAACAAGTTGCCTCTTTCCTCCTTGTCGACACCCACGGTACGATAGTACTTATGCTGTGAGCCCTCGTGGTGTGTTGTTGAAATAATACACACACACACACACACACACACACACACACACACACACACACACACACACACACACACACACACACACACACACACACACACACACACACACACACACACACACACACACACACACACATATATATATATATATATATATATATATATATATATATATATATATATATATATATATAATGCTAAAAAACTATCATTCCGAGTTTTTATGTTAGAGTGCGTACACCTTTGCAAAGAACCAAGTATTTGGTCATTTCAAAGAAATACACGCGATATACAATGGTCCGTTTTACAGCAACTTTCACCGTCCTGGCGGCACTATCTCAAAAGGTATTTTGTATTTACACACCACCAAATGTGAAAGCAGTACGAATCTGTTTCGATGACGACGACTGCATCAAATGGTCTGGTCTTCCAACAACACATCTACAAAACCATGAGGTGATTGAAGTTTTAATATACAACATTTCCAAAATTAAGATATGGTGCGTTATAAATTTGTTCCTGTTTGACAATGGTACCCGTGATGAGACATCTGATTGGAGGACTCTCATATTAACTATTCTTATCTGTTCACATCAAATTATATTTTTATATTTATATTACCTGGTTTTATTATATTACTAACTGTATTTATATTAATATACTTTTATGTTAAATGCAGCATTTAATTGAAAACCATGTATCATAAATATGTGTTTATAAATTATAAATTGAGTATATGTTTTACTCATTAGTTAAGCAATCTTAATTAAAGTAACATGTCTAACAAAAGAAGATACTGTGAATCGTATTCGTTATTAGCGGAAAGTAGTGTATTTTCGGGAGATTTGCGTAGTGAAACTCACAAATCGGAAGTATGTGAGCCATGGCAAGTTGAACAAGTGCATATGTTAACTCAAGCTTTTGAAAACAGAATGACTACTTGTCGTAAAGACGAAAAGGGTATTGATATTAAACAGTTTATGTAAACACACATAAAGTGTTCTATCTGATTGAAGTTGTTTTACCTAAGCATGATAAAATCAAAATGAATCTAAAATTGTTTGGTTTATATGTACTCCAAAACCAAAATAGAAAAGAAATGAAATCATTCAATACCAAAAACAAAAATATCAGAATTTCAACTAATATTGAAAATACATATCAAGAATTCACTAAGGAATTTCACGCTAAACTTTTGGAGTTTGCAGAAACCGAGAGAGTTGACTTTCTTCCTCAAGATGCCTTCAACCAGATAGATGTCTGTTTGTTTAGTCTTTGGTAGTTCTTCCTCGTAAAACGCTCCACTGATTGGTTTTCCCTGCATGTCTTCAAGAAAGTATGTTACTGGATTTGTGAAATGGCCACTAACAACCTTGCACACTGTTGACCAACGAGGTTTATACTCCTTTTCAAATTGAGCTTTTGCTTTACTTATACTTTCATCACCCACTTTGAATTTATTCTGATCAAGCAATTACATATTTGAGTAGACTTCTTCACGAATAGCTGCTTCATTTTTCTTATTAACATCTTTTGGCTTTGCACCAGTTGTTCGATGAATGGTTGAGTTGTAGACATCTGTGACATCAGGTAGTGTATTAAACCACTTGTAGGAACCAAACAACTTAAAGTTTTTATATATCTTCTCTTTTACGGTACGTATGACTCTTCACACTATTTCAGCCTTCTTCGCACTATGAGTGCTGTAAATGTATTTTTTTCCTTACGGCGTTAAATATGGATGTTTAAAACTCTTTACCAAGATCAGACTGGGTGTTGCGAGGAGCTTTACTATTAGCTAAAATATCAGTAATAGCTTTTGTCACCTCTTCGGCATTTTTAGATTTAAGTGGGCAAGTACACACATACTTTGAAAAACAATTGATAACCATTAAAATGTACTTGTAAGCGGAGTTTTCTCAATGATAGTCTGCAAACTCAGCTAAATCAATTTGACACAAGACATCTAAACCTTTGGTTATCGTACGCTTACGTTTAAAATTGATTCTTGCTGGGGTGTACAACTCATTTATTATTTGTTTTTTAGCAGCAGATGGTTCAACTGTTTTGCGTTTCATGGTGATGATGGATTTAAAAGTATCCACTTGTCATGCAATTCTTTTAGATTTTTGTCTATTTCAATCAACTTTTTCTTTAGGTTGTTATTCTTAACACGTCAACATCATTTCAAACTTGAGCTGTTATGTTCTTGGTTAAATTTGTCAATTTATTTTCAAATTCGTTTTTTAAATCTTCCAACTCTGGCCTGTTCACTGCTTCAAGTAGTATGGCTATTATTCTTTGTAATACCTCATCTTTGTTCTTCTGAAAGTCGTCTATCCATGCATCAACCAATTTTTTATTTACATCGTCTGTTGAATCGACTAGATCAACGACGTTGCATAATCTGTGGTTTTGCAAATCAAAGTTACCACTTGTAGTTCTTGGAAAAATCTCTCTTGCAATAATTTTAAACTTAAAACGTTTATTGGACTGGGAACGTCCAAACTTATCGATAAATATTTTTATACTACTATAGGTAGGCATGTATGGTATATATGTAGGTTTACTAGGCGATAACATCAGCTTCCTTCAGTTCTTCAATGATTGACTGAATTTCGTTGTTATGATCATTATTATATCAACCTGAGAAGCCACTAATAGTTTAAGTCTATCAACCAACTCATTTATGTCATCCCAATACACATATTATATTTGTCTGTTATTGTATATCATATAGTTGTTAGTGCTGGTGTTTCTATCACTTACATTCTGAACTCTAGGTTCGGTCTTTTGTTTTTCGTTAAGCTGCGTGTCGTAACCAAAACCGTGAGGAGTCGAGAATGTTCGCAGTCGTGGATTTATCATTGGTTTTATTATAGTCGGACACTTTTCCGAGGAGCAACCTTTAGTTCGCCTATTGGGATCGCATTCGACTTTATGAACACTGGTTGATTCTAGAATATATTTATAGTGTTGAACATCGTCATAAGTATACGCCTTAGGTCTTTTCATAAATATCAGTTCTAGCAGACCTTGTGTTTGTGGATATCTCCTTTTATCTACCTGAACTTCACATTTAGTGAAGTCTATGTATTAAGACTCCATCTCCCAGTATCTCCATCGTAGAGAGCACCATACGTGTCATCGGTAGTAGAATCTTTTGATGGTTCACTAAATTACTTGTCTACATAATATCGAACTTTTTCAGGATATTGCTCCAAAAAGCCTTGGTATGCTGGTGTGGCTGTGACAGCTTGTAGACCATTAATTTCTTGAAATGTTGTGATATCCTCATCTGACCTTGTTTCCACATCTTGTAACGGTTTATTTTCAACCACCGTTACAAATTTGCACTTTTGATTAAATCCATGAACTGTGAGCAGATATGTTCGACACTTGCATTCTCGCCAGTAGAACATGCTTATATACAACCATAAACACTCTTAGTGGTATAGCGGATTATCTATTTCCGCAGATTCAGTATTTCTCTGAACATGTGTTGTGTGGCTTGATTTCAGCTTTCTACTTCTGGTTGTCAATGGCATTGCCTGTCCGAGGGTCTTGTTTTGTGCTTTTAGGCGCATATAATTTACGTTGGTAGATGCAACCTCTTTATCAGCGCGCCTATGGCGAATTTATAATTTTAAAAAACTTCAGAATTTTTCATCGATATTTTATTTTTGAAAACTTGAGTGAAATTCTGCCTGTTCCTATGCAAATGATCTTTCTATGGGTCGTCTCTGAGGAATGGAATCACTATAAAGAGGAAAAAAGGTTTTTTTTTGGTTTGATATGTGAGTGAGTGGAGAGAAATGGACAAACTTTCGGCCAGAGAACACTCTGCTTGAGAAATTTTATGTAAGAAAATTAATTAGTGGTTCGTCAAGCAGAGAAAGATTGTATGAGTAATTATTTATTTGAGAAGATTCCGTTGGTAAGGTTTTGTCGATGCTAGTTTACAGCTGTATAGAAAAGTTGTACTTATTATTTGGGAAATTTTAATGTTTGAAAAACTTCGATGAATTTGGAAAGTCGTGGTCGAGCTGGTCATTGATTTTATTGGTGTGTTGCATTCCAAGGGTATTCTACACATCCATTTTATGGAATTATGTAAAGTTGAGATGGACCTGAAATTTTAGTTGTCTGTAATACCCGTAGAAGCCTTCATACTGTTGTAGAAGATCATCAAGCCGTTTCAACAGGGTGGATTTTGAATTAGGTTCACTGAGACACATAGGTGTCCCGAATGATGGTAGTTTGAATGGAATTTGGTCACTAGTAAAATTGGAATAATTTTAACAGTGTTATATGGTGTGCAGGTATCTATGAATATTTGGTTGCACATGGTAGTAAGAGATTTGTGATCTATGGCATTATAAACATATGCCTTATGGGAAGATCCAGTTGTTCTGTTCCAGGCATAATCCACTTGCAAGAGTGAAGGTGATAATTTTTCTTTTAACATCTAGTCAGCTTTTCTTGTAGCATACACCGTTTGGAATTATTTATTCCTCCAATTCTTTGCAGTAGATAGTGCGACACCTGGGCGCACCGATCCCAGCCTCCTGATTGGCTGTGACGTCAGAGTTAGACGGAGTGGGGATAAGCCCCCTTCCCATTTGCTCATGTGTTGACAGCTGACCTGTCAGCTGTCATCTGACGTCACATGTTCCAAGATGGCCACTGTGAATATCTGTCAGTGGGTGCCAGATGGTGGGTAACCTGTCAGTTCAGATGTTCCAAGATGGCCGCCGCTGTCAGGTTACAAGTTCCCGCTTGCCGCCATGCGGGAATTTGGGGTTATGTCGGCTGCCCGCTAGCCGAATGTTTGTTTGTTAGGAGCACACTACGTGTTAATTCGAGGTTAAGTCTAACATATAAGCATTCTGCTTCCCGCTACCCGAGAATGTTAGGTTAAGACGCAAGTCACACATGTGTTTGACAGGCGACACTCAATTAATCTGATGAAGCGGAAACGATGCGGTGAAGAAGATGTTTCCCAGAATTTATTATCAACAACGGCCTATATGGAAAAAGAAAACATTGAAATGGTACATACATCATTTAGATCCGACGGTAATCCTGCTAACACAAAAAGCATTCAAACAGTGGGAGCAGTATGTTGATTTGAATTTTGTGAAAACAAACAGCTATACCGATGTCGACATAGCGATACGTTTTTGTGACAACCAACATCGTTACTTAATAACTGGGCAACCGTGTAGATATCAAATTGGTGGTACAGTTTTAGGACACGCTTTTTTCCCGAATCTTAACAACACACCCATTGAAATCCACATAAGCAATAATATCACGTGGAACTTTTGAGCACACTCACCTGATGACTCTTCATACTATTTGGTTATTCTACACGAACTGGGGCACAGTTTAGGACTCACACACTCGTACGACCCAAAATCTCTTATGTATCCGTATTATGGATGAAGATATTCAACGAAATGACGACTTGTATGGGGAACGTTCTACAACAACAACAACACAGACCACACCGAAGACAGCAGAGACTACACTACTGATATCAAAGACTACGGCAAGACTGATGACGATGAAACCAAAGACGGCCACAGCAAAACCTAAAACAACCAAATCACGTATGGACTTGTGTAATTATATAGACAAGATCAGACCGCTGGTCATTATTAACCACAACATGTATCTGTTTTATAAGAAATGGGTGTGGGTCGTCCCATTGGACAATATGTAAGGTCCCTATAAAGAGCCAAAACTTGTGACAGATTGGCTGCCTTATTTGAAAACTTTTAAAGAAATTAAACATATATATATCAGCGGCCTAGTGGAGACGTGGCCGTGTTTACCAACGACGGAACATTCAGCCTTGTTGGGTTTCCCAGCATACAGGCCACACACGTTAGCAGATTCAGTAATCTCACATATCTAAATACGTTGCAGTTTGACCGTATAGACGCAATGGTTAACAAATATAGAGAAAAAAACGTTATATTTCATTCGGATAACATGTATGAAATCATCGGTGAGGGGGGAGCTATTTTCTATAGACGAGAAGCAGATTATATAAACACCTTTTCTCCCAAATTTCCAGCATAAATTGATGGAGCTTTCCGCTACACAAATGGCCATTTGGACTTGTTTAGAAAAAATAAATATTACGAATTTGATGAGTTTTCCAATTAGATGGTAACAATAGGAGTAGGTATTGGGGCACCTGGGACAGACAGTGACGTCACATGTGGTTAAGTATGGGATCTGCGTTACCGACATGACAGTTGACAGTTGACAGCTGCCAGTTACCGACCCAACAGTATATAGATAGGGGGGCCCCGCCCACAAGGACTCCGTCCCTTCCAAGATGGCCGACTTCCAAGATGCCCGACTTCCAAGATTTGAGCCAGACAGTCACATGTAACATGCAAACCTTCCAAGGTGATTGACCTGTTATTTCTAGGAAACTTTGGCCAGACAGTGACGTCACATGACTCGAGCCAGACAGTCACATTCCAAAGTGTCTAACCTATTACTTCAAATTATTCTAAGGATATTTTGAAAAAAACCATTTGGAGCAGGTGAGTTTCGAACCCCGGGCACTCAGATGGGAGGCAACGATGCTACCCATTGAGCTAAGCAGACGCTTGTTAATTTATTGTTTTAGGCTGGTATATATACGACTTTTAATTACAAACAAACCATACATGTAACATAATTAAAGTTTTTGTTATTATTAGACAAATGGATGATTTACAAAATAATAATTAATATGTTTAATATTAGAGGCGGAACCAAAACGGAGGAACCAAAATGGCGGAATAAAAAAATGGCGGAATGAAAGATGGCGGTCTAACCTGTGATACCTTAAGCTGACATATATACCCCTGACATTATAAAAATGGCGGCTTTCGTTCTTAAAGATGGTGCCTTTTGCTTTTAAAGATGGTTCAAGACTCCATGATTTAGAGTTACGCCCCCCATTAAAACAAACCATTCATAAAGCTTTTGTTATTAGACATAAGACATAATAATTAATATGTTTAATATTAGACAGACTATTAGATTTCGCATAGAAATTAGCCGAACGCCACAATTGTTATATGGGTAGGTTCTAAAAATAACACACAGAGGTCGTTGGCAAACAAAAGAAGGAAGTTCAGAAACAAAATAGACAACAGGTTCAAATAGGAAACGTTGGTTACAGGTTCAATTCCCTTCTACCCCTCGTGTTTAGTGTCATGTTACTCGTCTAAGTAAGCAGAATTAAAAAATGGCGACTAAAATGAGATAAAAAACTTAAAACCCTTATCGCGGAAGATCCGTGAGATGTACGATAGAACCAATACATGCACGGTGTTAAGGAGGCCAAATCAAATTGGAATATACAATAAAATGGCCACTTCCGGTCTAAACTTTAAATCGTTATATCTTTTCAACGGAAAGTGATAGAAATGAACTGACTTTAAAAATATATCGTTTCGTAACAAGCTCTACAAGAAAATGAGATAAAAAACTTTAAACCCTTATCGCGGAAGATCGGCGAGATGCACGATAGAACCAATACATGCACGGTGTTAAGGAGGTCAAATCAAATTGGAATATACAATAAAATGGCCACTTCCGGTCTAAACTTTAAATCGTTATATCTTTTCAACGGAAAGTGATAGAAAGGAACCGACTTCAAAAATGTATGTTTCGTAACAAGCTCTACAAGAAACTGAGATAAAAAACTTCAAATCCTTATCGCGGAAGATCGGTGAGATGTACGATAGAACCAATACATGCACGGTGTTAAGGAGGCCAAATCAAATTGGAATATACAATAAAATGGCCACTTCCGGTCTAAACTTTAAATCGTTATATCTTTTGAATGGAAAGTGATAGAAAGGAACCGACTTCATAAATGTATGTTTCGTAACAAGGTCTACAAGAAACTGAGATAAAAAACTTCAAACCCTTATCGTGGAAGATCCGTGAGATGTACGATAGAACCAACACATGCACGGTGTTAAGGAGGCCAAATCAAATTGGAATATACAATAAAATGGCCACTTCCGGTCTAAACTTTAAATCGTTATATCTTTTTACACATTAATTATTCATACCCCGCCTACAGACAGAATGGGGTTCAATAAAATTTCCAGAATGTTCGTTATATCTTTTCAGAATCCAAATTTAACATATGTACATGTGTACAATAAAAATTTATATTCTTAAGTCTTATTGGAATCGGTTTGATTTAAAGAATCTGTTGAAAGCAGAGCTGGCAACAATACATCTAGTGGTAGCCGCGATATCGCTTCCAACTATGACTATATTTAGCATTTCCCGAAATTGACCTTGTTAGCCAACATAGTTTTCTTGCAGCTGTTGAAATAACTTTGTGAGCAGTTCATATTTCCTGTTTGTGGTTTTATTTCCGCTGAATGACCTTAAAGTCGTATGAAAAAGATAAATTTTGAAAGTATATATCAAGAATTCGTCGACGAAATTTACACAAAAGCTTTGGAGTTTGCAGAAGCTGAAAGCGGATGGATGTTGGAACAGTTAATGTGGTTGGAAATAAATATTAATAAATACAGCTTCAAACGATAGTGGTATCAACATCTATAAATTGTTCACTACACACTGTTAATCTCATTCAAAATTTAGTTATCGTAGAGGTAAGACGTGCTTCAGTTAACTCTAACGTATCCAAGTGCTCAGTAGTGTGTTTAAAATGGCTACATTAAATGATGTGTGCTACCAGCAAATTAAAGACAACTTCTGGTATGGTTTATTTGGAGACTTTCAATTAATTATTGATAAAAACACTGGTTATTTTAATGCGACTAAGCTGTGTAAAGATGGTGAGAAAAGATTCAGACATTGGTTGGAAAATAAGAAAACTAAAGAGTTGATTGTCTATTACAACGGTCAGCTAAAGAAACATTTAGGTAGCCAGAATACCGATTACCTAAATATTTCAACCGAAGGTGTCCACTTAGAGTCACATCTAGGGGGCCGGAATTCCGGCCCCCTAGATGTGCTGGAAGCAACATCTCAACTAACACCTACAACCGCTACATACTTGGTGGACTTTGGTGGAACACAGACTGAAAACAACTTGATATCTGGTACATATGTCTGTAAAGATTTGATATTAAATTTGGCTTGTTGGATATCCAATAGTTTCTATGAAAAGTGCAACCAAATTATTTTTGATTTTTTCGTAAGTGAATTTAATCAAAAATACAAGGATAACCTCAAAGAAATTGAAGTGAAATTAATGGAGATAGATGATGAAGTGCAGCGTATGCGAGAAACAAATGCTAAAATCACAGAACATTTAGAAGATATATCTCCAAAACCAAGCAACCCTGGAAAACTTTGTGTTTTTGGTTTGCTTTCAAGAAATGAGAAGGATGCTACCTATCCATATCATGCTGTAAGGACTCAGAAGAAAAGTTTTAAAAGAGCTGTCAAGAACTTTAAAAATAAACACCCTGATTCCGAAGTAGTTTTAAACATGTTGTATGATCCAAATTCTGTAAATCTCTTTAACAGAATAAAGACCGAAGTCGAATACCTCAAGGCGAAGAGAAACGATCTACAGATAGCAGATGTACCTCAGGAGAAGTTTATTCAGGATATTATTGATTTACGACATAAATTGTAATTGTTCACTTAGCTTAATTGTATGTAACCAGATGAAAAAATAAAATAACATTATTTTAATAAAGACTTTTATTTTATTCTAAGTACATTAATACATTAAATATATAAGCTTATTTAACATCATCTGAATTTATCCAAGAATTCTGAGATTTATCAAAACCCAGCCATTTTACATAGAGCTGCTTGCCTTTCTTCCTCAAGATGCGTTCAACCAGATAGATGTCTGTTTGTTTAGTCGTTTGTAGTTCTTCCTCGTAAAACCCTCCACTGATTGGTTTCCCCTGCATATCTTCAAGAAAGTATGTTACTGGATTTGTGAAATGAATACTAACAATCTTGAATAATTCTGTTGACCAGCGAGGTGTATACCCCTTTTCAAATTGAGCTTTTGCTTTACTTATACGTACAACATCACCCACTTTAAATTTATTTTTGTTAAACACTTTCAGATTTGAGTAAACTTGTTTCAGAATAGCTTTTTCATTTTTCTTGTTAACATCTTGAGGTTTTAAACCAGTTGTTCGATGAACAGTAGCGTTGTAAGTAGCAGTGACATCAGGTAGTGTATTAACCCACTAGATGGTTCAACAGTTTTGCGTCTCATGGCGATGTTGGATTTAAAAGTATCCACTTATCATGTAAATCTTTTAGTTTGCTGTCTATTTCTCCCAGCTTATTCTTTAGCTTCTTATTCTTTAACACATCAATATCTTTTAAAACTTGAGTAGTTATGTTCTTAGCTAAAATTTTCAATTTATTTTCAAATTCGTTTTTTAAATCTTCCAACTCAGGTTTGTGTACAGCTTCAAGTAGTATGGCAATGATTCTTTGTTTTACCTCATCTTTGTTCTTCTGATAGTCGTCTATCCATACATCAACAAATTTTTTATTTACACCATCTGTTGCATCGACTGGATCAGCGATGTTACACAATCTATGGCTTTGCAAATCAAAATCACCACTATCAGTTCTTGGGAAAATCTCTCTTTCAATAATTTTAAACTTAGAACCTTTATTGGATTGGGAACGTCCGAACTTATCGATAGACATTTTTATACTAAGCACTAAGGTAGGTATATCTGTGATATATGTAGGTATATTAGGCGATAACACCAACCTCCTTCAGTTCTTCAATGATTGACTGAATTTCATTGTTATGAGCATTATTACCAGCAGCTTGGGAAGCTACTAAAAGTCTAAGTCTATCAACCAGCTCATTTATGTCATCCCAATAGACATATTCTATTTGTTTGTTATTTTGTAGCATATAGTTGTTAGTGTTGCTGCTTACATTCTGAGCTCTAGGTTCAGTTTTTTGTTCTGCGTTATGATGTGTGTCGTAACCAAAACCTTGAGGCGTTGAGGATCTTCGTCCTCTTGGGTTTATAACTGGTTTTATTAGAGTCAGATACTTTTCCGAGGAACAACCCTTGGTTCGTGCGTTGGGATCGTAGTTCATTTTATGAACACTAGTTGCTTCTAGAATATCTCTATAGTGTTGAAGATCGTCATAGGTATACCCTCTAGGTGTTTTCATAAATATCAATTCTAGCAGACCTTGTGTTTGCGGATATCTCCTTTGACCTAGTCGAATGTCATTATCAGTAAAGTCCAAGTGTTTATTGCCAAGACTCCAACTACCAGTATCTTTAGCGTAGCGAGCACCATACGTTTGATCAATAGTAGCAAGCCTCGGTGGTTCAGTAAAATACTTGTCTACATAATATCGAACTCGTTCAGGATATTGCTCCAAAAATTCTTGATATGCAGGGTTGGATGTGACAGTTTGTAGGTCTGCCTCAAGCTCTTCAAATGTTGGGATATCCTCATCGGAACTTGTCTCCTCAGCCTCTTCCCTAGGTTCAGCTTCAAAAACTTCATGGTCTTTAAGGAACTGTACTTGGGGTTTCGTTTCTGGTATATCGACTTCGTCTTTGATTTGTTCAGCCTTTGGTTGTTGCTGGGGCTGCTGCTGCTGCTGTGCTGCTGTGTTTTTAGATACTTCACTTAGGGGCTCAACAAGTGGTTTATATAAACGTTGCAGAGCATCATCATTCTCGGCTCTGTTAAGTTTAAGCATTAAATGTTTTTTTCGAATATTGTCAGCAAGTTGTAAAATCCTTTTCTTAACTTTTCGCTCTTCCTTACCCAGCACTTCCATTGTGCTACAACTGGTCGGTATTACCAGCTGGTCTAATAATTTGTTTGAGCGATACAGGTTGTGTGGTGGTTTAACATATACTGACTCCTTCATGGTACATGCCTTCTTATTTATCACGATGTCTGGCTGTCTTGTTAGACAGCTGTGTTAGACAGCTGTGTTAGACAGCTGTGTTAGACAGCTGTGTTAGACAGCTGTGTTAGACAGCTGTGTTAGACAGCTGTGTTAGACAGCTGTGTTAGACAGATGTGTTAGACAGCTGTGTTAGACAGCTGTATGACAGCTGTATGACAGCTGTGTTAGACACCTGTATGACATCTGTGTTAGACACCTGTGTTAGACAGCTGACTGTCCTGTCTATCATCGTTTGTTAGAATAATATATATCTATCGAATCCTTTTCTATATCGACCTTTGTGTACATCGTTTTCCTTCACAATCACCAACACACCATACTTATTATCTTTCCAGCATTGGTGGCAGATAGTTTTAAATTGTTTAAAGTCCATATCGGTGGTCACATGATCGTCGTACACATGTTTTAAATTGGTTTCATCTTGCTTGAATAACACAATAACATTGGTGTTGTCACGTACCAGATGTTTGGGTATTCGTGTATATGTTTGACAGAGATAGAATGAATCAATATTCTTATGTCTGCCCATACTGAAGTATGCTCTTATTTTATCTTGTTTGTCACAAGCTACATCATCAAATATAAACACAGAGTTGTCCTTGGCATCTTCCGGATCTAATATTTCATCGTTTTCTCGATAAGGATAGTAACCAACACCTTTTGTGGCATTCATCACCTCCTTTAACATCTTGTATTTCGGTTGATACAGAGACTTTGAATACACATACACGTTATCAAATTTTAAACCGTTTGCTTCAAACAACAAACTCAGCATGACATTAGTTTTACCACACCCACTCGGACCACATATGATACAGCGAACGGTGTTTGGAAAGAGAGGACCATGCCTCAGTTGTTGTTGAGCTGTGTCCGTAACAACATCGTCTATATTTGTAATGGGTAAGGCAGAAGCGTGTTTGCTGGTACGCATCTTAACTTAAACTAAACTATATTTTATTTGGGTGTGTATATATATGAATGCAAGTGAGACACCCAGTCAGTATGCATGTTGGTGTCACAGAGTGAGGGTTGTTATTAACAAAGACAGATACAGGTTTTGCTGAAACGTTGCGGGGCGTTATAAACACCATGAAAGTTAACAGAAAACTTGATGAGGGGTTTTATGTAATCAACTCGAAGCCAAAGAAGAAGGTTCCCTTTAAAAACATACTAAGTCTGATTGAGGAAGTTATAAAAGATAGAAATCTTATTCCAACAGCGAACGCCGTATTTGATATAGCTCATACAATCGTTAGAAACATTGGTGGACGTAAGAATGTGCAGAAACCTCGAGTTATTCCAATACCTAAAAGTGGAGGCTTCCTTCCGCTGTTGCCTCTGATATTTGGTGGGCTGTCAGCACTAGGAGCTCTGGGTGGTGGTGCTGCAGGTATTGCCAAAGCCGTGAACGATGCCAAGTCTGCGAAACAGAAACTAGAGGAGGAAGAACGGCACAACAAAACAATGGAAGCCATCGCGATGGGTAGGAGAGGGAGTGGCTTGAAATTTAAGCCAAAATGCAAGAGACTGGGCAAAGGCATGTATCTCAAGAAACAGCGCTCCGGTTATGGGTTGTATCTGCAAAAACCGTTGCAATAAAAGACTCAAACAGTAGCCTGTGTGTATCAGTCATGGCGCACACCTTTGTGTTGAAAGACCGCAGCTCCCATCTGTCGTCAGACTACCATCCACCAATTGTTTTGGATGGTAATTATGCTGTTGCCTTGATAGGCTTTCACACCTACAACAACATACCCAACATCTATGAAGGTAAAAACAAATTTCATGTAAAAGAAGGAACCGGTTGGCGAACCATCACGATACCCACCGGTGCTTATGAAATAACACACTTGGAAGAGTTACTTCAAAATGAACTTGTTGGTGCTACAGCAACACACGAACAAAAGCAACAGGCTCTGATTCTGAGACCTAATCCGAACACCATCAAATGTAGACTAAAGTGTTATACAAATGTCAGTTTTGAATTTGATGGTTTGATTGGGCGAATGTTGGGCTTTTCAAAACAAGTTCTTCAGCCGGACACCTTTTATGAATCTGATTTACCTGTTGATATAGTGGATGTTAGACAGATTCGCATCGAAACCAATATTGTGTCTGGTTCCTATTATAACGGACAACCCTCACATACGCTGTATGAGTTTGCTCCGATGGTTGATCCTGGCTACGCAATCGACATAGAACCTAAAAATTTAATTTACTTGCCGGTGAACAAGCAAGAGATTTCCAATATAAGCATCGACATCGTCGACCAAGATTCAGTTCCTGTCAACTTTCAAGGTGAAGAGGTGTCTGTTCGCTTGAAACTTATAAAAGTTGCTTAGTATGTTGGTCTTTAAGGATATAAAAGCAAGTGCATCTACCACATCAAATTCAGTTGAGTCAGACACGTCAAAGGGTACGCTTCGTCCCGATAATATTGAGTTCCTGCAAAGCCTGGGTTATCATGTCGTCAAAACTAGAAATATTCAAAGAACCCGTGTTTGATGATGGCATCGATCGAGAAGAGCTGCGCTCTTACTATTCACCAACTAAATCGTTTGGTAACAGCGATGAAATTGAAATAGCCATCAACCAACAAGATGCGTTCGTATGTCTGGCCGAGTCAGCTCTAATAATCGAAGGTGCTCTGGAACCTGTAGCAATCCAAAATGCCACTGGTGCTTGTTATCTGTCAAATAATGGAGGAGCAGCTCTGTTTGAATCAATGACCTATGAGTTAAATAACAAGGAAGTGGAACGAGTGCGAGACCCATACACCACAACCATCATCAAAAGTCTGCTATCGTTCAGTAAGAATGAAGCCCAATCTCTTAGCAACGCCGGTCTGAATGTGTCGTCGGAGCACATCACCTTAAATGATAACAAGTTTCACATGCTCATACCTGTCTGGTTCCTCTTCAGTTTCTTTCATCATTTCAAAGGAGTTCTCTGTGGCAAACATACTTTCCGCTTTACAAGAAGTCGAAACGATTCCAACGGCTATTACAGCACAGGTACGGCACGAGCAAAAATTACCGTAACCAATATGTTTTTAAAGGTAAAACATGTATTTCCCAATGATAAAATGAAATTGGAACTGATGGATAAAATAGCCAAAGACACCTCTATATTTCTCGCATACCGCAAATGGGACATATATGAGTTACCAGCACTCAGAGATATCAACAGAGATGTGTGGGCTGTTAAAACTGCAACCAACTTGGAAAGACCTCGATATGTGATTATAGCATTTCAAACAGATCGTAAGGACAACGTGAAGAAGAGGCCAGACTATTTCGATAACATTGATATGTTGGACCTCAGAGTGTTTCTAAATTCAGAATGCTACCCTTATGAATCTATGAATATGGATTTTGAGAAATCGAAATATGCAGAAGCCTATAACATGTATACAGATTTTCAAAAAAGCTTCTGTTATAAAAACATGTCGGAGCCTATCTTGAATTATGACGAGTTTAAAGACAGAGCTCTATTTGTGATTGACTGTCAGCACCAGAACGAGTCAATCAAGTCTTCAACGGTGGACATTAAGGTGGAGTTTATGAGTCACGCCAACTTCCCAAAAAATACTCGTGTTTATTGTTTGGTTATTCATGACAGTGTAATGGAATATAAACCTCTAACGGGCATCGTTAGAGCCATTATGTAATAATAGTATGTCATTTATGTATGTCATTTATGTATCAATATGTACAACTTAATTAATCCTAATAAATTTTTATTGTATGTAAATCAGTTGTTTTATTTTTATTTTGTTGCATTTTTATTAACCCCTTTCTGTAAGGTTAACAACTGTAAAAAAACGTTGTTTATCCTTTGTAAGACCCCCTCTCTCTTACATCAGTTTGTTTCCTCAATACAAGAGAGAGAGACACTTGTTCAGTATGTGTTAAGTCGTGAAACAAGGATGACGTCTCTTGCTGTATGTAAGTACACTCTTCTTATTATGTCTGTTTGTATTCAAATAACAAATACAAACATAACCTTACTAACAATTGGATGGCAGGGTAATCAGCCTGTATACGAACACCTAATCTTAATAAACAAATACAAACATAACCTTAATAAACAATCAGATTATTGGTAATCAACATGTATACGAACACCTAACCTTAATAAACACCAAAACAACTGGCTTTTGTTTTATATATACAACAGCGAACAAACTTTTATCGTGTGCGTCTGTGGAGCTATTGGTTTAGGGACAGTGTATATCTGAGAAAGCTGTCTATGGCCGATTCGAGGTTCGTGGGTTCAAATCTAATTTCAGGCGAATGCTTTTCTTTCAAATACACATGCATCTGTCAGTCTAAGCAAAGACTTTGAACTGTCATGACGTGTGTTATATCCTTTCAAACAGCATGTATAAGCTTCAACAATGGCAATCAGTTGTCTGTCTGTCTGTTGAAGTTTTTTATCTCAGTTTCTTGTAGACCTTGTTACGAAACATACATTTATGAAGTCGGTTCCTTTCTATCACTTTCCATTCAAAAGATATAACGATTTAAAGTTTAGACCGGAAGTGGCCATTTTATTGTATATTCCAATTTGATTTGGCCTCCTTAACACCGTGCATGTATTGGTTCTATCGTACATCTCACCGATCTTCCGCGATAAGGATTTGAAGTTTTTTTATCTCAGTTTCTCGTAGAGCTTGTTACGAAACATACATTTTTGAAGTCGGTTCCTTTCTATCACTTTCCGTTGAAAAGATATAACGATTTAAAGTTTAGACCGGAAGTGGCCATTTTATTGTATATTCCAATTTGATTTGACCTCCTTAACACCGTGCATGTATTGGTTCTATCGTACATCTCGCCGATCTTCCGCGATAAGGGTTTAAAGTTTTTTATCTCATTTTCTTGTAGAGCTTGTTACGAAACGATATATTTTTAAAGTCAGTTCATTTCTATCACTTTCCGTTGAAAAGATATAACGATTTAAAGTTTAGACCGGAAGTGGCCATTTTATTGTATATTCCAATTTGATTTGGCCTCCTTAACACCGTGCATGTATTGGTTCTATCGTACATCTCACGGATCTTCCGCGATAAGGGTTTTAAGTTTTTTATCTCATTTTAGTCGCCATTTTTTAATTCTGCTTACTTAGACGAGTAACATGACACTAAACACGAGGGGTAGAAGGGAATTGAACCTGTAACCAACGTTTCCTATTTGAACCTGTTGTCTATTTTGTTTCTGAACTTCCTTCTTTTGTTTGCCAACGACCTCTGTGTGTTATTTTTAGAACCTACCCATATAACAATTGTGGCGTTCGGCTAAATTCTATGCGAAATCTAATAGTCTGTCTAATATTAAACATATTAATTATTATGTCTTATGTCTAATAACAAAAGCTTTATGAATGGTTTGTTTTAATGGGGGGCGTAACTTTAAATCATGGAGTCTTCAACCATCTTTAAAAGCAAAAGGCACCATCTTTAAGAACGAAAGCCGCCATTTTTATAATGTCAGGGGTATATATGTCAGCTTAAGGTATCACAGGTTAGACCGCCATCTTTCATTCCGCCATTTTTTTATTCCGCCATTTTGGTTCCTCCGTTTTGGTTCCGCCTCTAATATTAAACATATTAATTATTATTTTGTAAATCATCCATTTGTCTAATAATAACAAAAACTTTAATTATGTTACATGTATGGTTTGTTTGTAATTAAAAGTCGTATATATACCAGCCTAAAACAATAAATTAACAAGCGTCTGCTTAGCTCAATGGGTAGCATCGTTGCCTCCCATCTGAGTGCCCGGGGTTCGAAACTCACCTGCTCCAAATGGTTTTTTTCAAAATATCCTTAGAATAATTTGAAGTAATAGGTTAGACACTTTGGAATGTGACTGTCTGGCTCGAGTCATGTGACGTCACTGTCTGGCCAAAGTTTCCTAGAAATAACAGGTCAATCACCTTGGAAGGTTTGCATGTTACATGTGACTGTCTGGCTCAAATCTTGGAAGTCGGGCATCTTGGAAGTCGGCCATCTTGGAAGGGACGGAGTCCTTGTGGGCGGGGCCCCCCTATCTATATACTGTTGGGTCGGTAACTGGCAGCTGTCAACTGTCAACTGTCATGTCGGTAACGCAGATCCCATACTTAACCACATGTGACGTCACTGTCTGTCCCAGGTGCCCCAATACCTACTAATAGGCCATAAAGAGTTATCTATATTTGGTATCCAGTGCCCCAGCCGCAGTCTATATGAACAACTCAGCCTGATATTATAGAAGATTATATAAGATTATACAAAGGACAACGACCAGCAACCATCAAATTTTGAAGACTATGATGATTATATATAGTGTAACTTATGCAAAAATATTATCTGGGTTTGTTTAACAAACCAAACAGGTGACACATAGATTGACATACTAAAACAAGTGTATGATAATAAAAAAATATTTACCGACTGTGTGTTGTATTTTCATTCCCTGCCTGCGTGACCTCGTTTCTGTTTGAGCTTCTCTACAGCTGTTATTTGTTTTCATTTCTTACCGGTGACCTACTTTTCAAAGATAGACCGTGACAGATGAAAGTTATCAGTCTCCATTGCGTGACCTCGTTCCTGTTTGAGCTTGTCTACAGTTCTTATTTGTTTTCATTTCCTACCGGTGACCTACTTTTAAGTGAGTTAAACCGTGACAGGTGAATGTAATCACTTTCCCTTTACTGTTTGCGTGACCTCGTTTCTGTTTGAGCTTATCGAAAATCGTTCCTATTTTACATAAGATTCCATATATTTTAGCTTAATTTACAACTCTTGACACTGTTTTCCATAAGAAACAACGTATTTGTAGACACACACACACACACACACACACACACACACACACACACACACACACACACACACACACACACACACACACACACACACACACACAGACGCGCACACATGTTAACCCGTAGGTGGACAAGTTCGGTTGTATTATTATTTAGTTGTTGAACCATGACGTATAATAGTGTGTTGTGGTATGGAAAGAAAAATAGATTGATCGAAGAAGTCTGTGAATTTAAATTAAAATAGTCAGTGTTGAAGATACAAGAAGAAGCGTTTATAGACGAACGTGATTCGGAAGGGGAAAATTATGAAAGTGGATATATAGTCGAGTTGTGTGACATATATTTAACTGGGTACTGATCCACACAATTTTTTGCTTAAGTACTCATTCGATACCATCCGGGAGCTCCATTAAGCAAACAATTTTTCAAATATCTACCCGAAGAAGCAAAAAATCAATACATATGTTATTTCGATGTACGTGCCACCCACACCGCAGAGATTTAGTTTACACAAGATGTGGTATGCAGATAAAACGAGAATATATCACGAGGAATACGACGCAAAAGTCAGACTGTAAGTGTTAAAGATACAAAAACAAGCTTTTCGAGACTGTCGCCGTAGTACGTCTGACGAAGAAGAAGCCGAAGAATATGAAAGTAGACATATAGTTGAGTTGTGTGACGTATATTTGGTTGGCCGTTTTTTTACACAATTTTTTGCATTTGTCCTCATTCAATGCAAGCCGGGAGCCGATGCAAGTCAAAGATTTTTCAAATATTTACCCGACAGATACAAAAGTTATTATGATGGGGACACACTCGCAACAAGGAACATTTAAATTGAACCACCAACACGAAACACTCGAAACGATGAGAGAATGGTGTAATAAAGCATTCGAGTTTGCAAGCTGCGATGACATCCACAACTTTGGAGACCATCTGAACGATATATTAAAACACCGTTACACATCTTGTGATGCTGAGGATGCTGAACGTACTTATTCCATTGATTTTCTCACACGAAAACTTCACAGAACAGATGCGGTGGACATGTTATATACAATTTGCGGTTTGTTAAAGTTTGGCAGAAACATCTGGACAAATATGGCGTGTAGGACGAAACATGATACGGTATTTAGTGATGGCAATAGATTTTTAAAATTTACCAGGAAACCAAGCAGAACTATACAACCGAAGGTGGTGTTGGGGGAGCAACAAAACCTACTTACCATGCCCATCAACTGTCAGTCGAAACGTAAACGAGTTTGTGTAAATATGTCTCCTTGCGATTGTATTAACATGAAGATGTCGGAGAGTAACAACGACGACGACTATGCAGTTGATGAAAACGACGGTCCCGATTTCACAGAACACCAAAAGAGAAGAGTATTATTTAACAAGTATCAAGCTGACGACAGGCTCTTGATGGAAACCACTTTTAGTGTTAGACGATCTTTGAAATTAATTACTGGCATTAGTGCAACAGACGACCTTACAAATGTGAAATTTGTCAATCTGTTGGCGCTGGATGAAGGAAACCAATATTTGGCCTTGGAATGACAATTTTCTAGACAACATACGTGAGTTGTGTAGGAAATATCTTAAAGGTGAAGACGAACCAACTAATAGATTTATAGTGCATCATCTTAATTACTGTCGCATAACCTATTTAAAGGTGCTAAGTGAAAAATCCCTGTGCATCGATAACGGTTTTATATCTATGGATCTATTTTTGAACGAAGAGTGTGTGAAACAGTTGCTTGGGCTTGAGGTGTTGGTTAAAGCAAAACTGAACTATCTGAAAGAATCACTCTTTGCATGGACTTACACGTGTTTTATGGAAAACATGGTGCAAATATTAAACGATCTGGGTAAGTCGGACGTCGATGTACCGCAGACCATCCAAACTATAAAAACTTTACTCGGCACCGTAACACCAGCATTTAAATATTTAATGCTATAGTGTTTTACACGCTCAAGAGCAAGTATTGACAGACATCCATAACATTCGCAATGGTTCCTTTTAAAGCAAGTTTCATCATCCTAACAGCACTGTGTCAGAATGTGTTGTATATTCATAAGCCGCCCAATGTAGCAGAAGTACGAATTTGTTTCGACACCGATGACTGCATGATACGGTCAGCTCTTACAAAAACAACATATCTACACAACTACGACCTCGTACCGCTGGTAACGTACAACATGTCATCCAAAAGCATGGCGTCTGATGTGGCGGTGGTGCGTTACAAAGTTATGTTTCTGTTTGACAATGGTAGCCGTGGTGAGACATCCGATTGGAGAACTCTTGTGTTGATTGATGCCCAGATGTTCACTTCAAAGTATATTTTTGTGTTTATAGCCACTGGCTTTCTCACATGTCTTACCACATTCATGTTGATGTACTTTTGTTTTAAATATAGCACTTCTATGCACATGTATCGCAAACGTCTTTGCTAATACAAATATATAAAATGAACACATGTGTTTTATTTACTAGTTTTAAGGATTGTGAGGGTAATGGAAGTGTACTAGCAAAACAACATATATAATTTAGAACTTTATTAAGGCATTAAGCTTACAATATAACGAAATAACACAATTATTTATGCTACATATACAGCTTCTATTGTATCCTGGTGAGTGATGCATACACAGAGGAATGTCTGGCAGCAGCTTCGGACAATCCACGTTTCTTTCCAAATGACCACATCCATGCGGTAGCCACAAGGAGCATCTGTTTCAGAAACCTTTGTTGATTCTTACCTTTCACATAGATTCGGTCCACTTGTTGTTCGACAATATGTTTCACCAGTATATTTGTCAATTATTTCAAATAAACAGTACCATAATTATAGTCGATACATTGGTGTTGAGCCCGCAGAAACTTGACTTGTTTGATTACATCAGCATACAGAAAACGCATCGGTTGTGTCGGTTTAAACACATGAACCCATTATATATCACCAATTCTTTGTTTGTGAACTCGGGCAGACAGAAACCTTGAGTGTCGACAACGACGAACCTCATATTGGCACTGACTAATAACTATACTTCTCTCTTGGCTTATATAGACCCCAGGGAGAGTGGTGGAGGTAGGGGGCTTGTACTCAGATGATATAGCGTACAACGTTAGAGAGTGGAGAGTATTCGATGATGCAATCATGTATAATTATGCAGAAACATTTAGTGTGATCGGGAAAGTTCTGGTTACTTTCCATCTCCAATTTGATATCGACAGTGGACGGTTTGATGGAATCCGTATACTTTGAACAATCAAACACAAACATGGGATAGTTTGCGAAAGCTTTGTAATCTAACGTAGGCTGAGGTTCTCTACCGAGATATGCTCCTTGAAATTCAATCATGTTTTTATATGCTTTCAGATAATTTGCTTGTTCAAAGTTCAGATTCATACATTCGGTGGGTATTTGTTTTGAATTCAGATGCAGTCTTACATCTCGAAAGTTCACATGATCAAACTGGTTGATACCTTTTCTCGGATTATGGTGACGATCCGTTTGAAAGATTACAATCACAAAGCGAGGTCATTCGGTGTTTGAGGAGGTCTTCACAGACCACAAGTCCTTGGTTGAATTACTCACATTCGGTAATTCGTACATCTCCCATTTTCTAAACGGTATAAGAATCTTTTTATCTTGGGCGATCGATTTCAACAGCTGCTGTAGTATCACATCACTGGGATGGATGTGTTTGACTTGCAATGCCATATGTTCAATGTTAAATTTTATAGCTTTGTCAAAGCCTTGTGCGCCGCTCAGAATATAGCAATTTCTATCGTTTTGACTGCGACTGATACGTACCAGCAAGCGGCTATACAGCACCCGTCAGTAAGCTTTGAAAATATTTCACAGGTAACTGAGCGGTAGGCAATAGCAAAATCTGTTGTTTTTCACCATGGTGTTCGATGAGAGCTCGTGCTTCATCGCTGTTTGCTTGTTATAATGTGCGGACTGCTGTAACGATGCCAGGATTTTTAACATGTTCGATAATCTGATTACACATCTCAACGGTCACAGAGGAGAACAAATGAGCTTCCGCATTCGCTGTTACTGCCACATCACATCGCCCGTCGTCTCAGTGGTACCGCTAATCAGGAGAGCTGCCGAAGACCAATCGTAAAACACATCTTGCTGGTTGATGGAAAACTGACATGTGTCGTTGTAATCAAATGATCTGGTTTGCGGAGCGTACGTGTGTACTTCTTCTCCCTTGATGGACTCGTCGTGCACGGGGTCTGTGAAGATATGTAGTTTGCTCAACATTATAACCCAATGATTTTAGAAACTGTACGTTCTCCACGGATAGAACTGGCTGTGATGCAGGTAGCGAGGATACTGACCTCTCTTGCTCGTCGTCACTGTTATTTATAACTAACATACCGCTGGTGTCTTGCTCAATTGCAATATCACGATTATCTCTTCACCTTGAAAGTTTACAGGCACTGCATTCTGATCAATGATGTTTACATTTATATGGGAAATGATGCGTGTGTTGACGGACAGAAACAGTTTACTGTGAGGGTTTATGTCGATTGCATAGCCCGGATCAATCATCGGAGCAAACTCGTATAGCGTGTGTGTCGGTTTGCCATCGTGGTAAGACCCGCTCACTATGTTGCGCTCCAAACCGATCGTTTTCACTTTAAGAATCTCCACGTGTAAATCGGATTTGTGCACTTCATCCCTAATGAGAGATCCGTTTGAGGAAAAACCCAAGAGAGAAGCTATTGAGGCGTTTGCTGTCAAATCAATGTCGTACTTGAGTTGTATCTCACACTTCAAAGTGTTGTTGTTGGCTTTAAAACTAAACAGTTTACTTGCATTTGCGACAGCAGCACTCGCCGGCAACTTGAGATAGATACGAGCCATTTCGTTTTGAATACATCGTTCTAGATCGCTAATTTCATAAGCTCAATTGGGAATTATTATTTCATGAAGCACACCGTTTTTCTTCGGTTTGGCTTCGAGTGTAAAATAAAAATACAGCCTATTACAGCCGGCCTCTATGTTTGGTATGGTGTTGTATGTGTGAAAATTTGAGAGTGCCAACGAATGATCAAACCGTGGGTCCAACACTATCGGTGGAAATATTGTTATATACTGTTATATACTGTTTGAGTCTTTTATTGCAGAATTTTTAAACACAAGTGACCACAATTAAAAGTATTATATGTTTGATACAAATCATGATTATATAATATAGAATAGTCTTTAAGGTAACGTTGCAGCTCCACAGGAGGCTTCAAGTTTCCATATGAGTCAAAGTACGCACGCTTCCTCACAGCAAGACAATGACTGCCAGGCTCCTTGTTTGTTTGCAAATGCATGATGAACGATTCGTTTTTACGTGCCCCATTGCGAGGTAGCGCATCTCGTATGTATACACCTTTAAAATAAGGGATTTTCATTTTACCAGCAAACTTGACAAGAGCTACATTTGTCAGAGGTCTTGCTGGTATAGGTATCACACATTTTTTTGGCTGGTGTAAATACAAACCGTAGTCGCTACGTTGTTTCTTCATGGACAAACCGCCACCCACACCGTTGCCTCTCTTACCCACAGCAATGGCCTCCATTGTTTGATTGTGACGTTTTGCCTCTTCCGATTTCTGTTTCGCAGACTTGGCATCGTACACGGCTTTAGCAATACCTGCAGCACCGCCACCCAGAGCTCCTAGTGCTGACAGACCACCAAATATCAGAGGCAACAGCGGAAGGAAGCCTCCGCTTTCAGGTATAGGAATAACACGATGTACCTTAACTGTCTTGCGACCACCGGCATTTTTGATGATATTTCTCGCTACATGCAGCAGATTTTTCACAGACGGCACTTGCTCACCCACATTGATAGGGCCTCGCATCAAAGCCAGTATGTATTTAAACGGCACCTTGCCACCAACTTTTCTCTTACGTGTACCAGCATTACCATCCTTTCTGCATTTGTTCACGCCCATACAGAGTTTTCGTTTAACTTTCATTGTTTTTGCTACACTCCAAGCGGCCACCTTTTCACCAAAACTTGCATCCGTCGACTTGACTCATTCCCTGGCTCGGTGTTCCAACACCTCGTTAGCGCGATGCCTGTCACTCAACTGTTTTGATTGAGAGTAGGCGATGTCGTGGTCGCGACAAGCACGATCTAGAGGATTGATACCTTGATCACCTCTGGTAAGACTTTCTTTAAGTTTAGTGCCCGGACCATAAAACTGGGTGACGACTATCAGAAACATAAAGCTGAGTATCTGAAGAATAAAGATGAAGTGACACAAACTAAAACATTGGTTGATGCGTGGGTGGACGATTATCAGAAACATAGAGCTGAGTATCTGAAGAATAAAGATGAAGTGACACAAACTAAAACATTTGTTGATTCGTGGGTGGACGACTATCAGAAACATAAAGCGGAGTATCTGAAGAATAAAGATAAAATGACACAAATTAAAACATGTGCTGATGCGTGGGTGGATGATTATCAGAAACATAAAGCTGAGTATCTGAAGAATAAAGATGAAGTGACACAAACTAAAACGTTTGTTGATGCGTGGGTGGCCGACTATCAGAAACATAAAGCTGAGTATCTAAAGAATAAAGATGAAGTGACACAAAGACTAGTGGACCTACTGCTTGAGGCTGTGCACAAGTCAGAGTTGGAAGATTTGAAAAATGAATTTGAACAGAAATTGAAACATTTAACCAAGAACATAACAGCTCAAGTTTTAAAAGATATCGATCTGTCAAAGAGCCACAAGTTGAAGAAGAAGTTGGGTGAAATAGACAAAAATCTAAAAGATTTGCACAAGTTGGTAGGTAACGAACTAATCCGAAGTAAAAGTTGTAGTCGGCGACCATCGTTTGTCTATTGTGTCAATACTTGAACGGGCGAGGTCGAAGAATTACTTCAGTTTTCTGGTTGACAAATTTATGGGCTTTTATCTAATCTAAAGATAATGGGCTTAAAATGAACCGAGACTTAAGGAAGCTACACGTTATTTTTTATCTAGAAATTTCACTATGTAAATATTGGAGCAAATAAAGAAAGCCGACATGCACATCTGGCAAACAGATCAATAACAACCGCTCATCTTTTTTAAAAAACAATTCGAGTGTTTGGCTCAAAATGTTAACTTTAACAAAGGATAAATAATTCAACTAAATTCTACATAAAAACAAGTATTTATATTGATTTTTAATTCTACGTAAAAACAAATATTTATATTGACTTCTTAGATACAAAGAAAATGAAAGGGGGTCGTTAAGTCGATAACCAAACGTATAGCTTAGTATCTGTATAGACCGGCTGAGTTATTGACAATAATTTATTATTCTGCCAGACAAATCAGGAGTGTTTAGCTGTTCAAATGCAAAGTGGAAATAAAGGCTTGAAATTAAAGGTGCCGCACGATTTAATGAAGTTTTGTTCTTAATCGACCTTGGTATATAAATACTTTCGAAGGAATCAAGCATAGTTTGATGTCTAACATCTTTGACCAGTTTCAAATTTTCTTTGTCAATGTGGTGATAATTATCCCATATATGTTGTGTCACCCATGATTTGTCCACCGTACCATATCGTAAATGTGCGAGATGTTCACGAAATCTGGTGGCTATGTGTCTCTTGGTTTGACCCACGTATTTAATATTGCAATCTTTGCAACTTATCTCATAAATACCCGACATTTCAGTGGCTTTGTCTTTGTCTTTCGTATTACCCACCAAATTTTTTAAATTACTTTTCGTCGATAAAGTCAAATGTAAATCGGCTTTCTTAAAAATACTTTCCAAACCCTTCGTGATACGTGGTTCATAAGGTTGACACACAATTTTTTTCTCTTTTATCTTTCGTAAATGTCGTACTTTCAGATATCATTTTCTTTGTTCTGTGTTTGTTAACCAATTTGTCCACTAAACTATCCGAATAACCGTTATATCTCGCCACGTTTTTTATGTACTTTAATTCTATATTAAATCTATTTTTATTTATATACTTTATATTAACGATCGTAAGGTCTTTTAAATATGTGTTGTGGTGATTTGGGTTCTCAAAGTGTACTTAACAGTGCTCATCACGGGTTCCAGTTTTCACATAGTCACTTCTGACATGTATTTAATCGAACAAGTGTTGAGAAAAAAAGGCACCAAGTCCTATGTGAAATGGCTCGGTTTTGATAAGATCTGTAATTTTTGGGTCAACACCAAAGACATTAAATAATTTGTATTATGCTATGAATAAAGGAAACATGTTAAAAGTATTTTTTTATTTCAAACCCACCTCTATGGATTCACGCCAACAGATTGGTTGTCAAAAAATACAAATAATGAAATACACAGAGATTTTTACAAATATCTTTATTATCAACTAATGAATTAAAATCTGTTACAAGTCAGCATATATTTCAGTACAAGTTGATATTTAGCAATAAATTCACACACCAAACACATGTTCTCAGAGTATTTTAGCCTGGCAATGAAGAAGGAACAAGGTATGACTGCCCGGTCTCTGAACTTGGCCAGTTCCGATCTGATGTGAGCTATAATAAACATGTCCATGTCGAAGAAACACTTAAAATGTAATTCTAACAATAAGTCTCTGACCACAGAGTCAATGTTTTCTATTATTTTTAATGCTTTCAGGGGTAGTTGAAATTACTGGCCTATTCATCACCGCACAGCTTAAATTTAAAACACACTGATTTTCTTTGCGTTTCAACCAAGTATTTAGTTAGTGTATATGATTCGCCACTTTTGTCTGTGCCCATTGGTTGTTTTTCTTTATTGTAAATTATGGTAGGTAACATGTTTAAAAATTCTTCAAATGTCTACATATCGAAAAACACAGGTATGTTACAGTTTTTCTGTCAAACCTTCACCATGGGTAGAAACTTTAACAAGGGTTTCACACCAACAGTGAGTATTTTTGCTCCGTTTGGCAAAAGAGAAAACGTTGTCTGTCCTCTGAGCTCGCAGTCTTGTGTTTTTAATTTTTCTCCATACTTTTCTGATTGATCTCCACCAACTTCTGATTAAATATCTCGTCGTCGTGTGTAGGCTGAGTTTTGGCTCTTTATATGTTTGTAGGATATACAGAATTCATAATAATATCTGCGAAAATATTTTGTTCACTTGTGTCTGTTGTTGATGGATAGATTGTGTACAGTGTGTAATACTTTCAACTGCATTTGCCAACAAGACTTGTAACACTTTGGGCTTCTTACTACCACCAGCAACAGCAGAATCACCAATATTTTCTGTGTTGATAGATTTTCGTTTTTTAGTATTCTGCACCATGATAGTTTTTAGCTACAACCTGTTCTACGTACGCCAGCAAACCAGCTTCTATGCAAGCTCAAACACGAATGAAGTGATGATGTCATCCTACTGGGTATGAGTCATAGCTGTGTTGTCAGTTCTCTGTTTTTTCTTGTATTATGTATATTGCTGGAGTATGCTTATGTATTCTTATATGGCTGTATGTACAGGGTGGCATACTTTTTACTCGTATACAGGTACCAGATGAGTGTCTGGTCTCTTTGGGCATAGCTTCTTGTGCCTATATATGCATGTGCTCAACATTTGTTTCTTACAGCATGGACATGCAACCTTTCTCCTGTCATATGTGTTTTGCCATTTTAAGAAATTTTTATAACTTTCCCAGGAGTGTGCGTTGAATGGAAGCCATTTTCATAAGTTTTGACCGTTTTTGATGAAACATTTGTCGCAGCAGCTTCTCTCCGTTTGTGGGTATCGTTTTGAACATATGACACAACAACGGAGACCCTCGCCATCCAGTTCTTGCTTGTCATGTGGTGTTGTTAGTTATGTCGGTGGTGATGGTAACGTAATGACTTGCTCTTCGCTCGTTTGTTGATTTGTTTTCGTAACGTGTTGCTTCAACAAAAAAGCCAGAGCCTTGTGATGTGGTTGCTTTAGCAGTGACTTGTTGTTGGTGTTGTGGCAATCATAGGCTGGTGGCTATTATGGTAAATGCATCACCCTCGACGGCCCCTTTATTGCTCTGATACATCTTATGGGGCTCCGACCACACTTCTTCGAACGCCAAACGTGAAGGCTTCCTAAACGGCACATGATAGTCTCTGTCCAACCCGGAGAATGTGAAACCCACTTTGGTGTCGGTGTTCAAGTTTCGAATCACTCTGTTGTAAATTTCCTGCATGCCGTTCTTAAACCATTGTTTAGGATCATTGGTGCCACTGCTATTGAGCGGATTCAACTTGAAATGCACCGTAATCTGTATAAGAATAAAACGACTGTTTCTTGTTGTCGACTCACCAACAATTGAAAACGCCATAGCAGCAAGTCTTTACGTATTTCACACACACACAGGAGCTAAAATCTATGTTTTTACTTTTTTGGAAGCTAACACAAGACTGGTTTGTGTACGACAGTTGTCATGTCTTTAACTATCCTTTTAAACAACAACGTGTACAAGCTCAAACAAGACGAAAGGTCACATTCCCACCGTCGAAACGCGCCATGTTTGCGTGTGTCATATGTTAAACAGCAACAAGGCATTCAGTTCAGTCTACCAGTAGCTATCATATGGGTCTGTGTGTGTGTGTGTGTGTGTGCGCGCGCGCGACATATAGGTATCATGTGTAGGCTTTATGTGTACAGTGCGACATCTCTGTTGGCAACTACCAACGACATCTATATGTCATGTTTTTTGTTCCTCCTTGTACAAAATATTCCGGAGGCAAAATACCCCTCCATTCGGATCTCCGGGAGAGGGGTGTACAGGGGGCGCCAACATCAAGATTTAACATATCCTTTTCGAATATATGTGGCCTAAATTCTAACCTAAACTCCGTCCACCATTTCCTCCAGGCTAACAGGCCCCAACTCCTCTTCCTCACCGAAACCCAAATCAGTGCCAAAACAGCCCCTAATCACCTTAATTTCCCGGGGTATGAGCTCCTTACTTCCATTAGATTGCATGGAGGCGTGTGCGCATACGTCCGTAGCAACTACCATGCACTAGACACCCCAATTTAGAAGCTGGAAGAAAAGACATACTATGGATAAAAATCTCTCTCAGGGCTGCAACTAAATTCATGTGTTGCATTTACCGGTCACCTTCTGACAACAACTTTGTCCAGCTCTTTGACTACCTTTCTGAAAAAACCGACTATCTGATTTCTGAATATCCTTCCTCCGAGGTCACTATTCTTGGTGACTTCAATGTCCATAATAAGGAATGGCTAGGATCTTCAAAAACCGATCCGCAAGGGAGAGCAGCGGAGGCCTTTGCAGTCAGCAATTCTTTAGCCAATATGGTTCAGAAACCTACTTACTTTCCTCGTATCCCAACACACAGCTCAAATCCTTTGGATCTCTTTCTTACTACACAACCTGAATGCTATAAGATATCAGTCACCGCCCCCCTTGGTCGCTCAGACCACGGCATGGTCACTGCTTCCTGCGCAATGCAACCCGAGGTCACACAGTCATCACACCCACGTATCGTTTGGCACTACAACTCCGCAAACTGGGACGAAATGCGGGATTACTTTTCCTCATTTCCATGGGCGTCTGTCTGCTTCTCTCATCTTGACCCCTCTGATATCTCACAAAACGTCACCGATATTATCCAAGCTGGCATGGAATTATTTATCCCACGTACACAGAAAAACTCTTCAGCCACTCAAAAGCCCTGGTTCTCTAAATCCTGTGACAAGGCCAGACTTGAAAAGGTCAAAGCTCACAAAACGCTTATACACAATCCCAGTCAAGAAAATCGTCAAGCATTTAACGACGCAAGAAATCGCTATGTCCACATTCTTTCTGAGGCAAAAAATTCGTTTAATAACCACATCAAAAACAAAGTCCTCTTAAGCTCCAGCGGCAGTAAACCCTTCTGGACTCTTGCTAAATCTATTGGGAATCATTTCTGCAAAAGCACGTTCCCACCTCTTGTCTCAAGGGATGAAATTGTTTCTACTGCTTTGGGCAAGGCTGAACTTTTTGCTTTGTTGTTGGCAATTCTACTCTCAACCCACCTCTCAATGTTCAACCACCAACAGTCCCCAATGTCGCGCATAAAATGACGGATATCATTTTCAAAACTAAAAAGGTACGAAATATGCTCTCTTCTCTTAATACCAGGAAAGCCTCTGGCCTTGACGAGATCCCAGCAATTGTTCTCAAAAAATGCGCACCAGAGCTTGCTCCTGTCCTGACTCGTCTGTTTCAGATATATTATAATAAAGGGATATTCCCTAGTAACTGGAAAACTGCTCGAGTACAACCCATCCCGAAGAAAGGATCCAAAGCGCTTCCCAGCAACTACAGGCCTATTTCTCTCCTTTCAGTAGTCTCTAAAGTGATGGAAAAGTATATAAACACCGAATTACTAAAATTTCTCGAAAAACACAGTCTAATCCACGACAGGCAATATGGATTCCGTCAGCGCAGATCGATTGCCGACCTCCTTTCCTTTGTCACCCATTCTTGGAACAAGTCTATGGAACAACACGGTGAATCGCAGATTGTTGCTCTAGACATATCCAAAGCATTCGACCAGGTCTGGCACGCAGCGCTGCTTAATAAACTTCCGGCCCATGGCCCACCACCAAAACTTTGTACCTGGGTAGTAAATTTCCTCTTCAACAGGAGCATATCTGTTGTTGTGGATGGCCATTTCTCTAAACTGTATCCAATTAATGCAGGAGTTCCTCAAGGTTCAGCTTTAGCCCCTACTTTGTTTCTTCTCCACATCAATGACCTCCTCTCTAGCACATCCAACCAAGTTCACAACTACGCGGACGACAGCTCCCTCCATTCAAATATACAGTATTCGAAGCTATTCTATTTTTGTGGATCGAAATCTTAATTGGCACCAACATGTCACATCAATTGCACAAGCGGCTGATAAGAAATTAGGTTTCCTCTTCCGGGCTCGCAATTACTTTTCACCAGCTAACCTCTATACCTTATATACTTCACAAATAAGGTCAAACCTCGAATACTGCTCCCACATCTGGGGTGCCGCTGCCGCTTCTACACTCGCTATCCTGGACTCCATTCAAAAGAGAGCTATACGTCTCATCGGTGACCCTACTCTCACCCAAAGGCTGCCATCCCTTGCCCACCGACGTGCCGTTGGTGACCTCTCTCTCTTTTATAAATATCTGCACAGGCACTGCTCAGAGGAGCTTTCCTCCATAGTTTCCCCACCTGCTGCCCCCAACAGATCTACCAGGGGAACAGAGCGAATGCACCCTTTTACTGTCCAGGTCACCAGACTTAGAACATCTTGTTATGCACGCTCTTTTGTCCCGAGGACTTCCAAGTTGTGGAATTCCTTGCCGGCACATGTTTTTCCTTCTCCTCCGAACCTCCAAACCTTCAAGTCCAGAATTAACAAGCTGCCTCTTTCCTCCTTGTCAACACCCACGGTACGATAGTATTTAGGCTGTAAGCCCTCGTGGTGTGTTGTTGAAATTTAAATTTGTTTGCTTTACGTGTATGCCATCAACCAATGGTGTGACATCTATTACCCATTGCGGGCCTCTCGTTCTCTAACTGTCTATAACATATGTCTTCAAACAAGATGCACAAGCTCAAACAACCCTTTCCTTCCCAGTAAACCATATATATATATATATATATATATATATATATATATATATATATATATATATATATATATATATATATATATATATTACAACAACACACCACGAGGGCTTACAGCCAAAATACTATCATACCGTGGGTGGCGACAAGGAGGAATGAGGCAACTTGTTAATTCTGGACTTGAAGCTTTGGAGGTTCGGGGGAGAAGTAAAAACATGTGCCGGCAAGGAGTTCCACAACTTGGAAGTCCTCGGGACAAAAGAGCGGGCATAACAAGATGTTCTATGTCTGGTGACCTGGACAGTAAAAGGGTGCATTCGCTCTGTTCCCCTGGTAGATCTGTTGGGGGCAGCATGTGGAAGAGCTATGGAAGAAAGCTCTTCTGAGCAGTGCCCATGCAGACATCTATAAAAGAGAGACAGGTCACCAACGGCACGTCAGTGGGCAAGGTTTGGCGGCCTTTGGGTAATGGTAGGGTCACCGATGAGACGTATAGCTCTCTTTTGAATGGAGTCCAGGATAGAGAGTGTAGAAGCGGCAGCAGCACCCCAGATGTGGGAGCAGTATTCGAGGTTTGGTCTTATTTGTATTGTATATAAAGTATAGAGATTAGCTGGTGAAAAATATTTGCGAGCCCGGAAGAGGAAACCTAATTTCTTAGCAGCCGCTTCTGCAATTGATGTGACATGTTGGTGCCAATTGAGATTTCGATCCACAGAGATGCCAACAAGTGAAAAGGACTCATTACTTTGAATAACTTGGTTGTTTATTGTGATGGGTCTAGGGCTGGTGTATCTCTTATGAGAAAGAAAGCAAGACTGTGATTTGGTGGGGTTGAATTGTACAAGATTTCTACTTCCCCAGTCTAATATTTTTTGGAGATCCGCGGAGATAGAACCCTCCATGGGTCTGCGATCCTCATCTAGTTGGGCTAAAGCGACAGGCTTATTGTATTGTATATTGGAGTGGGGGGTGCTGTCGTCCGCGTAACTGTGAACTGGGTTGGATGTGCTAGAGAGGAGGTCATCGATGTGGAGAAGAAACAAAGTAGAGGCTAAAGCTGAACCTTGAGGAACTCCTGCATTAATTGGATACAGTTTAGAGGAATGGCCATCCACGACAACAGAAATGCTCCGGTTGGAGAGGAAATTTGCTGTCCACGTACAGAGTTTTGGTGGTAGGCCATAGGCCGGTAGTTTATTAAGTAGCGCTGCGTGCCAGACCTGGTCGAATGCTTTGGATATGTCTAGAGCGACAATCTGGGATTCACCGTGTAGTTCCATAGACTTGCTCCAAGAATGGGTGACAAAGGAAAGGAGGTCGGCAGTTGATCTGCGCTGACGGAATCCATACTGCCTGTCATGGATTAGACTGTGTTTTTCAAAAAAAAAAAGTAATTCGGTGTTTATATACTTTTCCATCACTTTAGAGATGACTGAAAGGAGAGAAATAGGTCTGTAGTTGCTAGGAAGCGCTTTCGATCCTTTCTTGGGGACGGGTTGTACTCGAGCAGTTTTCCAGTTACGAGGGAATATGCTTCTATTGTAGGATGTCTGAAACAGACGAGTCAGGATAGGAGCAAGTTCTGGTGCGCATTTTTTGAGAACAATTGCTGGGATCTCGTCAAGGCCAGAGGCTTTCCTGGTATTAAGAGAAGAGAGCATCTTTCGTACCTTTCTAGTTTTGAAAATGATATCTGTCATTTTATGCGCGACATTGGGGACTGTTGGTGGTTGAACATTCGGAGGTGGGTTGAGAGTAGAATTGCTGGCGAACAACGAGGCAAAAAGTTCAGCCTTGCCCAGGGCGGTAGAAATAATTTCATCCCCTGAGACAAGAGGTGGGAACGTGCTCTTGCAGAAATTATTCCCAATAGATTTAGCAAGAGTCCAGAAGGGTTTACTGCCGCTGGAGCTTAAGAGGACTTTGTTTTTGATGTGGTTATTAAACGAGTTTTTTGTCTCAGAAAGAATGCGGACATAGCGGTTTCTTGCGTCGTTAAATGCTTGACGGTTTTCTTGACTGGGATTGTGTAGAAGCCTTTTGTGCGCTTTGACCTTTTCAAGTCTGGCCTTGTCACAGGATTTAGAGAACCAGGGCTTTTGACTGGCTGCAGAGGTTTTCTGTGTACGTGGAATAAATAATTCCATGCCAGCTTGGATAATTTCGGTGACGTTTTGTGAGATATTAGAGGGGTCAGGATGAGAGAAGCAGACAGACGCCCATGGAAAGGAGGAAAAGTAATCTCGCATTTCGTCCCAGTTCGTGGAGTTGTAGTGCCAAACGATACGTGGGTGTGATGACTGTGTGACCTCGGGTTGCATTGCGCAGGAAGCAGTGACCATGCCGTGGTCTGAGCGACTGATATCTTATAGCAGTCAGGATTTGTAGTAAGAAAGAGATCCAAGGGATTTGAGCTGTGTGTTGGGATGCGAGGAAAGTAAGTAGGTTGCTGAACCATATTGGCTAAAAAATTGCTGACTGCAAAGGCCTCCGCTGCTCTTCCGTGTGGATCGGTTTTTGAAGATCCTAGCCATTCCTTATTATGGACATTGAAGTCACCAAGAATAGTGACCTCGGAGGAAGGATATTCAGAAATCAGATGGTCGGTTATTTCAGAAAGGTAGTCAAAGAGCTGGAGAAAACATGACATTAGTATGTGTTGAGATGTTAAACGACAACAATGTCTTATATGTAAGTAAATATATATTTGTCTTAGTCACTCGTTTGCATTCGGCGTGTGCGTGTGTGTTTAAATTCCATTCTTAATAGCATTGAGTACCCCCTTGTATATATATATATATATATATATATATATATATATATATATATATATATATATATATATATATATATATCATATTTGAAATTTTTGTTTTAACTCGAGTTTGTTATCTTATTATTGAACACTCCTCATATACGTCATACAATCTTAGTGAATATATTTTGTTTATCTTATTATTGAACACTCCTCGTATTTCTTGCAAACAGCCGGCTATATAACGATATCTCTAGGCCAACATCTTTGTCTTTCCTATATTAATTACAAACAAGACTCTTATTGGGATGTCTTTAAATTACACCGTGTGCCGGTAATCTGTATTATTTTAAGTTAAACGGAACTCGCCTTTAGCTTTATTTGTCATATGACCCATGTATAGTAATTGCTAATAACCATTCAGATAGTTAGTTTTGTGTAAATAATGTTTCTTTTACAGAACATTTGCAAACTAACAATTAGTCATTCATCTAATAAAACTATCCAATGAGTTACTTTGTCGAATTAACAAATGCATAAGCTTTTATTTGACCATGTTAATTATTAATTGTTTTTGGTATCAAACGAGCCTGTGAGCGACATCTATGTTATAACCTGACAAATAACGTCTCCAAAAGCATGTAACTCATAATCGTTATACACATGTTTAGTGGCGACAACGGCTGTTCTGTGAACCCTTGATCTATCACATGCATATACAAGATAAACCAGGCTCATGTGTACTAATATGATATGTTTCACACAGTAAATGTATAATAAACTGGTTGTGTTATTTAAGCTATTAAACATACTTTTATATCACATATATGTCGTTTGCAGTTTTCGATATATTTTACAAGCTAATTTATATATATATATATATATATATATATATATATATATATATATATATATATATATATATATATATATATATATATATATATATATATAGCCGCCTTAACACTGCTTTTTTCATCTCCCCCTATGGTCCTACCGTGTCCATGTGCCCCTGCTATTCTGCCACCTCAAGTTCAATTCCCAGGTACCACTTCAGCACGATTTTCTTTAAAACGAATTTGTTTCAAACACTCTATCTTTGTCCATCTTTCTCGAGATCCAACTAGCTATCCTTCTCTAAAGCTCTCTCTGTGTGTGTGTGTGTGTGTGTGTGTGTGTGTGTGTGTGTGTGTGTGTGTGTGTGTGTGTGTGTGTGTGTGTGTGTGTGTGTGTGTGTGTGTGTGTGTGTGTGTGTGTGTGTGTGTGTGTGTCTTTGTACCATATGTGTTGTAACATCTTGTGTGTGAATGATTGTGGATTCTAACGGCTGCTCCGAAAGTGACCTCTTACACCTGATGTCACTTTATTTTCTCCATTTTCGCTGCTTCAGGATGGTTATTTGCTTATGCTTCAAGGCGGATTATTCTTTATATGCGTCTTGCAACTTCCTAATACGAAGAGAATTTTCTTTTATGTCCAAATTACGCTGTTCTCATTACAGTGTGTAACTGATGTTATAATACGGTTGTGTGCATGTAGTTTACACATTGGTTAAAGTAACATCTTTACAAACTCAGTAAAGTGGCGCCATCTACAGCGTATTTGTATGCTTGAAAGGATGTCATAATAATAGCTATGCGTTTAGTATTTACACATTGTCTTTGTTTGAAAAGTAACCTTGGGTTCTCCGTGAGATTATTCATCTTTAAACTATTTTCCAGTTGTCAATACACACGAAATACAATCTTATCGCAGCGCCACAGTGGTTCTTTGCTACCTTCATATACGTTACAATACAATATCAGAATTTATGCTATTGTTAATTATTAAACCATCATTTCTCTAGTTTGTTTGAGTACATACACATTTATTACAGAACCAGGAAATAATTTTACATTATTTGAGGTAAGTATAACTTTTTTTATGATATAATAATAACGTTAGTTACGTAGATATAAAAAATTGGCTAAGTGTGAATACACAAATAAAAAGAAACAAATTAAGCAATAATAATAAATTTAAATTAAATATTTATTTCTAAATAACATAACTTCAAATAATAAAATGTTAATTGCTGACACCTCATATTGTGACATATATATATATATATATATATATATATATATATATATATATATATATATATATATATATGTTTATATATATATATATATATATATATATATATATATATATATATATATATATATATATATATATATATTATATAAAAAAGTGTGTTCCGGGATCAACGCAGGAAACTTCATTTTTTGGAAGTACATCTTACTTGAATAGAAAATACTTTGTGTCATAATTTTAATTTCCAAAAATCGAGTATGCCTTGGACATTTACAAAAAACTAATTTTTTAAACTTGTAAAGTGCCTTTTCTCTAGAAGATACGAAAAAATGTTATTAAGAAAAGACGATCGGAAAGAAAAACTGTGTAGGAATACAAAATGTTAAAATCCTAAGCACACTTTGATATTTCGAAATTCTAAAAACAAATAGTATGCTATGGAAGAAAAACGAATAAAATAGTGTTTTCACAGTTGTTAAATTGTTAAGTGTAAAAAAAAGTAGGCTTATGATTTCAAAATGTTGTATTCCTACTCAGTTTTTATTTCCGAACATCTTTTCTTAATAACATTTTCTCGTATCTACTAGACAAACGGCACTTTACAAGTATAAAAAATTAGTTTTTTTTTGTAAATTTCCAAGGCATACTTGATTTTTGGAAAAAAAGTATGACACAAATTATTTTCTATTCAAGCAGGGCTTATTCCCAAAAAATCAAGTCTCAACTCAAAAAATTTAAGTCTTTTTCACCTATTTATGCGTCGATCCGGGGACACACTGTATATATATATATATATATATATATATATATATATATATATATATATATATATATATATATATATATATATATATACATATAAAGAATATTGTAATATGCTAAAGCTAATGCTCATGGTCCCTTATATCTCATAAAATTTATAAGGATAACGTGCAAGAATACCTTTAGGGAATTTTCGCAGAAAAAATTAATTTAGACGAGATCACGGTTTAAACCCCTAAGAATCAGTTACAGTTTTTATATTTGGATAAATAAATAAATGTATAAATAAATATATGCACGCTTGCATGTGTGTATATCACTACAATTAAGGATTTCAATAAAACTTGGCACGCGCCTTTTAAAGGGCTTGAATAGGATCCTTGGGCAGGAGAATCAGACTTGTTTTTCCTCATGAGGTTTTGGAGTTCCCTACGGAAAAATAACTATATATATATATATATATATATATATATATATATATATATATATATATATATATATATATATATATATATATATACATATATATATATATATATATATATATATATATATATATATATATATATATATATATATATATATATATAGTTCATAACAGAACATGGGTTTAATTAAAATGTCGCAAATATGTTCGACTATAAACTCTTGAATAAATTTTTGCTTGATAGAACTAAATTCCACTACCATAAATTTGAATCATAATTTGTAGGCTGATGCCATAATAACAGATTTTTTTTGTTCTCTAGTAATGTAAACTTTGACTTTTTAAGGATTAAGTTGCTGCAAGATATACCTATTTTTAGCGAATACACATTTTATAGAAAAAATCACTACTTTAAAATTATTTAATGTGTTTTTTTTTTGTAAAAACAATAAAAATCTGGACGTTACCATGAGGCATGGTAGCGAGTTTTCATAAAAAATTTCAAAATCATGAAAACTAAAAGAATAAGTTTTAGAAATACAAATTTTTTGCCAAAACATGTTCGATTGGGTTGGCTAACCAACTCATATATACGATTAACAAAGGGAAAATTATAAATTTGATAGCTACCTTCCTTTTCTAAATATGCCAGGTAAAGTCTGTTAGTCAGGCCGACGGAACCAATTTTTGTGGGAATATTTTACATTTCCTGCAGGATAAGTTTTGTATGTTCGCAAATAACAAAGTTAGGTAAAAGTCTGAACACATGTTGATCTAGTAAATACCAAATTTTAAGTTTCTAGCTTTATAGAAATTTTTCAGTAATAGGCATTTTTCCCCTAGGGGACTAAGAGAGGAGAAAACAAAAGTAAAAGTTTTTTAATGACACAAACCATTTATGTAGCATTACTGAACACGAAACATTTCCATGAAAATTCGAAAATAATTTCTACAAAAATTAGCTGAAAATTTTCAAAAAATAATAAATTATGACAATATGCTAAAACAATTTACTATAAGAGTTTATTGAAATTCGTTAAAAAAACTTGTGGTCTAGGACAAGGCTGACACGAAAACTCATTAAAAAGTATTTGTTTATCAAAATAGGCCAAATTTTTTTGACGGAAACTAACAAAAAATATTTTTACTTAAATACACAAAAACTTTTTCAAGAAAATTGCCTAAACTTCAGTAAAAAGTGTTTGTAAACATCAGAAGTGGACGAGATCACAAGCCTGCCACCCATCCAGACTATTTGTGCCTGACGTTGCTTAACTCTAATTATATGGAACGTCGACACGTATTTGTCTGCGCCACCGAGGTAGTCATTTATATTTCCATTTAACAGGTTATTAAGTCTGTTAATTTGTAGTTTTATATAACATTGTTAATTTCTAATTACCATTAAAAAAGTTTTTTAAAATGAGCTATATAACCTACTTGCTGCAACCGAACTACTGGTCATATATGGTTTGTGCGTTTATTACTCTATTGACCAAAGAGAGGAATTTTTTAAATTTCTTTCAACTAAAATATTTCTCAAATTTTATAACTTTCTCTTCTTTTAACCTAGGGTAGATCTTTATTTTCATACACCATACGGTATACATAGGAGCAACTTACGTACCAAATTTGGTTACAATATCTTTGTTATTTCTGGAGAAACCACAAATTTTGCAAAATGAAATTCAACATTTTCCCCTAAAATCTGGTGAAATTCTTCTAGTAAACGAACTTATCCAAGCCTTTCACTAAAGGAAAACGCATGCTAAACTAAATAGAAATCATTTCATTATTTTTTTAGTTCTCCTTGTGATATATATATATATATATATATATATATATATTATATTTGTATGTATAATATATATATATATATATATATATATATATATATATATATATATATATATATATATATATATATATTATACATACAAATATAAACAAACATATGCAGCCTGAAACTGATCCCCGCTATGGGTTCTAGTAATCCTAGTTGGCGCACATTTGAATTTTTTTTTCAAAATTCAAGCCGCCGTCTTCACCGGAGGTTAATTTTTACGAAAATTTACTCAAATATGAATAGATTTATATGTGAAACATTCAATAAAATTATTAACATGTAGGATACTCAAGGAGGCCTAGAATGTGCTGATGTGCGGTTGTTAGTATTTATAAACTACCCATTACCACTGTTGTATTAAACGGACAAAAAGTTCAGGACGCAACAAGTGCGTTATGGGAGAGAATTTTTATTAAATGCTTCAAATTTTAATAAAAATTCACTAAAAACACCACGTGATATTCTTTACAATGTAGTTTGTAGGGTAGAGCCTCGGTGGTTCAGGGGTAAGAACGTGTGCCTCTGAACCCAAGGGTACTGGGTTCGATCCCAGGGTTCTCCTTTCACTTTTTCAATACAAACTGTAAAATTAACATCAACCGAGGTTCTGGCATTTTATTTGAGCAAGTTGAATGTCTGCACGTTCCGCCCTTCGGAGGGGGCGTAAAGCCGTCGGTCCCGTGTCCATGTGATGTTGAGCACGTTAAAGATCCCTACCCTCCTTACATAAAGACAGGGGTTCGGCAAAATTTCCAGGATAGTGAGGTGAAGCTGCTTCCTGGCGTCGGTAATTGGCCATAGTTGCGGAATTAGGCCGACGTTAAAGAAACGAAACACACACATAGTTTATAGGGTAGGTAGGTAGGTATTGTATTTTATTACAATTTGCTATTTAATTCATATAATCCAGCAGCCCGAGACATAAACATATATGTTCTATAAATAGAAATTATCGATCGTATTTTAGGGCCCTAGTGGGCTAGTAGTAACATATATGCTGTATAATAATATGTGAGGAATGAGAGTTAAAAATCCTTGAGTACTCTGTTCACGGCGACATGAGACCGGTGACGTTAGCCACACAGCCACAATAACCGAAACAGGTTAGGGCAGAGCTGAAGTCGAGGTAGGGCACAATAAGAAGTCTTATTAGGATTTAGAAGTTGTTCAACGTTGATGTAAATTACAGGTACAGTTTAGTAGTGATATTTAATATTCAGCAGGAACTAATAGCATAGCTAATAAGTGATCAATTGTATAGTGCTCAAGGAAGGCAATTGTTTTAACAGGTAATTATAAATACATACTAGATCGCTAAATTTAAGGATAATAAGAGATTACCTACTTTAAACTTTTCACAATTATCTTGTTTATATCCTGGATAAATTAATTTATGCTTAAGGTTTAATGAGTTTATTTATCTTCAACCTTATAAAATAAATCAACAAATAGAAATAATATAGTAACAGCAATATTGTTAATTACTTTGGCTGAAAGTTGAAACGTCGCAGAAAGTTGGTTATGGTAGCGAATTTTCATAAACATTTCAAATAAGTACCTACCTATAACTAAATTCTCTTAACCTAGAACATTCAATTTTGGTACATAGTAAAGTTAAGAGCAACACAACTACCAGTTTTACTAAAATAGCTATAGTTTTCAGGGGTACAATATTTTACGTGAATATTTTTTGGAAAAACTGATTAAATTTACCTGGTCAACGAACTCTTATACAAGTTATAATATATTATTGACCGTTCTCTCTGGTTTGATGAAACTTTGTACACATATTCCTTTTATAAAGACTGTTACATAATTTTGATTCGATGTTTGTTGAATGTTTTCTATGAAAATTTTCTAAAACGAACAACAATACAAATTTCTCACATTTACTCGTTGGATATCAATTACCTCAAATATTTACTTACTTATGCAGGACTAATCCACTTTATTATTGCTCAATATGATATTTAAAAAAAGGGGTAATGCAATAGTGACACTTGATGCTAATAATTTAATTTTTGTTTTATGCTTTGGCTGTTTTCTAGGTTAACATAAAATGTCGAGTAGATCGGCAAAAATACTAGGATTGGTGCGGAAGCAGAACCTTGAAAGATTAGAATTTCTAAGTTGGCCGAAATATGAATCGACTAAAGGAACAGAACCATACGAACGAGATTTGTTTTTTAAACGTACGTATGTCCATACCGATTACTTCTAGCTTTATAAGATTTATTTTATATTTATTCTCAATTAGACTGAAATAAGTAAGTTAATGTAGAAACCCGTGAAAAGGCGTTAAAAGTTTGATTGTCATAAGATTATATCTTACTAGGTGATTTTGGTGTTCAAAGTGCTCTAATGGAAGACCTTAAATTTTATGTGTAGGTACTACTTTATATGATGACAATCTGTTTAATTAAAATTATATAAGTACATAAATAGCTAAGATTATAGTCATCCTAAAAAATTAGTCCAACCTATTTAAGATAGAGGTCTCAAAAGCGACATAACTTAAAACTGAAACTTTGCTTATGCTTTTTAAATTTTAACAACACACCACGAGGGCTTACAGCCTAAATACTATCGTACCGTGGGTGTTGACAAGGAGGAACGAGGCAACTTGTTAATTCTGGACTTGAAGGTTTGGAGGTGCGGAGGAGAAGGAAAAACATGTCCTGGCAAGGAATTCCACAACTTGGAAGTCCTCGGGACAAAAGAGCGGGCATAACGAGATGTTCTATGTCTGGTGACCTGGACAGTAAAAGGGTGCATTCGCTCTGATCTCCTGGTGGATCTGTTGGGGGAAGCAGGTGGGGGAACTATGGAGGAAAGCTCATCTGAGCAGTGCCCGTGCAGATATCTATAAAATAGAGAGAGGTCACCAACGGCACGTCGGTGGGCAAGGGATGGCAGCCTTTGGGTGAGGGTAGGGTCACCGATGAGACGTATAGCTCTCTTTTGAATGGAGTCCAGGATAGCGAGTGTAGAAGCGGCAGCTGCACCCCAGATGTGGGAGCAGTATTCGAGGTTTGGCCTTATTTGTGAAGTATATAAGGTATAGAGGTTAGCTGGTGAAAAGTATTTGCGAGCCCGGAAGAGGAAACCTAATTTCTTAGCAGCCGCTTCTGCAATTGATGTGACATGTTGGTGCCAATTAAGATTTCGATCCACAGAAATGCCAACAAGAGAAAAGGACTCATTACTTTGAATAACTTGGTTGTTCATTGTGATGGGTCTAGGGCTGGTGTATATCTTATGAGAAAGAAAGCAAGACTGAGATTTGGTGGGGTTGAATTGTACAAGATTTCTACTTCCCCAGTCTAATATTTTTTGGAGATCCACGGAGACAGAACCTTCCATGAGTGTGCGATCCTCATGTAATTGGGCTAAAGAGACAGGCTTAGAATATTGTATATTTGAGTGGAGGGTGCTGTCGTCCGCGTAACTGTGAACTAGGTTGGATGTGCTAGAGAGGAGGTCATTGATGTGGAGAAGAAACAAAGTAGGAGCTAAAGCTAAACCTTGAGGAACTCCTGCATTAATTGGAGGTGTTTTATAGAAACTTGAGTTATTCAAATTTTGAATTTTCTTTTGAAAAAATTTTTTTTCTTCGAATATTACAAAGCTATTTTAATGCAATTTGGTGGATATCTTGCGTTAGGAAAGACCTTACAACATATCAAAATTAAACTTTCTAAGTTTATAGAAAAATGAGTTATTCAAGTTTGAAACATTTAATAAAAATTGACTACCATAACGCACTTGCTGCGTCCCGAACTTTTACCTATAATGTTTGAAAAAATTAATTTGAAGTAGACTTTTTTTGCCAGCATCACATAGAAAGCTGCAGTTTTATATCAGTTTGAGAAAGTCTGGACGCAGCAAGCGCGTATGGATGCCAATTTTAATTAAAATTTATACTAAAAAAATGTTAGTAGGTAGCAAATAAGTGTTGATATAAACCTTGATACAAGTGCGCTGTGGAAATTAATTTGCATTAAAATCTTGACAATTCTCATAGCTCGATTTCTTAAGTTAGAATCTTCAATTTCGATACCCTATAAAAACAGCATTTGTACTTATAAAAATTACCTACTAGGCTTCAGAGACACAAAGTTTAAAAAAAAATATGTTTTAGAAAAGCGGTTTGATTGAGTTGGCTAAAACGAGATCATCTAAGCGGTTAACAGAAAAATGTCTGCCACTTTTAGAATATGGATTTTTTTTAGTACAGAAGCTGTAAATATGTACATGTATATTTATGGGTTTTCTCCATAACAAAACTTATAAGTGTATACTTTTAAAGGTGTCTTATTTAGCAAAAATATACTCGTGTTTATTTTAGGTATTCGCAGGAAGTATGTAAAATAATCATTATTCAATTTGATTTTTTGTTGCCTTACTAGTAACAAACTCATTTAAAACATGATAATATCTATTTTCTAGAGATATGCTTAATAGGTCACATGTGTTCTTAATTCTATAAAACTTAAGTAACATTTCATTATTGAGAGTGGTTTGTACAAAATGAGAATACAAAATATGTATTACCTCAAGTTGTTTTCCTTTCTTTAAAGTCGGCCTATTGCCGCGACTATGGCCAATCACCGACGCCAGGGTTCAGTTTCACCTCACTATCCTGGACATTTTGCCGAACCCCAGCCTTTCTGTACGGAGGTTGAGGATCTTTAACATGCCCAATATCGCATGAACACGGGAATGACGGCTTTACCCCCCTCCAAAGGGCGGAACGTGCAGACATTCAACTTGCTTAAATACAATGCACAACCTCGTCTGATGTTAATTGTACAGTATGTACTGAAAAAGTGAAAGGGAAACCCTGATAATCAAACCCGGTGCCCCTCGGTTCAGAGGCACACGTCCTTATCACTTAACCACCGAGGCTGTTACCGCTAAGTTTAGATAAGGCATTAAAAAAAAGTTACCAATGAAAAGAAAAGTATTTGATTACAAATGAGTTAGTAAATTAATAATTTGTTTAAATAATAAAGTCCGCCCAAAGTTAATTACATTTTATCAAGAGCTGAACATTACCTAGCCTTGGCCTTAGTTGGTATAATTTAAATGTTTTGTATAATTATATGTATGATATATTACAAATTTCTTTAAAAAACTCCTACTTCTCTGCAACTATTCACTTTTCACTGCAACTGATGACATCGTCAGCTTTAAAAAGCTGAATGGTACATATATGTATCTATATAACAACTTAAAAATTATGTTTTGTTACCTTGATCAGAAGAAAAAAGTAGCAGATACCTATATCTATATCTAGATCACTCTCAGCTCTAGGGCTGAACACACTGATACCTTAGAGACGATCTCCACCGACATTTCTGGAGTAAGCAGATTGAGACCCTGTTATCGAGCTGCAGTAAATCAACCTGAACTTATCCACCACTCTAAGGAGCACGCAGATTTAGACCTTAGAATTCATTTCCTTCCATACTTCCTTAACCTATCGAAAATGGCTTGAAATCAGGAGCCGAAACGTCGAGTTTTAATAAATTCTGGACGCGGTTCAACCCGAGAACTAAGTATATTTGATTATATATATATATATATATATATATATATATATATATATATATATATATATATATATATATATATATATATATATATATATATATATATATACAGGGTCGCTGATAAGTCTGGAAACGGTCGATTATCCGGGAAAATATACAAGGTGTCGAAAAAAGTTTTATACAAAAGTTTTTGGGTTCTTCAATGTCTACTAGGCGGTGATAATTTTATTTATACAGGGTTGGTCATACAGGCGTGGCACACCAATATTAATTTTTTTTTAATGGAACACCCTATATATTATTCGATATTTCAATCCTTCTCTTAATTTTGAGCAACATTTATCAGAAGCATGATGTACATAAACTCAATCGTTTCCGGGTAAAAAAATAAATAAAAATAAACGCTACTGTTTTTAAAATCTATTGGATGAAGAACAAAAATAAATGAAAAGTAGAATATCTCTTGAAAACAATCTGTGAGTGTGAAAAGAACCGGTTGCGATGTTTTTAACATTGTTTGGAATCCCAAGATAAGATAAGATGCCCATAAGAAACGCAGTATTATTCTTTTGTTTTAAAATGTTTCCAGGACAACGAATGTCAAACATTCATTCAGTGTCAACAGTTTTGAAACATTAGTAATTTAGTGTCAACAGTTTTTGTGCAAAATGGCAAGTTTAAGTGAAACCGAACGTATCGAAATTTTAATGATGATAGGGTACGGTGATAGAACACGAAGTTTTGCTCAAGTGGTGATTATGTTCAATGAGTTGCATCCTGAGCGGGAATCGATCTCCAAATCCACAGTTTCGAAAACTTTGCATCGTTTTCACGAAACTGGCGCTATCAAGGATAAACCTAGAACTGGAAGGCCAGTAACCGTTACAAATGAAGAAAATTCTTTGAATGTAATATTGGATGTGGTGGAAAATCCGAAAACTTCGGCACAGCAATTGGCTTTAAATCACAACATGAGTCGATATTCAATTCAAAAGATTACGAAGCGGGAAAAGTTCCGTCCATATAAAATTCATTTATTGCAAGAACTGAGTGAAGACGATTTTGATCGCAGAATCGAGTTCTGTGAACTTATTATGGAGAAGTTACGCCAAAATTTTAACTTTGCCAACCACATTTTGTTTTCCGACGAATCTACATTTTGTTTGAATGGACAAGTCAACCGACACAACTGTAGGTACTGGTCAGACGAAAACCCACATTGGATGGAACAAATTCACACCCAAAGACCGCAAAAAGTAAATGTTTGGTGTGCTATTATTGGTGGACATATCATAGGACCTTATTTTATACACGGTAATTTGAACTCTGCTCGATATTTGACACTTTTGCAAGAATCAATTGTTCCAGACGTAAGTCGATTATTTCCGAACAATAACGACCCAAATCTACCAGCGGAAGAAATATGGTTTCAGCAGGATGGGGCACCCCCTCATTTTGGAATTGAGGTACGGGAATATCTGAATCAAACCTTTCCTGGCAGATGGATAGGGCGCAGGGGAACTATTGAATGGCCAGCTAGGTCTCCCGACATGACGCCGCTTGACTTTTTTTTGTGGGGTCATGTAAAAAATTTAATTTACCAAAATAGACCGCAGAATATTGAAGAGTTGCAAGCAAGGATTGTGCATGAAATTAATAACATTCCTCAAAACGCTCTTGTAAATGCAGTGCAATGTTTTGTTAAGCGAATTCATTATTGTCAGGAGGTCAATGGAGAACACTTTGAACATCTTATAAAATAGGATTCCAAACAATGTTAAAAACATCGCAACCGGTTCTTTTCACACTCACAGATTGTTTTCAAGAGATATTCCACTTTTCATTTATTTTTGTTCTTCATCCAATAGATTTTAAAAACAGTAGCGTTTATTTTTATTTTTTTTTTTACCCGGAAACGATTGAGTTTATGTACATCATGCTTCTGATAAATGTTGCTCAAAATTAAGAGAAGGATTGAAATATCGAATAATATATAGGGTGTTCCATTAAAAAAAAATTAATATTGGTGTGCCACGCCTGTATGACCAACCCTGTATAAATGAAGTTATCACCGCCTAGTAGACATTGAAGAACCCAAAAACTTTTGTATAAAACTTTTTTCGACACCTTGTATATTTTCCCGGATAATCGACCGTTTCCAGACTTATCAGCGACCCTGTATATATATATATATATATATATATATATATATATATATATATATATATATATATATATATATATATATATATATATATATATATATATATATATATATATTAAGTGTTTTTAGCCAAGATGGAAACTATAGATAGGTTTAACATTTAAAAAAGTCTGGACACAGCAAGTGCGTTATGGTAGTGAATTTTCATAGAACTGATCTGGCACCAAATATTTTTTAATTTAAATACTTATAACTTTTTTTTCTTGCAACATAGAGATCCAAATTTAGGTATGTTTACTTTTATAACGCTGGCCTACGTACCAAATTTGGTTACCATAGCTTTATTATATTCGGATATAAAAGAAAATTAGGAAAGAAAACCCAAAATGTTCGCGGAAAACGTGGTCTCATTTTCTTTGCTAACAAACTTATTAAAGCCACTTAACAAAAGAAAGGTACCTGCCAGATATCATTAAAATCGGCTCATTTTTTGAGTTATCGGTGTGATACATATGTTACATATATATATATATATATATATATATATATATATATATATATATATATATATATATATATATGTATATATATATATATATATATATATATATATATATATATATATATATATATATATATATATATATTTCTTGCGAAAATTTATTTCTATTGAGTAAATGGGTTAACGAAATAGCTTCATACACCTATATATTTTAAGAAGCCACAAAGCATGTTTAAAATATCTAGATCTATTCGAGGTGGGTTTTTTCTAGGCTTTTCGATGTTTCGTTTTATTTTGATGGCAACAGGTATACAGAAAGTCAAACTTTATAAATACTACCGTTTGTTAACAAACAATATGTTCCATCATCCATTTAAGACAAGTATCTGGGTTTTTTGTTTCAGGTAAAAATTCCCTACAGCTTAACACAAAATTATTTGAATCGGAACAAGATGTCCAGAAAAATATTTGCGTGCAAGATACTACTATATCATCTTCTTCAGAAAAAAGGCGTTTACATTCTTACAATTTCAGAAAGTCTAATGTCAAAAAGCGACTTTATACCCCTCCTCCAGCCAGTAGCACATCTGAAGCTGATCCTTTTTCAAGCACTAGTAGTGATGTTAGTTATAGGCCTGAACTTTCAGATAGAAACAGTCAATTGAGCGAGGAAGATGGTGCACAATTTGAAAACTGTAGTACGTCAGAAAATCAAGTCAACGTATTTTGTTCTAACGCAAGTAAAACTAATTGCAAAGTGATAAAATTAAGCGATGTCGATGACTATAATAAAGAAAGTAAGAAAATAGTTCAAAATAAAAACACAAACAACAGTGGAACTAAGGTTCCTGAAATAAATGCAAGCCGCGCAAACGAAATCAATAACAATAGTAAGAAAGACAATCATGACAGTCACAATGGTGTTCGTAAAATAGCTTTAAGACATGCAAGCGACCATCGCATCCAGATTGATCAAGATACGGGGAGGCAAAGAGAAATGAGAAGTTTTAAAGAAGACACACAATTAACATGGTCTATTGCTAGAAAAAATAACGGGAAGAGAATTAGAGATAAACGCCACTGCTGTTACATTTGTAACAAGATTCTCACAAACAATATGGCTAGACATTTTGAAAATGTGCATCGCGATGAAATTGAAATTAGTCGAATACTGCTTCATCCCAAAAAAAGTAAAATACGTCGACAGCTTCTGGAAAATTTATTACGTGTTGGTGACTTCTATCATAATTGTAACGTGCTAGCAACAAAAACAGGCGAACTCCTTTTGGTAAGGTGCACAACAGAAATAACTCTGCAATCCTATACAGATTTTGGACCATGTCCAAGTTGCCTGGGCTTTATAAGTAAAAAATATATGTGGCACCATGTTAGGTTTTGCCGCAAAATAAGGTCTGAGACTCCTGATAAAAATGAAAATAATGCGCTTAGTGAAAGCAGTGCTATACTGTTTGAAATCCTAGGCAAACAAGTGAATGACGAATTCCGCTGTAATATAATAAATTCACTGAGATATGACAATGTGTCTCAGATTGTTAAAGAAGACACTTTGATCCTTAAACTAGGTACATTTTTGTATGAAAAGTACGGAGTAGCTCAAAGAGAATTGATACGCCAATCGATGCGACAAGTAGCAAGATTGAAACTAAAATTACAAGAAGTGAATAATATTGACCAGTCCTTATCCAACTGGCTCGTTCCAAAACATTTTGATGGTATTATAATTGCGACAAAAAAATTGTGCCACAAGTGTGATGAAGATACATATAGTCAGAGTTTCGCAGTACCATCATTGGCCTTGAAAATTGGACATTTATTGAGGAAGTGTATAGCCATTGAAAAAGGTTCTGCACTAAGGCAAGGTAATTTAGACAGGCACACAGAATTGAAATCTCTTTTAGAGTTAATTGACCTTGAATGGTCTGCAAAAATATCATCTAGAGCACTAACCACTCTTAACAGGAGAAAAATGAACACTACTCAACTCCTTCCTCTCACTAGTGACCTTATGAAGTTGAATAAATATTTAGAGGAAGAGATGAAGCTAACAAAAAATCTTGTTACAGGTAAATGCACACCACATATCTGGAAGAAACTTGCTTCGTTAACACTATGTAAAATAATTCTCTTTAATAAAAGGCGTTCAGGTGAAGCATCGAAAATGCATTTAACAGATTATCACAACAGACCATCCTGGTCAGAGCAGGGTACAGAGGAATTTAAAAGCTCTCTCACACCTCTTGAACTAGACCTGGCAGCCAAGTTAACTGTTGTTGAAGTAGTAGGTAAGAGAGGTAGAATAGTTCATGTAATTTTAACCAATGAAATGAAACAATGTATTGATTTACTAATAGCTACAAGATATCAAGGTGGAATATTACCAGAAAATAAATATGTTTTTGCGAGATCTCAGATATCACAACTCAATTCCCATTTACGTGGCCACGATTGCTTAAAAAAGGCATGTACAGAAGCAGATTTGGAAAATGGTGAAAATATAACAAGTACAAAACTAAGAAAGTATGTAGCCACAGTTAGTCAAATATTTAATCTGAAGGAACATGAATGCGACTGGCTTGCTCGTCATTTAGGGCACGACATACGTGTTCACCGCGACTTTTATCGTATACACGAGAGCGCTGTTGAAATGACCAAAATAAGCAGGCTTTTGATTGCAGTCGATAAAGGAGAAGCAAAGAAATATGCCGGAAAGTCACTTGAGGAAATCAACATTGAAGGTAATAAAAGGTTTTTCAAACAGTTGTTTCTTAACTTTATTTATAAATCATATTACAGACTTACCTGCATTGGAGATTACAAAAGAAGATGCAACTGGAGACCTGGAGGAGGTAAATGCTGACTCTACATGTGATTTGAATAAATATATGTGTGAATTGGAAGACACTAATATCAAAGAAAAAAGGGTTAGCAAAAAAGGTATACATCTTTCGTTAAAATATAAATATAAACATATTTGCAGTCAGAGTTATATGGACGACCCCCCCCCCCACCCCACCCCTCCCTTTCCCCTCCTTCAACTTCTCTCGTCTCTCTTTTCACTCAATATTTTAGATACCGCTTTACTGATGTAATATATACATAGTAAAACCTATTTACCATTACAATCTAAAGGGAATGTCTCCCTGTTGTCGCACCTATTTCGAGTAAGTTTTGCCTTCTTCCTCTGAATTTAGTAACAAATATCTTCTGTCACTTGTTCTAGGACACTTGTAGTGTTTTTTTTTAATCTATGGACCTTGCCCTGGTCATTTTTTGCAATGTCTGCATTTCAAAAATTGATGTTCTCTTTATGGGTCCTGCTTCTGCTTCTTGGCACATATATTATACCTCTCCATACTTGATGAACTGTTCATCAGGACCAAGATAAAATGTTTATTAATGAGAATGTTATGCTTATGTATTTTAGGTAAACCAAAGGTAGATCTAACTAAAAGAAGAGTTTGGACTACAAAAGAAAAATCTGTGGCCCTTCAGTTTTTTAAAAGAAATATTCAGCGTGAAATGCTTCCTGGGAAGAAGGAATGCGAAGAATGTCTTACCAAAAATAATATTTTTTCAGGAAGAAAATGGACAGATCTTAAGTTTTTTATAAAAAATGTTATTACCAAAACCAGAAGGCTAAAATCTAAAACATAAACACGTCTACCTACTTATACTAGTATCGGTATTTTAGGTTTACTTATTGTCAAACGTTTAGTTGAGTTTTTATTAAAGAATTAAATTTTTTTCTTCAAATGTTTTTTATTTATCGTTCGTTTCAACTGTTTTATACATCTTAACCCAGCAAAGTGATAAAAAAAAGCCTAAATAAGTAATAAATGAATTACAAACGCCTTTAAGAAGCCACTTATTGCTTCTGATTTTTAGAAGAAAAAATGATGGATTTATTCAAGGCAAGTGATACAAACATAGGGGCTTGTCTATGTTTATCTATCATTTGCTGTTTAACAGTAATTTTCAGTTTTTATGTAATTAGTTTTACCATTACTGCATCTACAGACAGAATTATTGAGCTCATCTAAATCTTAAATCACTTATAAATTGTCGTAGATATTTACAGGAATTACTTAGTCTCAGTATTTTAGAGCTTATTTTATTGTGCATTCTAAAACACATAAGTACGGTTATCTAATATTTATCTCATTAATCCAGCGTATGCTACTAAAAGAAAAATTACAGAACCATATCTCTTAAATGGCGCTATATAATGAAATTTTGCAACGCGTAATTAAAGGCGGACATAACTAGACTAGTTTGTTTTTTACAGACGCATATATAAATAAATTTTTATTACACTGTCGGCATTCAGCATATGTCTTCGTTAGAAGTTGCATACAAAAGGACTGCAATTAAACCTCAAAATACACAAATAAGATACAATTTTATAAACCTATAAATAGAAGTCTGGACGCAGTAAGTGTTTTATGGTAGTGAATGTTCATAAAAATGTTTTTAAAGCAATATGTCTTCTTTAATGTATGCAGGCGTCAAATTTGGTTATTACCAGAATAACCAATATAATAGAAACAATGTAGCATATTTCACCAAAATAACTTAACTGTTTGTAAATGTACAACAAACTTTCGGTAAATAAGCTTAAAATGTTGCCAAAAAAATGGTTTCTAGCCACGAACCTTAGGTTAATAGCAAATTGAGATATTGAAATTTGAATCATTTAATGAAAATTCGCCAGCATAACTCACTGCTGCGTCCTGATTTTTTTGAAAATGCAATAAGGTGTGTTCGATTAAAAAAGTCTGGACGCAGCAAGTGCGTCATGGTAGTGAATTTTCATAGAAATACTAGCAACAAACATTTTTACATTAAATGCTTATAACCTTTTTTCTTTCCACGTAGAGATCTAAATTTTGGCATGTAGTTTACTTTTTATAACGTTAACCTACTTACCAAATTTCGTTACTATAGATTTTTTTATTTTCGGAGATAAAATTTTTGTTCGAAAGAAAACCCAAAATTTTCCCGAAAAACCTTATCTGATATTCCTGGCTAACGAACTTATCCAAGCGACCTACAAAGGAAAGGTACCCGCCAAATTTTGTCATAATCGGCCCATTATTTTTTAGTTATCGGTGTGATACATTGAATATATATATATATATATATATATATATATATATATATATATATATATATATATATATATATACACATATACATATACATATAAACATATAAAAACCGAAACTGGCCCTGGATATGGGTTCTAGGTGTCCTAGTTCGCGCTCATTTGAAGAAATCTTTTCAAAATTAAAAAGCCGCGGTATCCTCAACTTTTTCTGCGAAAATCCGCATACATTATAGACTATTAAACTATATAACTAAAACTACTGCCAAATATCAGAGAAAGGGTCTATTTAAAATTAGCTTCCTGCAAATGTTTCAGTAAAATAAAAAACAATGACGATTGAAGCTCAAACTAAAAGACTTGAAAAACACATTTCTTGCGACATTTTCTCTACATAATCCGTATTCGTTTCAGGTCTTTTCCTAAAAGATGCCAATTTTCACGTTTAAAACCGTGATTGTGACGTTTTAAGCCGAAAAAAATAGACAAAGTAATTTTACTGCCTTTTTTGTTTGTTTTTTTGCCGCAAAAAACTTAATCTTTGTAACATACAATAGATTTTGTTATCTACACAAAATTTGTTTTTGTGCGTTTATCTGGGTCATCAGTGACACCCAAAAATTGTTTCTTTAAAGGCTTATAACTTTCTTTTCTTTTAACCTAGAGATATAAATTTCGGTACCTAGTATACTTTTTATTATAGAAACCGGCGTACCAAATTTGGTTGCATATATATATATATATATATATATATATATATATATATATATATATATATATATATATATATATATATATATATATATATATATATATATATATATATATATATATATATATATATATATATATATATATATATATATATATATATATATATATATATATATATATAATACATATAAAAAGGAAACTGACCTCGGATATGTGTTCTAAGTGGCCTAAGTCGCGGTCCTTTGAAGACATTTTTTCAAAATTCAAAAGCCGAGATTTCCTCATTAGTGAATTTTTTTCACAAAAATGCACTAAAAGTAATGACACAAAAAAACAAAATATAAACTCAGGTCAGGACAGGTCAAGAATTCTGAATGAAACTCCACAAAAATTACAGTGTTATGGATGTATATACAAGGAGCTGTCAAGATGTGGTAATCTGTAAGGTATGGTCGACATGTCTCCCTTGGTCTAATATCAAATAATTCGAATAATTCTTTTTTTCAATTCTAAAAACGCTTTGTAACTCTGGAAGTACATCCCCATGCAAGTGTGTTATAGGAGGACACTGACTGGACAAGGTAAAGCTGTAATCGACCCAAAGCAAAAAAAAAGCATTTAGCTTTTTACACGCATCTATTTGCCGACTCCAGGTTAGGTCACCACTTACCACGGATCCCAATAGAAGCACAGAGCACGGAAGACTAAATACATTGCTACTCAAACTATTTACGAAGCCGTCGGTAGCATTTCTTCTTCTAATGAAGTGAACCACAGTAGTCTCAACATTTGGAGCTAACAAATTTTCATGCCACAAAACCCTCAACTACTTCCAGTGCTCGAATTTGGAGACCCTCAAAATATGATTCAAAAATCACCACAGACATATCGTCTGCATACAAGATTACGTTACAATTGTTTTAAGTGTTCAGGCAAATTATTTATGTGTGTAAGAAAAAGTAAACGTGACAAAATCGATCCATAAGGGATACCAAGCTTAATTGGATGCTCACCAAAGCGCATCACATATGCGGAGCCTCATTATGCTTCGCGAAAGATAGGACACCAACCAATCCAGAATCGCTCCGCTGATGTCCTCTAGCTTTTTAAGCAAACATCTAATTAAGAAATTCAAAAACACGGCTTCATACCGTGGGTTCTGATGTGTGGTGGCAGGCGTAACTAAATTTGTACAAAATCATTGTTCGCCTATTGGACTTTGGGAATGCAAGGCAGGTTAACGTGGATCTTTAAACTAGACATACCAGAAATGACTAAGAAATTTGTTGTTGGCATTTCTAGTGATTGGTATACCTAGTTGCTACATTTTGATAGGCAATAATGACATTGACATGCTTAGGATTTAGGCCTAAGATTTGCAGGGACTTGTCGCTGGTATTGGCAGAAACACCGCAGTATCTCATCCTGATGCATGAAGGTGATCGCAAAGTAGTAATTGTATAACAAGGGAAAGGTTTGTTGTTTATAAACAGAGAGGTGTCTACCTATAACCGAAAGGGGGGTACAGTATTATGATACATATGAGCTTTGGATTCTGGGTGTTTGATGTACTGTATTATTATGTATTATCTACTGGGGGTCACTACATTCCGTGACAGCCCTTTGCAGGTAATAGTGTTCGACTGGAGACTACATGTATTTATTTTCGAGTGTAGAAAATATTCCACACTGTACTGAAACAACTTACGGCCAGGCAACCCAATTTGGTGTTATGCAATTACAGTAATTTCTGTGTTAACTGATTACTTATCATGTCAGGCAATGGCATCAAATAAGACAATTGAATGTAGTGGATAATATACAGTATCGTCTAAGTATAGGTTTTATATGTATGGCGGCAGCTCATACACACGTTTTATTAATCTGTCTACCTTTAATGTCGGGCAATATCAAATATGTGTGATTTTAACTCACAGAAAGTGTTCCGATAACAGTCTTACAAGCTCTTGGTATATTGTTTAACATGCCCAGCATTCATAAACATATTTCACGACAGCTTAAAGATTGATTTCAGACTGTCTACGAGGCAACAGGTCTGCGGTATTAGATCGAAATTGGATTGCTGCATATTTCAAGACACTTTAAAGATTGGTTTCAGACTGTGTCCGAGGCAACAGGTCTACGGTATTAGATCTAAACTGGACTGCTGTTTAGCTTTCCCACTTCAAAGGAGTTGCGCAGTAGATTTTTGGAATTTTGGAATTTAGAATTCACCAACTTAAGATAAGGGTTATAATTTTGTGGGTTAATTATGTAACTACTTTCTCCTTGCACGCGTAGCTTGTGATACGAGGTGGTAGGCACATTTAAAATGTGTCGGAAAAAGGGTAATCTAAGACAGGTTGAGATGACTCTTTTGGACTGGAGAGGTGGAAAAATAACATTTTTGTTGGCATCTAGATAGCGTTTTTGTGTGCTAGATATTTTACGCCAGTGGCTTTCTACAATTACCCGAGATATCTGAAGGCGCTTCACCTTTTTATCAACACATTCTTTAAAAATTAGGATAGCCTGAAAAGTCTATCTATCTATTAATTTTTTGCATTAAAAATATTTTCCTACATTTGACAAATAAATTCAAACAGATTTTCTAGGTGGCGAACAAATACTTCCATAATTAATTTCCATACAGCATATAGCTTGTTAAGCTCAGACCGTTTTAGTTTAGCTCAGTTTCGGTCTCACGACTATTTTCGATGAGCACTAGATATAGGCAGATTAAAAATAAGCAGGTGTATATTGTATATACTGAACTTATATATATACTTTAACCCCTACTTAGAAAAATGTAGGATTTAGGTAGGTACAGTCTACTATTTGTTTCTAATTGTACTAAATATTTATGTAGGGGTTGAAGTATATATGAATTAATCATACACTTGTTTGTCCTTAGTTTGTATCTAGTGCTCATCGAAAATAGTCGTAAAACCGATTTCTGAGTCTAACAAACTTTCCTGTGAAGTTTTTGTTATTTTTTTTTACTCAAATGATATGCTTCACTTAGAGTCAAGCAGTAATGTACTTTCTTTTATACAGTTTCAGACTTACACTCTGGCCTGACTAAGATTTTACATTTGTAAACAATCTACAGGTCTTAACGGTGTAATTTAATAACTCAATTTTGTGTAGTGCGAAAATACTGACAATGTTATCTGTGTATCACGTTTTGTGTTCTTAGTATACTAACCTCTTTTTATTACACATTTTTAAAGTGACATCAAATGACACAGTTACATGTGCTGCATGTATAGTAGCCTCTGTGTTTATTACACCGTTTGAAAGTGACATCAATTAACACAATTACATGTGCTACATGTATAGTAACCTCTGTGTGTTTACTATTCAGGTTTTATGCTTATTGTGGCAGCTCATATACACATTTTGTTGGTTTTCCTAGCAACGTAACCTCGGATGTCAGAACACACCAAAAATGCATGATCTCTGCTTCCACGGAGTGCATCGATAAATCGATTAAACCTATATAATCCACAACATCCACCCACAAATTTAGGCCATAAGACGTCCATGTGGCCACTTTCGATGCTAAAGTTTGCGAGGTTACAAGAGCGGCACGGCCTGTCCTGGTGTGTGTGTGTGTGTGTGTGTGTGTGTGTGTGTGTGTGTGTGTGTGTGTGTGTGTGTGTGTGTGTGTGTGTGTGTGTGTGTGTGTGTGTGTGTGTGTGTGTGTGTGTGTGTGTGTGTGTGTGTGTGTGTGTGTGTGTGTGTGTGTGTGTGTGTGTGTGTGTGTGTGTGTGTGTGTGTGTGTGTGTGTGTGTGTGTGTGTGTGTGTGTGTGTGTGTGTGTGTGTGTGTGTGTGTGTGTGTGTGTGTGTGTGTGTGTGTGTGTGTGTGTGTGTGTGTGTGTGTGTGTGTGTGTGTGTGTGTGTGTGTGTGTGTGTGTGTGTGTGTGTGTGTGTGTGTGTGTGTGTGTGTGTGTGTGTGTGTGTGTGTGTGTGTGTGTGTGTGTGTGTGTGTGTGTGTGTGTGTGTGTGTGTGTGTGTGTGTGTGTGTGTGTGTGTGTGTGTGTGTGTGTGTGTGTGTGTGTGTGTGTGTGTGTGTGTGTGTGTGTGTGTGTGTGTGTGTGTGTGTGTGTGTGTGTGTGTGTGTGTGTGTGTGTGTGTGTGTGTGTGTGTGTGTGTGTGTGTGTGTGTGTGTGTGTGTGTGTGTGTGTGTGTGTGTGTGTGTGTGTGTGTGTCTTTGTACCATATGTGTTGTAACATCTTGTGTGTGAATGATTGTGGATTCTAACGGCTGCTCCGAAAGTGACCTCTTACACCTGATGTCACTTTATTTTCTCCATTTTCGCTGCTTCAGGATGGTTATTTGCTTATGCTTCAAGGCGGATTATTCTTTATATGCGTCTTGCAACTTCCTAATACGAAGAGAATTTTCTTTTATGTCCAAATTACGCTGTTCTCATTACAGTGTGTAACTGATGTTATACGGTTGTGTGCATGTAGTTTACACATTGGTTAAAGTAACATCTTTACAAACTCAGTAAAGTGGCGCCATCTACAGCGTATTTGTATGCTTGAAAGGATGTCATAATAATAGCTATGCGTTTAGTATTTACACATTGTCTTTGTTTGAAAAGTAACCTTGGGTTCTCCGTGAGATTATTCATCTTTAAACTATTTTCCAGTTGTCAATACACACGAAATACAATCTTATCGCAGCGCCACAGTGGTTCTTTGCTACCTTCATATACGTTACAATACAATATCAGAATTTATGCTATTGTTAATTATTAAACCATCATTTCTCTAGTTTGTTTGAGTACATACACATTTATTACAGAACCAGGAAATAATTTTACATTATTTGAGGTAAGTATAACTTTTTTTATGATATAATAATAACGTTAGTTACGTAGATATAAGAAATTGGCTAAGTGTGAATACACAAATAAAAAGAAACAAATTAAGCAATAATAATAAATTTAAATTAAATATTTATTTCTAAATAACATAACTTCAAATAAAAAAATGTTAATTGCTGACACCTCATATTGTGACATATATATATATATATATATATATATATATATATATATATATATATATATATATATATGTATATATATATATATATATATATATATATATATATATATATATATATATATATATATATATGTTATATATATATATATATATATATATATATATATATATATATATATATATATATATATAATTATATAAAAAAGTGTGTTCCGGGATCAACGCAGGAAACTTCATTTTTTGGAAGTACATCTTACTTGAATAGAAAATACTTTGTGTCATAATTTTAATTTCCAAAAATCGAGTATGCCTTGGACATTTACAAAAAACTAATTTTTTAAACTTGTAAAGTGCCTTTTCTCTAGAAGATACGAAAAAATGTTATTAAGAACATGCATATATATATATATATATATATATATATATATATATATATATATATATAGTTCATAACAGAACATGGGTTTAATTAAAATGTCGCAAATATGTTCGACTATAAACTCTTGAATAAATTTTTGCTTGATAGAACTAAATTCCACTACCATAAATTTGAATCATAATTTGTAGGCTGATGCCATAATAACAGAGTTTTTTTGTTCTCTAGTAATGTAAACTTTGACTTTTTAAGGATTAAGTTGCTGCAAGATATACCTATTTTTAGCGAATACACATTTTATAGAAAAAATCACTACTTTAAAATTATTTAATGTGTTTTTTTTTTGTAAAAACAATAAAAATCTGGACGTTACCATGAGGCATGGTAGCGAGTTTTCATAAAAAATTTCAAAATCATGAAAACTAAAAGAATAAGTTTTAGAAATACAAATTTTTTGCCAAAACATGTTCGATTGGGTTGGCTAACCAACTCATATATACGATTAACAAAGGGAAAATTATAAATTTGATAGCTACCTTCCTTTTCTAAATATGCCAGGTAAAGTCTGTTAGTCAGGCCGACGGAACCAATTTTTGTGGGAATATTTTACATTTCCTGCAGGATAAGTTTTGTATGTTCGCAAATAACAAAGTTAGGTAAAAGTCTGAACACATGTTGATCTAGTAAATACCAAATTTTAAGTTTCTAGCTTTATAGAAATTTTTCAGTAATAGGCATTTTTCCCCTAGGGGACTAAGAGAGGAGAAAACAAAAGTAAAAGTTTTTTAATGACACAAACCATTTATGTAGCATTACTGAACACGAAACATTTCCATGAAAATTCGAAAATAATTTCTACAAAAATTAGCTGAAAATTTTCAAAAAATAATAAATTATGACAATATGCTAAAACAATTTACTATAAGAGTTTATTGAAATTCGTTAAAAAAACTTGTGGTCTAGGACAAGGCTGACACGAAAACTCATTAAAAAGTATTTGTTTATCAAAATAGGCCAAATTTTTTTGACGGAAACTAACAAAAAGTATTTTTACTTAAATACACAAAAACTTTTTCAAGAAAATTGCCTAAACTTCAGTAAAAAGTGTTTGTAAACATCAGAAGTGGACGAGATCACAAGCCTGCCACCCATCCAGACTATTTGTGCCTGACGTTGCTTAACTCTAATTATATGGAACGTCGACACGTATTTGTCTGCGCCACCGAGGTAGTCATTTATATTTCCATTTAACAGGTTATTAAGTCTGTTAATTTGTAGTTTTATATAACATTGTTAATTTCTAATTACCATTAAAAAAGTTTTTTAAAATGAGCTATATAACCTACTTGCTGCAACCGAACTACTGGTCATATATGGTTTGTGCGTTTATTACTCTATTGACCAAAGAGAGGAATTTTTTAAATTTCTTTCAACTAAAATATTTCTCAAATTTTATAGCTTTCTCTTCTTTTAACCTAGGGTAGATCTTTATTTTCATACACCATACGGTATACATAGGAGCAATTTGCGTACCAAATTTGGTTACAATATCTTTGTTATTTCTGGAGAAACCACAAATTTTGCAAAATGAAATTCAACATTTTCCCCTAAAATCTGATGAAATTCTTCTAGTAAACGAACTTATCCAAGCCTTTCACTAAAGGAAAACGCATGCTAAACTAAATAGAAATCATTTCATTATTTTTTTAGTTCTCCTTGTGATATATATATATATATATATATATATATATATATATATATATATATATATATATATATATATATATATATATATATATATATATATATATATATATATATATATATTATACATACAAATATAAACAAACATATGCAGCCTGAAACTGATCCCCGCTATGGGTTCTAGTAATCCTAGTTGGCGCACATTTGAAATTTTTTTTCAAAATTCAAGCCGCCGTCTTCACCGGAGGTTAATTTTTACGAAAATTTACTCAAATATGAATAGATTTATATGTGAAACATTCAATAAAATTATTAACATGTAGGATACTCAAGGAGGCCTAGAATGTGCTGATGTGCGGTTGTTAGTATTTATAAACTACCCATTACCACTGTTGTATTAAAGGGACAAAAAGTTCAGGACGCAGCAAGTGCGTTATGGGAGAGAATTTTTATTAAATGCTTCAAATTTTAATAAAAATTCACTAAAAACACCACGTGATATTCTTTAGAATGTAGTTTGTAGGGTAGAGCCTCGGTGGTTCAGGGGTAAGAACGTGTGCCTCTGAACCCAAGGGTACTGGGTTCGATCCCAGGGTTCTCCTTTCACTTTTTCAATACAAACTGTAAAATTAACATCAACCGAGGTTCTGGCATTTTATTTGAGCAAGTTGAATGTCTGCACGTTCCGCCCTTCGGAGGGGGCGTAAAGCCGTCGGTCCCGTGTCCATGTGATGTTGAGCACGTTAAAGACCCTACCCTCCTTACATAAAGACAGGGGTTCGGCAAAATTTCCAGGATAGTGAGGTGAAACTGCTTCCTGGCGTCGGTAATTGGCCATAGTTGCGGAATTAGGCCGACGTTAAAGAAACGAAACACACACATAGTTTATAGGGTAGGTAGGTAGGTATTGTATTTTATTACAATTTGCTATTTAATTCATATAATCCAGCAGCCCGAGACATAAACATATATGTTCTATAAATAGAAATTATCGATCGTATTTTAGGGCCCTAGTGGGCTAGTAGTAACATATATGCTGTATAATAATATATGAGGAATGAGAGTTAAAAATCCTTGAGTACTCTGTTCACGGCGACATGAGACCGGTGACGTCAGCCACACAGCCACAATAACCGAAACAGGTTAGGGCAGAGCTGAAGTCGAGGTAGGGCACAATAAGAAGTCTTATTAGGATTTAGAAGTTGTTCAACGTTGATGTAAATTACAGGTACAGTTTAGTAGTGATATTTAATATTCAGCAGGAACTAATAGCATAGCTAATAAGTGATCAATTGTATAGTGCTCAAGGAAGGCAATTGTTTTAACAGGTAATTATAAATACATACTAGATCGCTAAATTTAAGGATAATAAGAGATTACCTACTTTAAACTTTTCACAATTATCTTGTTTATATCCTGGATAAATTAATTTATGCTTAAGGTTTAATGAGTTTATTTATCTTCAACCTTATAAAATAAATCAACAAATAGAAATAATATAGTAACAGCAATATTGTTAATTACTTTGGCTGAAAGTTGAAACGTCGCAGAAAGTTGGTTATGGTAGCGAATTTTCATAAACATTTCAAATAAGTACCTACCTATAACTAAATTCTCTTAACCTAGAACATTCAATTTTGGTACATAGTAAAGTTAAGAGCAACACAACTACCAGTTTTACTAAAATAGCTATAGTTTTCAGGGGTACAATATTTTACGTGAATACTTTTTGGAAAAACTGATTAAATTTACCTGGTCACTAAGTGAGTAGCGAACGTGTCGCCACCTAGTTCGGAACCAAGTACTTGTTGTCACGCCCGCTCCAAATAATACAGAGTATTAAAAATAGAGACAGTATACAACTAACTAACAATTTAAAAAATTGTTAGCCCTGGCCCATTTCTACCCCAATATAGGGACAAAGTATGTGAGACTAGATGCATTCTCGCAACAATTAGAACCGTAGACCGGTTTCGCTCTCATTAGAGCTCTTCAGTACGGCATACTAATTGCAGCAAAAATGCACCAAAAATAACACGGCTATCGTATAGCCAGTCTTAAAACACTAAGTGAGTAGCGAACGTGTCGCCACCTAGTTCGGAACCAAGTACTTGTTGTCACGCCCGCTCCAAATAATACAGAGTATTAAAAATAGAGACAGTATACAACTAACTAACAATTTAAAAAATTGTTAGCCCTGGCCCATTTCTACCCCAATATAGGGACAAAGTATGTAAGACTAGATGCATTCTCGCAACAATTAGAACCGTAGACCGGTTTCGCTCTCATTAGAGCTCTTCAGTACGGCATACTAATTGCAGCAAAAATGCACCAAAAATAACACGGCTATCGTATAGCCAGTCTTAAAACACTAAGTGAGTAGCGAACGTGTCGCCACCTAGTTCGGAACCAAGTACTTGTTGTCACGCCCGCTCCAAATAATACAGAGTATTAAAAATAGAGACAGTATACAACTAACTAACAATTTAAAAAATTGTTAGCCCTGGCCCATTTCTACCCCAATATAGGGACAAAGTATGTAAGACTAGATGCATTCTCGCAACAATTAGAACCGTAGACCGGTTTCGCTCTCATTAGAGCTCTTCAGTACGGCATACTAATTGCAGCAAAAATGCACCAAAAATAACACGGCTATCGTATAGCCAGTCTTAAAACACTAAGTGAGTAGCGAACGTGTCGCCACCTAGTTCGGAACCAAGTACTTGTTGTCACGCCCGCTCCAAATAATACAGAGTATTAAAAATAGAGACAGTATACAACTAACTAACATACTTTACAGTCTTACATACTTTGTCCCTATATTGGGGTAGAAATGGATAGATTTTGGTGTTCAAAGTGCTCTAATGAAGACCTTAAATTTTATGTGTAGGTACTACTTTATATGATGACAATCTGTTTAATTAAAATTATATAAGTACATAAATAGCTAAGATTATAGTCATCCTAAAAAATTAGTCCAACCTATTTAAGATAGAGGTCTCAAAAGCGACATAACTTAAAACTGAAACTTTGCTTATGCTTTTTAAATTTTAACAACACACCACGAGGGCTTACAGCTTAAATACTATCGTACCGTAGGTGTTGACAAGGAGGAACGAGGCAACTTGTTAATTCTGGACTTGAAGGTTTGGAGGTGCGGAGGAGAAGGAAAAACATGTCCTGGCAAGGAATTCCACAACTTGGAAGTCCTCGGGACAAAAGAGCGGGCATAACGAGATGTTCTATGTCTGGTGACCTGGACAGTAAAAGGGTGCATTCGCTCTGATCTCCTGGTGGATCTGTTGGGGGCAGCAGGTGGGGGAACTATGGAGGAAAGCTCATCTGAGCAGTGCCCGTGCAGATATCTATAAAATAGAGAGAGGTCACCAACGGCACGTCGGTGGGCAAGGGATGGCAGCCTTTGGGTGAGGGTAGGGTCACCGATGAGACGTATAGCTCTCTTTTGAATGGAGTCCAGGATAGCGAGTGTAGAAGCGGCAGCTGCACCCCAGATGTGGGAGCAGTATTCGAGGTTTGGCCTTATTTGTGAAGTATATAAGGTATAGAGGTTAGCTGGTGAAAAGTATTTGCGAGCCCGGAAGAGGAAACCTAATTTCTTAGCAGCCGCTTCTGCAATTGATGTGACATGTTGGTGCCAATTAAGATTTCGATCCACAGAAATGCCAACAAGAGAAAAGGACTCATTACTTTGAATAACTTGGTTGTTCATTGTGATGGGTCTAGGGCTGGTGTATATCTTATGAGAAAGAAAGCAAGACTGAGATTTGGTGGGGTTGAATTGTACAAGATTTCTACTTCCCCAGTCTAATATTTTTTGGAGATCCACGGAGACAGAACCCTCCATGAGTGTGCGATCCTCATGTAATTGGGCTAAAGAGACAGGCTTAGAATATTGTATATTTGAGTGGAGGGTGCTGTCGTCCGCGTAACTGTGAACTGGGTTGGATGTGCTAGAGAGGAGGTCATTGATGTGGAGAAGAAACAAAGTAGGAGCTAAAGCTAAACCTTGAGGAACTCCTGCATTAATTGGAGGTGTTTTATAGAAACTTGAGTTATTCAAATTTTGAATTTTCTTTTGAAAAAATTTTTTTTCTTCGAATATTACAAAGCTATTTTAATGCAATTTGGTGGATATCTTGCGTTAGGAAAGACCTTACAACATATCAAAATTAAACTTTCTAAGTTTATAGAAAAATGAGTTATTCAAGTTTGAAACATTTAATAAAAATTGACTACCATAACGCACTTGCTGCGTCCCGAACTTTTACCTATAATGTTTGAAAAAATTAATTTGAAGTAGACTTTTTTTGCCAGCATCACATAGAAAGCTGCAGTTTTATATCAGTTTGAGAAAGTCTGGACGCAGCAAGCGCGTATGGATGCCAATTTTAATTAAAATTTATACTAAAAAAATGTTAGTAGGAAGCAAATAAGTGTTGATATAAACCTTGATACAAGTGCGCTGTGGAAATTAATTTGCATTAAAATCTTGACAATTCTCATAGGTCGATTTCTTAAGTTAGAATCTTCAATTTCGATACCCTATAAAAACAGCATTTGTACTTATAAAAATTACCTACTAGGCTTCAGAGACACAAAGTTTTAAAAAAAATATGTTTTAGAAAAGCGGTTTGATTGAGTTGGCTAAAACGAGATCATCTAAGCGGTTAACAGAAAAATGTCTGCCACTTTTAGAATTTGGATTTTTTTTAGTACAGAAGCTGTAAATATGTACATGTATATTTATGGGTTTTCTCCATAACAAAACTTATAAGTGTATACTTTTAAAGGTGTCTTATTTAGCAAAAATATACTCGTGTTTATTTTAGGTATTCGCAGGAAGTATGTAAAATAATCATTATTCAATTTGATTTTTTTTTGCCTTACTAGTAACAAACTCATTTAAAACATGATAATATCTATTTTCTAGAGATATGCTTAATAGGTCACATGTGTTCTTAATTCTATAAAACTTAAGTAACATTTCATTATTGAGAGTGGTTTGTACAAAATGAGAATACAAAATATGTATTACCTCAAGTTGTTTTCTTTTCTTTAAGGTCGGCCTATTGCCGCGACTATGGCCAATCACCGACGCCAGGGTTCAGTTTCACCTCACTATCCTGGACATTTTGCCGAACCCCAGCCTTTCTGTACGGAGGTTGAGGATCTTTAACATGCCCAATATCGCATGAACACGGGAATGACGGCTTTACCCCCCTCCAAAGGGCGGAACGTGCAGACATTCAACTTGCTTAAATACAATGCACAACCTCGTCTGATGTTAATTGTACAGTATGTACTGAAAAAGTGAAAGGGAAACCCTGATAATCAAACCCGGTGCCCCTCGGTTCAGAGGCACACGTCCTTATCACTTAACCACCGAGGCTGTTACCGCTAAGTTTAGATAAGGCATTAAAAAAAAGTTACCAATGAAAAGAAAAGTATTTGATTACAAATGAGTTAGTAAATTAATAATTTGTTTAAATAATAAAGTCCGCCCAAAGTTAATTACATTTTATCAAGAGCTGAACATTACCTAGCCTTGGCCTTAGTTGGTATAATTTAAATGTTTTGTATAATTATATGTATGATATATTACAAATTTCTTTAAAAAACTCCTACTTCTCTGCAACTATTCACTTTTCACTGCAACTGATGACATCGTCAGCTTTAAAAAGCTGAATGGTACATATGTATCTATATAACAACTAAAAAATTATGTTTTGTTACCTTGATCAGAAGAAAAAAGTAGCAGATACCTATATCTATATCTAGATCACTCTCAGCTCTAGGGCTGAACACACTGATACCTTAGAGACGACCTCCACCGACATTTCTGGAGTAAGTAGATTGAGACCCTGTTATCGAGCTGCAGTAAATTAACCTGAACTTATCCACCACTCTAAGGAGCACGCAGATTTAGACCTTAGAATTCATTTCCTTCCATACTTCCTTAACCTATCGAAAATGGCTTGAAATCAGGAGCCGAAACGTCGAGTTTTAATAAATTCTGGACGCGGTTCAACCCGAGAACTAAGTATATTTGATTATATATATATATATATATATATATATATATATATATATATATATATATATATATATATATATATATATATATACATACATACAGGGTCGCTGATAAGTCTGGAAACGGTCGATTATCCGGGAAAATATACAAGGTGTCGAAAAAAGTTTTATACAAAAGTTTTTGGGTTCTTCAATGTCTACTAGGCGGTGATAATTTTATTTATACAGGGTTGGTCATACAGGCGTGGCACACCAATATTAATTTTTTTTTAATGGAACACCCTATATATTATTCGATATTTCAATCCTTCTCTTAATTTTGAGCAACATTTATCAGAAGCATGATGTACATAAACTCAATCGTTTCCGGGTAAAAAAATAAATAAAAATAAACGCTACTGTTTTTAAAATCTATTGGATGAAGAACAAAAATAAATGAAAAGTAGAATATCTCTTGAAAACAATCTGTGAGTGTGAAAAGAACCGGTTGCGATGTTTTTAACATTGTTTGGAATCCCAAGATAAGATAAGATGCCCATAAGAAACGCAGTATTATTCTTTTGTTTTAAAATGTTTCCAGGACAACGAATGTCAAACATTCATTCAGTGTCAACAGTTTTGAAACATTAGTAATTTAGTGTCAACAGTTTTTGTGCAAAATGGCAAGTTTAAGTGAAACCGAACGTATCGAAATTTTAATGATGATAGGGTACGGTGATAGAACACGAAGTTTTGCTCAAGTGGTGATTATGTTCAATGAGTTGCATCCTGAGCGGGAATCGATCTCCAAATCCACAGTTTCGAAAACTTTGCATCGTTTTCACGAAACTGGCGCTATCAAGGATAAACCTAGAACTGGAAGGCCAGTAACCGTTACAAATGAAGAAAATTCTTTGAATGTAATATTGGATGTGGTGGAAAATCCGAAAACTTCGGCACAGCAATTGGCTTTAAATCACAATATGAGTCGATATTCAATTCAAAAGATTACGAAGCGGGAAAAGTTCCGTCCATATAAAATTCATTTATTGCAAGAACTGAGTGAAGACGATTTTGATCGCAGAATCGAGTTCTGTGAACTTATTATGGAGAAGTTACGCCAAAATTTTAACTTTGCCAACCACATTTTGTTTTCCGACGAATCTACATTTTGTTTGAATGGACAAGTCAACCGACACAACTGTAGGTACTGGTCAGACGAAAACCCACATTGGATGGAACAAATTCACACCCAAAGACCGCAAAAAGTAAATGTTTGGTGTGCTATTATTGGTGGACATATCATAGGACCTTATTTTATACACGGTAATTTGAACTCTGCTCGATATTTGACACTTTTGCAAGAATCAATTGTTCCAGACGTAAGTCGATTATTTCCGAACAATAACGACCCAAATCTACCAGCGGAAGAAATATGGTTTCAGCAGGATGGGGCACCCCCTCATTTTGGAATTGAGGTACGGGAATATCTGAATCAAACCTTTCCTGGCAGATGGATAGGGCGCAGGGGAACTATTGAATGGCCAGCTAGGTCTCCCGACATGACGCCGCTTGACTTTTTTTGTGGGGCCATGTAAAAAATTTAATTTACCAAAATAGACCGCAGAATATTGAAGAGTTGCAAGCAAGGATTGTGCATGAAATTAATAACATTCCTCAAAACGCTCTTGTAAATGCAGTGCAATGTTTTGTTAAGCGAATTCATTATTGTCAGGAGGTCAATGGAGAACACTTTGAACATCTTATAAAATAGGATTCCAAACAATGTTAAAAACATCGCAACCGGTTCTTTTCACACTCACAGATTGTTCTCAAGAGATATTCCACTTTTCATTTATTTTTGTTCTTCATCCAATAGATTTTAAAAACAGTAGCGTTTATTTTTATTTATTTTTTTACCCGGAAACGATTGAGTTTATGTACATCATGCTTCTGATAAATGTTGCTCAAAATTAAGAGAAGGATTGAAATATCGAATAATATATAGGGTGTTCCATTAAAAAAAAAATAATATTGGTGTGCCACGCCTGTATGACCAACCCTGTATAAATGAAATTATCACCGCCTAGTAGACATTGAAGAACCCAAAAACTTTTGTATAAAACTTTTTTCGACACCTTGTATATTTTCCCGGATAATCGACCGTTTCCAGACTTATCAGCGACCCTGTATATATATATATATATATATATATATATATATATATATATATATATATATATATATATATATATATATATATATATATATATATATAAGTGTTTTTAGCCAAGATGGAAACTATAGATAGGTTTAACATTTAAAAAAGTCTGGACACAGCAAGTGCGTTATGGTAGTGAATTTTCATAGAACTGATCTGGCACCAAATATTTTTTAATTTAAATACTTATAACTTTTTTTTCTTGCAACATAGAGATCCAAATTTAGGTATGTTTACTTTTATAACGCTGGCCTACGTACCAAATTTGGTTACCATAGCTTTATTATATTCGGATATAAAAGAAAATTAGGAAAGAAAACCCAAAATGTTCGCGGAAAACCTGGTATCATTTTCTTTGCTAACAAACTTATTAAAGCCACTTAACAAAAGAAAGGTACCTGCCAGATATCATTAAAATCGGCTCATTTTTTGAGTTATCGGTGTGATACATATGTTACATATATATATATATATATATATATATATATATATATATATATATATATATATATATATATATATATATATATATATATATTTCTTGCGAAAATTTATTTCTATTGAGTAAATGGGTTAACGAAATAGCTTCATACACCTATATATTTTAAGAAGCCACAAAGCATGTTTAAAATATCTAGATCTATTCGAGGTGGGTTTTTTTCTAGGCTTTTCGATGTTTCGTTTTATTTTGATGGCAAGAGGTATACAGAAAGTCAAACTTTATAAATACTACCGTTTGTTAACAAACAATATGTTCCATCATCCATTTTAAGACAAAGTATCTGGGTTTTTTGTTTCAGATAAAAATTCCCTACAGCTTAACACAAAATTATTTGAATCGGAACAAGATGTCCAGAAAAATGTTTGCGTGCAAGATACTACTATATCTTCTTCTTCAGAAAAAAGGCGTTTACATTCTTACAATTTCAGAAAGTCTAATGTCAAAAAGCGACTTTATACCCCTCCTCCAGCCAGTAGCACATCTGAAGCTGATCCTTTTTCAAGCACTAGTAGTGATGTTAGTTATAGGCCTGAACTTTCAGATAGAAACAGTCAATTGAGCGAGGAAGATGGTGCACAATTTGAAAACTGTATTACGTCAGAAAATCAAGTCAACGTATTTTGTTCTAACGCAAGTAAAACTAATTGCAAAGTGATAAAATTAAGCGATGTCGATGACTATAATAAAGAAAGTAAGAAAATAGTTCAAAATAAAAACACAAACAACAGTGGAACTAAGGTTCCTGAAATAAATGCAAGCCGCGCAAACGAAATCAATAAAAATAGTAAGAAAGACAATCATGACAGTCACAATGGTGTTCGTAAAATAGCTTTAAGACATGCAAGCGACCATCGCATCCAGATTGATCAAGATACGGGGAGGCAAAGAGAAATAAGAAGTTTTAAAGAAGACACACAATTAACATGGTCTATTGCTAGAAAAAATAACGGGAAGAGAATTAGAGATAAACGCCACTGCTGTTACATTTGTAACAAGATTCTCACAAACAATATGGCTAGACATTTTGAAAATGTGCAGCTCGATGAAATTGAAATTAGTCGAATACTGCTTCATCCCAAAAAAAGTAAAATACGTCGACAGCTTCTGGAAAATTTATTACGTGTTGGTGACTTCTATCATAATTGTAACGTGCTAGCAACAAAAACAGGCGAACTCCTTTTGGTAAGGTGCACAACAGAAATAACTCTGCAATCCTATACAGATTTTGGACCATGTCCAAGTTGCCTGGGCTTTATAAGTAAAAAATATATGTGGCACCATGTTAGGTTTTGCCGCAAAATAAGGTCTGAGACTCCTGATAAAAATGAAAATAATGCGCTTAGTGAAAGCAGTGCTATACTGTTTGAAATCCTAGGCAAACAAGTGAATGACGAATTCCGCTGTAATATAATAAATTCACTGAGATATGACAATGTGTCTCAGATTGTTAAAGAAGACACTTTGATCCTTAAACTAGGTACATTTTTGTATGAAAAGTACGGAGTAGCTCAAAGAGAATTGATACGCCAATCGATGCGACAAGTAGCAAGATTGAAACTAAAATTACAAGAAGTGAATAATATTGACCACTCCTTATCCAACTGGCTCGTTCCAAAACATTTTGATGGTATTATAATTGCGACAAAAAAATTGTGCCACAAGTGTGATGAAGATACATATAGTCAGAGTTTCGAAGTACCATCATTGGCCTTGAAAATTGGACATTTATTGAGGAAGTGTATAGCCATTGAAAAAGGTTCGGCACTAAGGCAAGGTAATTTAGGCAGGCACACAGAATTGAAATCTCTTTTAGAGTTAATTGACCTTGAATGGTCTGCAAAAATATCATCTAGAGCACTAACCACTCTTAACAGGAGAAAAATGAACACTACTCAACTCCTTCCTCTCACTAGTGACCTTATGAAGTTGAATAAATATTTAGAGGAAGAGATGAAGCTAACAAAAAATCTTGTTACAGGTAAATGCACACCACATATCTGGAAGAAACTTGCTTCGTTAACACTATGTAAAATAATTCTCTTTAATAAAAGGCGTTCAGGTGAAGCATCGAAAATGCATTTAACAGATTATCACAACAGACCATCCTGGTCAGAGCAGGGTACAGAGGAATTTAAAAGCTCTCTCACACCTCTTGAACTAGACCTGGCAGCCAAGTTAACTGTTGTTGAAGTAGTAGGTAAGAGAGGTAGAATAGTTCATGTAATTTTAACCAATGAAATGAAACAATGTATTGATTTACTAATAGCTACAAGAGATTAAGGTGGAATATTACCAGAAAATAAATATGTTTTTGCGAGATCTCAGATATCACAACTCAATTCCCATTTACGTGGCCACGATTGCTTAAAAAAGGCATGTACAGAAGCAGAGTTGGAAAATGGTGAAAATATAACAAGTACAAAACTAAGAAAGTATGTAGCCACAGTTAGTCAAATATTTAATCTGAAGGAACATGAATGCGACTGGCTTGCTCGTCATTTAGGGCACGACATACGTGTTCACCGCGACTTTTATCGTATACACGAGAGCGCTGTTGAAATGACCAAAATAAGCAGGCTTTTGATTGCAGTCGATAAAGGAGAAGCAAAGAAATATGCCGGAAAGTCACTTGAGGAAATCAACATTGAAGGTAATAAAAGGTTTTTCAAACAGTTGTTTCTTAACTTTATTTATAAATCATATTACAGACTTACCTGCATTGGAGATTACAAAAGAAGATGCAACTGGAGACCTGGAGGAGGTAAATGCTGACTCTACATGTGATTTGAATAAATATATGTGTGAATTGGAAGACATTAATATCAAAGAAAAAAGGGTTAGCAAAAAAGGTATACATCTTTCGTTAAAATATAAATATAAACATATTTGCAGTCAGAGTTATATGGACCCCCCCCCTCCCTTTCCCCTCCTTCAACTTCTCTCGTCTCTCTTTTCACTCAATATTTTAGATACCGCTTTACTGATGTAATATATACATAGTAAAACCTATTTACCATTACAATCTAAAGGGAATGTCTCCCTGTTGTCGCACCTATTTCGAGTAAGTTTTGCCTTCTTCCTCTGAATTTAGTAACAAATATCTTCTGTCACTTGTTCTGGGACACTTGTAGTGTTTTTTTTTAATCTATGGACCTTGCCCTGGTCATTTTTTGCAATGTCTGCATTTCAAAAATTGATGTTCTCTTTATGGGTCCTGCTTCTGCTTCTTGGCACATATATTATACCTCTCCATACTTGATGAACTGTTCATCAGGACCAAGATAAAATGTTTATTAATGAGAATGTTATGCTTATGTATTTTAGGTAAACCAAAGGTAGATCTAACTAAAAGAAGAGTTTGGACTACAAAAGAAAAATCTGTGGCCCTTCAGTTTTTTAAAAGAAATATTCAGCGTGAAATGCTTCCTGGGAAGAAGGAATGCGAAGAATGTCTTACCAAAAATAATATTTTTTCAGGAAGAAAATGGACAGATCTTAAGTTTTTTATAAAAAATGTTATTACCAAAACCAGAAGGCTAAAATCTAAAACATAAACACGTCTACCTACTTATACTAGTATCGGTATTTTAGGTTTACTTATTGTCAAACGTTTAGTTGAGTTTTTATTAAAGAATTAAATTTTTTTCTTCATATGTTTTTTATTTATCGTTCGTTTCAACTGTTTTATACATCTTAACCCAGCAAAGTGATAAAAAAAAGCTTAAATAAGTAATAAATGAATTACAAACGCCTTTAAGAAGCCACTTATTGCTTCTGATTTTTAGAAGAAAAAATGATGGATTTATTCAAGGCAAGTGATACAAACATAGGGGCTTGTCTATGTTTATCTATCATTTGCTGTTTAACAGTAATTTTCAGTTTTTATGTAATTAGTTTTACCATTACTGCATCTACAGACAGAATTATTGAGCTCATCTAAATCTTAAATCACTTATAAATTGTCGTAGATATTTACAGGAATTACTTAGTCTCAGTATTTTAGAGCTTATTTTATTGTGCATTCTAAAACACATAAGTACGGTTATCTAATATTTATCTCATTAATCCAGCGTATGCTACTAAAAGAAAAATTACAGAACCATATCTCTTAAATGGCGCTATATAATGAAATTTTGCAACGCGTAATTAAAGGTGGACATAACTAGACTAGTTTGTTTTTTACAGACGCATATATAAATAAATTTTTATTACACTGTCGGCATTCAGCATATGTCTTCGTTAGAAGTTGCATACAAAAGGACTGCAATTAAACCTCAAAATACACAAATAAGATACAATTTTATAAACCTATAAATATAAGTCTGGACGCAGTAAGTGTGTTATGGTAGTGAATGTTCATAAAAATGTTTTTAAAGCAATATGTCTTCTTTAATGTATGCAGGCGTCAAATTTGGTTATTACCAGAATAACCAATATAATAGAAACAATGTAGCATATTTCACCAAAATAACTTAACTGTTTGTAAATGTACAACAAACTTTCGGTAAATAAGCTTAAAATGTTGCCAAAAAATGGTTTCTAGCCACGAACCTTAGGTTAATAGCAAATTGAGATATTGAAATTTGAATCATTTAATGAAAATTCGCCAGCATAACTCACTGCTGCGTCCTGATTTTTTTGAAAATGCAATAAGGTGTGTTCGATTAAAAAAGTCTGGACGCAGCAAGTGCGTCATGGTAGTGAATTTTCATAGAAATGCTAGCAACAAACATTTTTACATTAAATGCTTATAACCCTTTTTCTTTCCACGTAGAGATCTAAATTTTGGCATGTAGTTTATTTTTTATAACGTTAACCTACTTACCAAATTTCGTTACTATAGATTTTTTTATTTTCGGAGATAAAATTTTTGTTCGAAAGAAAACCCAAAATTTTCCCGAAAAACCTTATCTGATATTCCTGGCTAACGAACTTATCCAAGCGACCTACAAAGGAAAGGTACCCGCCAAATTTTGTCATAATCGGCCCATTATTTTTTTAGTTATCGGTGTGATACATTGAATATATATATATATATATATATATATATATATATATATATATATATATATATATATATATATATATATATATATATATATATACATATACATATACATATAAACATATAAAAACCGAAACTGGCCCTGGATATGGGTTCTAGGTGTCCTAGTTCGCGCTCATTTGAAGAAATCTTTTCAAAATTAAAAAGCCGCGGTATCCTCAACTTTTTCTGCCAAAATCCGCATACATTATAGACTATTAAACTATATAACTAAAACTACTGCCAAATATCAGAGAAAGGGTCTATTTAAAATTAGCTTCCTGCAAATGTTTCAGTAAAATAAAAAACAATGACGATTGAAGCTCAAACTAAAAGACTTGAAAAACACATTTCTTGCGACATTTTCTCTACATAATCCGTATTCGTTTCAGGTCTTTTCCTAAAAGATGCCAATTTTCACGTTTAAAACCGTGATTGTGACGTTTTAAGCCGAAAAAAATAGACAAAGTAATTTTACTGCCTTTTTTTTTGGTTTTTTTGCCGCAAAAAACTTAATCTTTGTAACATACAATAGATTTTGTTATCTACACAAAATTTGTTTTTGTGCGTTTATCTGGGTCATCAGTGACACCCAAAAATTGTTTCTTTAAAGGCTTATAACTTTCTTTTCTTTTAACCTAGAGATATAAATTTCGGTACCTAGTATACTTTTTATTATAGAAACCGGCGTACCAAATTTGGTTGCATATATATATATATATATATATATATATATATATATATATATATATATATATATATATATATATATATATATATATATATATATATATATATATATATATATATATATATATATATATATATATATATATATATATATATATATATATATATATATATATAATACATATAAAAAGGAAACTGACCTCGGATATGTGTTCTAAGTGGCCTAAGTCGCGGTCCTTTGAAGACATTTTTTCAAAATTCAAAAGCCGAGATTTCCTCATTAGTGAATTTTTTCCACAAAAATGCACTAAAAGTAATGACACAAAAAAACAAAATATAAACTCAGGTCAGGACAGGTCAAGAATTCTGAATGAAACTCCACAAAAATTACAGTTTTATGGATGTATATACAAGGAGCTGTCAAGATGTGGTAATCTGTAAGGTATGGTCGACATGTCTCCCTTGGTCTAATATCAAATAATTCGAATAATTCTTTTTTTCAATTCTAAAAACGCTTTGTAACTCTGGAAGTACATCCCCATGCAAGTGTGTTATAGGAGGACACTGACTGGACAAGGTAAAGCTGTAATCGACCCAAAGCAAAAAAAAGCATTTAGCTTTTTACACGCATCTATTTGCCGACTCCAGGTTAGGTCACCACTTACCACGGATCCCAATAGAAGCACAGAGCACGGAAGACTAAATACATTGCTACTCAAACTATTTACGAAGCCGTCGGTAGCATTTCTTCTTCTAATGAAGTGAACCACAGTAGTCTCAACATTTGGAGCTAACAAATTTTCATGCCACAAAACCCTCAACTACTTCCAGTGCTCGAATTTGGAGACCCTCAAAATATGATTCAAAAATCACCACAGACATATCGTCTGCATACAAGATTACGTTACAATTGTTTTAAGTGTTCAGGCAAATTATTTATGTGTGTAAGAAAAAGTAAACGTGACAAAATCGATCCATAAGGGATACCAAGCTTAATTGGATGCTCACCAAAGCGCATCACATATGCGGAGCCTCATTATGCTTCGCGAAAGATAGGACACCAACCAATCCAGAATCGCTCCGCTGATGTCCTCTAGCTTTTTAAGCAAACATCTAATTAAGAAATTCAAAAACACGGCTTCATACCGTGGGTTCTGATGTGTGGTGGCAGGCGTAACTAAATTTGTACAAAATCATTGTTCGCCTATTGGACTTTGGGAATGCAAGGCAGGTTAACGTGGATCTTTAAACTAGACATACCAGAAATGACTAAGAAATTTGTTGTTGGCATTTCTAGTGATTGGTATACCTAGTTGCTACATTTTGATAGGCAATGATGACATTGACATGCTTAGGATTTAGGCCTAAGATTTGCAGGGACTTGTCGCTGGTATTGGCAGAAACACCGCAGTATCTCATCCTGATGCATGAAGGTGATCGCAAAGTAGTAATTGTATAACAAGGGAAAGGTTTGTTGTTTATAAACAGAGAGGTGTCTACCTATAACCGAAAGGGGGGTACAGTATTATGATACATATGAGCTTTGGATTCTGGGTGTTTGATGTACTGTATTATTATGTATTATCTACTGGGGGTCACTACATTCCGTGACAGCCCTTTGCAGGTAATAGTGTTCGACTGGAGACTACATGTATTTATTTTCGAGTGTAGAAAATATTCCACACTGTACTGAAACAACCTACGGCCAGGCAACCCAATTTGGTGTTATGCAATTACAGTAATTTCTGTGTTAACTGATTACTTATCATGTCAGGCAATGGCATCAAATAAGACAATTGAATGTAGTGGATAATATACAGTATCGTCTAAGTATAGGTTTTATATGTATGGCGGCAGCTCATACACACGTTTTATTAATCTGTCTACCTTTAATGTCGGGCAATATCAAATATGTGTGATTTTGACTCACAGAAAGTGTTCCGATAACAGTCTTACAAGCTCTTGGTATATTGTTTAACATGCCCAGCATTCATAAACATATTTCACGACAGCTTAAAGATTGATTTCAGACTGTCTACGAGGCAACAGGTCTGCGGTATTAGATCGAAATTGGATTGCTGCATATTTCAAGACACTTTAAAGATTGGTTTCAGACTGTGTCCGAGGCAACAGGTCTACGGTATTAGATCTAAACTGGACTGCTGTTTAGCTTTCCCACTTCAAAGGAGTTGCGCAGTAGATTTTTGGAATTTTGGAATTTAGAATTCACCAACTTAAGATAAGGGTTATAATTTTGTGGGTTAATTATGTAACTACTTTCTCCTTGCACGCGTAGCTTGTGATACGAGGTGGTAGGCACATTTAAAATGTGTCGGAAAAAGGGTAATCTAAGACAGGTTGAGATGACTCTTTTGGACTGGAGAGGTGGAAAAATAACATTTTTGTTGGCATCTAGATAGCGTTTTTGTGTGCTAGATATTTTACGCCAGTGGCTTTCTACAATTACCCGAGATATCTGAAGGCGCTTCACCTTTTTATCAACACATTCTTTAAAAATTAGGATAGCCTGAAAAGTCTATCTATCTATTAATTTTTTGCATTAAAAATATTTTCCTACATTTGACAAATAAATTCAAACAGATTTTCTAGGTGGCGAACAAATACTTCCATAATTAATTTCCATACAGCATATAGCTTGTTAAGCTCAGACCGTTTTAGTTTAGCTCAGTTTCGGTCTCACGACTATTTTCGATGAGCACTAGATATAGGCAGATTAAAAATAAGCAGGTGTATATTGTATATACTGAACTTATATATATACTTTAACCCCTACTTAGAAAAATGTAGGATTTAGGTAGGTACAGTCTACTATTTGTTTCTAATTGTACTAAATATTTATGTAGGGGTTGAAGTATATATGAATTAATCATACACTTGTTTGTCCTTAGTTTGTATCTAGTGCTCATCGAAAATAGTCGTAAAACCGATTTCTGAGTCTAACAAACTTTCCTGTGAAGTTTTTGTTATTTTTTTTTACTCAAATGATATGCTTCACTTAGAGTCAAGCAGTAATGTACTTTCTTTTATACAGTTTCAGACTTACACTCTGGCCTGACTAAGATTTTACATTTGTAAACAATCTACAGGTCTTAACGGTGTAATTTAATAACTCAATTTTGTGTAGTGCGAAAATACTGACAATGTTATCTGTGTATCACGTTTTGTGTTCTTAGTATACTAACCTCTTTTTATTACACATTTTTAAAGTGACATCAAATGACACAGTTACATGTGCTGCATGTATAGTAGCCTCTGTGTTTATTACACCGTTTGAAAGTGACATCAATTAACACAATTACATGTGCTACATGTATAGTAACCTCTGTGTGTTTACTATTCAGGTTTTATGCTTATTGTGGCAGCTCATATACACATTTTGTTGGTTTTCCTAGCAACGTAACCTCGGATGTCAGAACACACCAAAAATGCATGATCTCTGCTTCCACGGAGTGCATCGATAAATCGATTAAACCTATATAATCCACAACATCCACCCACAAATTTAGGCCATAAGACGTCCATGTGGCCACTTTCGATGCTAAAGTTTGCGAGGTTACAAGAGCGGTACGGCCTGTCCTGGTGTGTGTGTGTGTGTGTGTGTGTGTGTGTGTGTGTGTGTGTGTGTGTGTGTGTGTGTGTGTGTGTGTGTGTGTGTGTGTGTGTGTGTGTGTGTGTGTGTGTGTGTGTGTGTGTGTGTGTGTGTGTGTGTGTGTGTGTGTGTGTGTGTGTGTGTGTGTGTGTGTGTGTGTGTGTGTGTGTGTGTGTGTGTGTGTGTGTGTGTGTGTGTGTGTGTGTGTGTGTGTGTGTGTGTGTGTGTGTGTGTGTGCGTGTGCGCGCACGTGTGTGGGCGCGCGCGCGTGTGTGTGTGTGTATGTGTGTGTGTGTGTGTGTGTGTGTGTGTGTGTGTGTTTGTGCCCGTATAACTATGAGGACAAACCACATGCATGGACGTGACTTGTCGGGTCTTCCCAACTTGTCGGGCCATACACGCGTCCCGACAATTTAGAGACGTGGTTTTTCGGATTCTCCACCTCTTAAATAGTATAAATAACTAATTTTCTGACGATGTCCTGATATACATACTATATGCATGTGTATATTTTTGAGTTCGTGTTACTAAAACTGTCGGGCCCTATAAAAGTGACTGATAAAAGCGACCTCCGTGGTCAATTTTTGAAACAGACGTAATTGTGTGTAAGGCCCGACAACTGTTTGGTAAAATTTGTGTAAGTCCCGATAAATATATTTTTTTTTACCTCGTGCAGGTAGTAAATGATCTGTTTTCAAGTGACTTGTCCCTGGTTTTATAAATAGCGTCTTTGTTGTTATTTTTTACTGCTTCATCTGCAAGGGTTGTTGACGGGGAATAACGGTACATCATTTTTCCTTGGGCCCTAAAGCAGATAGCGGTGGGTTTTATGTAGTATGTTATATTTGAAAGAATATTGAGATATTGTTAAATTTATTTATTAGGGAAATTTCATAGAAAACATTTACTCTATTCTTCAAACGAAACAGAACTCATATTTGGGATGGAAACATTAGTTTATATATTATTTTACATACACATATTTATGTATGTATATATATATATATATATATATATATATATATATATATATATATATATATATATATATATATATATATATATACTTATAGGGTTAGTATAGGATGGATTTGTATTTACAGAAATATTCCTTATTCAAAAAAAAAAAACTTAAAAGCTTTTCGACATATTTTTTGCTACAAAGTGACGATCTTCAATTTATCATAGCGTAAACAATTTCGTTGCTATGGCCACTAAATCTTTCATTTTAAATAGCAAGATATGATTCGCGATTTCGGAAATAGCGTCTAGTTCTTGATACGCCACTAGACAGGTCTACGTCCTCCGCAACCTCTATGTCAGGTCTATTATCGTCGAAAAGGTTGTTAATATATTCCTCCCAAATAACTCTTCGCTGCCGATCGTCTTGTGCAATTTCCCCATGTTCGTTTTCTACATTAGAAGAGTATCTCTTCCGGGAAACTCCGGACACCTCTTTTATCTTCTGTGTATGTTAAATTCATCGTGCAGCTCTTGTAGTTGTTCTATATCCTCGCATTGCTTCTTTAACCAGTCATTCTTTGCCGCTATTATTTTCCACCTAATAAGTCTTTGGATATGTTTATAGCTCTCCGGATATCCTTGACTTATGCATCTTCTCCTTTCTTCGAAAATCCCCATGATTTCTGCTGTCATCCAACTGTGTTTCTGTGTTTTCCGCTTATGACCTAGTTCACCTTCTGCAACCCTTATCAAGGCTTCCTCCATTTCTCCCCATATGACATCTATGCTTGCACTCTCTTCCAACTTCGGTTCTATGCATCATATTTCGATAAAAAATGCAAAAATGCATTAACGAATTTGTTCTACGAAAATTAGCCAAAAATTATAGACCGTTAAACCAAAAACTTAACTAAACGTACAGCGAAAGCATCAACTTAACTAAACTGACGGCCAAAGCATCAGAGAGAGGGTCTATTTGAAATGAATTTTCTGTAAATATTTTAGTAAAATGAAGGGCAATGACTTAAGGGTTCGCAGAACACATGTTTTGAGGAAAACTCCATTTTTTTTTACTGCCCATAACTTTTATCTCTTTAAATTTAGAAATGCAAATTATGGTACATGGTTCACTCTTTATATTACAAACACGCGTACCGAATTTCGTTGCCCTTACTCTGTTATTTCCAGAGATATTATTTTTTTAGAAAGAAAACACAAAATTTTCCAGCAAAACCTGGGCCGATTTTCTTGGGTACCGAACTTATCCAAGCCACTTGCAAAAGGAAAGTACTCACCAAATTTGATCAAAATCGGCCCATTACTTTTTGAGTTATTGGTATGATACATACATATATTACTGTCAAAGCGATGTCATTCGGCATAGAATAGTTTATTATTTTTGAAAAAAATATGGGCTATTAAGGTTGACCCGTGGTTGAAAAATAAGTATAACGATGTCAAGAACTTTGGTAAATGAAGGTAACAATAGAACAATTGAGAGGAGGAAGTTAAAGTAAGAAATATTTTCCATTTAGAATGTCAAAATTTGAAGTATAGTGAACTTGGTCCACAATTGACAATGATTTTTTGGATGAACCCGTTAAATTTTGTAAAAACACAGCACAAGTCATAGACTTATTGTGTATTGCATATTGTATAATTTAATTGAATAAACGCAATAATAATAATAATAATAATAATATATATATATATATATATATATATATATATATATATATATATATATATATATATATATATATATATATATATATTCAAATTGACCCCGTTATATAATCATGACGGCGACGCCTCTCAAAAAAAACTATCGAGAACTACAAAAACCTCAATATTTGTTGTCATTTGACAATTATTTATAAAAATTATGCCGGGGCGACTGAATTACAGTCACAAAGATTATTCAAATTTATATATTATTATGGTGAATGTAACCACGTTTTATCAAGAAGGTGCCAAATCTTTGCTGATATCGAGATAAACAAAAACCGTCGCGGAGGAGTGTTCGGTGAATAATAGAAACTTACAAAACTTTTGGCACCGTGAAGGCAAAAATTCATAAAAGAAATAACATCCTTAAGACAAGTAGCTCTGCAGAGAGGACTTTCGAAGAGCTTGATACACAGGATTCCGTTAAAGCACAACTTCCACCCTTATTCAATATCTTTGGTTCAACATCTGAGAGAAATGGATACGCAGAAAAGAGTTTTGTAAATTCATTTGAACGATGATACAAGGCGACTCTCGATTTTTTTGACAGCATAATTAGGACTGATGAAGCGAAATCTATGAAAAATGTTCTTTTTAACACACAAAATTCTTATTTTTGGAGTAATTCAAATCGTCATGCAGTAAGAACCCGGAATTTTCAAAATAGCTAGCTAGTCTTTTGTGCTGTAAAAACTGATAGAATATAATATAATATAATTTATTAAGAAAACTTGAATGGTAAGTCATTAACCATACATTGCAAATTATTTCCCCATTCTAAATTATGTATTAACTTTTTTAAGATATACATATTTAAATATTCTGGAAGAGATGAATCATCAATATTTGAGCAATTTACCTCCAGCGGAACACAAGCAAATTTTTTAACAACGTGATGGCGCCCTACCCCACAGAACGGTTTCGTTTACTAAGAACATTTGATGACAAGTAGATTGCCAACTACTGGCCTTTTCTCTGGCCTTCTCGTTCTCCTTATTTGACTGTGTTGGATTACTTTACCTGGGGAACGATAATAAACATCGTTTTTTCAATCCAGTGAAAACGATGGGGGACTGTATGGCAAGGGTGAATGGCGCGTTGGAAAGCTTATCTCCAAATTCAATTAGAGCGGCCTTCCATGAAGAACTAACTCGAAGAGGAAAAAATGTTCGGTAGTTCAAAATGGAAATTTTGAACATTTATTAAGATAAGTTGTTACCCTGTGTAGGTATTGTTTTCTTTTAGTAGGATAAAATGGTTTTCTTCTATAGATTTTTGTCTTGGCGATGTCAAAAGTTTTGTAATTTTCCATTATTCGTTTAACACTATTCGGTTTCTGTTCTTGATGGTTTCTGTTCTTGATCGAACTTTGTTGCATTCCGCCTTAATATTTACACCTTAAAAATAATCCTAGTGCGTATAATTTAATCGCACCGCCATGATTATTAGCAATAAGTATTTGTCAAATGGCAACCAATAGTGATGTGTCTGTAGTGCTCTAAAGTTGTATTTTGAGCCGTCATGGCCAACTAACAACAAAACTTGAAAGCCGTATAACATTTTTACTATAATAAAATGTTAAATTGCCAATATTTCTAAAACCACAAATTTTTGACATAGCCAGCCATATACAAAGTTACCCTCTTTTTAATGCCAAATAAGATAGTATGATAAAAACAGGGGATTTCTATTTGAGAAAAAAGAGTTTCAACGATTTTTTCAATTCAATTTTCAATATGAGTTTTTGATTTTCCTGTATTGATTTATTATCAAAATAATAAAGTAAATCAGCTTCTACAAGGAAACCAACCTATATTAAATGATAAAGGCTTTCATATAGGATAAACTGATAGTTATGTTTAGGCCTGCAAACGTCATTCTTGACATAAAATTTGAGATATGTCAAAAACGGTTGGACTCCGGTATAGGATATTATACATAGAATGTGTCTAAAATTTCACGGAGAAGTTAAAAATGTAACAATATATAGATTATCCTATTTAAAATAAGCAAGTTAACATCAACACCGTGCAATCTTAAGAATACTTTAGCCGAGTTGCCGCCATCGACTTCAGTAAACTGCCTAATTTTCAAAATTTTCCAAAGGCTATTTTCCGAGAAATGGATCGCAGGAGTTCGTCGTGGGATACTCTGTATCTTCTACGTATAAAGTAGTGTGTTGTTTGGGAATTTAAATATACAAGTGCAAATTATTCTTTACGACTTTATTAGTGTTAGTGGGTGACTAAACAGTGTTTGCGATGCTTTTCGACCAGCTAAAAAGGGCCAAAGTTTTACAAAATGAGCTGATATGCAACAGGTTAGTTATCTTAAAATTTATTTAACACTGTCACCTGTCTACAGAATTATTTAATTATTTTGTAGAGAGTTTAGTTTATTTATTATTCGCGTAAGTTGTATTTAAATCAAAACATATTTAGTGACGTGCTCTAATCTTTATCTATATTGCAAAGAATGGAATTTTGTAATCAAAATTACATAAATCGAAAGGCCTATTAGAACATATTTTATCTAAAATGGTGCTCATGATGAATAGAACCTACATTTTTGTTAAGTTTTTGTTTAGTGACGTTTTATTTCGTCTCGGTACCTATCTTGATTTTAAAACTCTTCATGTGTTATCTAAATATGTGACATCACTGTAACAAAGTATTTGCGCTTATTTGTATAGTGAATTCTTCTACTTTCTTTATTCTTACAGGTTTGAACTTATATAAACTTTCTAAACATAGAGTTTACCAGGCGCCAAGATCTGAGTTAATTGCCCATCTGCTGACTATCGAGACATTTCAGCAGTTAGAGACTGATGAACGTACAGTTGACTCCAAGCATTATTGTGTAACTTGTGTCTGTCATTCCGTTTTGACAAATTGACAACAGTTAAGTTCCAACAAAAGCTCAGCGGGGCTGATGAACGCATACGTTTACACACCTATTCAACTGTTGGCGCCTAGTGAACTCGACCAATTTAATCCCTGTACGTTTAGCTGATTTACTGGCGTAAACTTTAAACACTAAC